>JABFEB020000104.1:2144231-2154642 GCA_019775895.2 Stomatorhinus ivindoensis
AGGTACACATGCCCCAGACGATGCTATACTGTCACACCCGTCCAGGTACACATGCCCCAGATGATGCTATACTGTCACACCCGTCCAGGTACACATGCCCCAGATGATGCTATACTGTCACACCCGTCAAGGTACACATGCCCCAGACGATGCTATACTGTCACACCCGTCCAGGTACACATGCCCCAGATGATGCTATACTGTCACACCCAGGCTCACGTTATCAGAATCACAATCACTATCTGTACTGCCACGACCAAGGCCGTGGCACGGCTTGGACACGCCATGACAATCAATTAACAATTAGGACATGAGAATAAATGCAAGATACACAACAGACAGACATAAATACAAGATGGGTGATAAATGCAGCGATTTGTGAAATGAGGGAACTTGACATAGGTACAGTACAGACAGCATATATCCATACCCGTAGTGCATAACGGACATCACATGGAATGTGCAATTATAATGTGAAAATAGATTGTCAGGCGTCTGTACTGATGAGAACGTAAATATTGGAACAGTGCAAATGTTGCATTGAGGCTGTGCAGAGGATTATGGGAGCTGGCCCTGGCTCCAAAGCAGCTAACAGGGCCGTCAGAGTCACACCACACCTTTCTCCTTATGGCAGTTTACTGTGCAGTATGAGACTTTACTGAGCTCTTTGCTGGCTTGAAGGTATTTGATAAATGGTTGACTTGCATTCATGAAAAGGCTGGGCTTGATTGAGTCTTGTTTCTTGAAACGCTCTTGTGTTGTTGAGATCTGAATGGCTCACTGCTGTCTGGAGCAGCCTGAAAAGAATCCCTAATGTAGAGCTGTTCTCTGGAACAAAGGGGCGGGCTTTGTTATTCTGTCATTGACAGTACCTTGAACTTTTGTCAAGTCCTGATTCTTTGTTGAGTTTCCATAACTATCTTATGAATGATGTGTGATATGTTGTGAAGGCTTGGGACCTTCTCCACAACATGAAGTGTCAGGACCACAGTCTGGAGGTGCCATTCAGCAATCAATTAAACACTAATCTGTAGCATAATTGATCTCATGCCACCTTCATTGCCAAGTCAATTATAAGTGAACCGACTTGATTTCCAACCTGATTTCATCTGAATCTACCTAGAAGGAAAATGTAACATCACTAAAGACTCTTCATTGCTGCTTTTGCCAGTGTCCTTTGTATGGTCATTGTCAACTATATAGTTCTTTAATATCGATATAAACCTTTACTTTTTGTACCTAGACATTAAATTGCTTGTTTAACTAAAATGTTATGACTGAAACTCCAACGTTTCCGAATTTATTGAATAAACCTATGTAAAATATTATAACGATCATTGGACCAAATTATACTACGCTTTTGGAATTACATTTTGGTATTACATTTAAAAATTATTTAATGTAATATAATATGTACATCATATGCGAATTCTTCACAACTTTTATAAACCTATCTGTTGAGATTTCTGCGCTTTTTAATATTCCAAGCCCGTTTCAGAATCTCAGACACCACGTCACTCTGCTGCCATCCTTTGGTCAACTAGAGAAACGCACGGATCCAGCAGGAACCCACTGCGCCACTATGTTCAATTACATAAATAAAACCTCAGTCATCTTCAGCTCGGTCTTCATTACTCTGGTTTACAAAAAATTCTGGACCACTAAAAAGAATAAGGTAAAGTTACTTAACGGTAAAAGTTTAGCACTTAATTTGGGTAGCACTTAAACAGTTTTACTTTTAAACTAGACTGAAATAAAAGAGGTTAATCTCGTTGCATAAATAATAGCATTGCCCTTTTTTTACTCAAGGTCTGACCCCTTGAGATCTGGGAATATCAGCTTATCGTCACAATGGTTTCCTATCTTAAAGAATAGAACCTGCCTCCACTTGCCGGCTGATGCCTTAGTGGCAGGTCCGTAGACAGAAATAAAATTCTGTGGGGTCCGGAAAGCTTCCCGATAGGTTCTCGGTAGCCGAATCAAACACACAAAACCAACATCAGGAATACACAGGACAGATTTGCAAGGTGGTACCTGCTACTGTAAAACGCACCGTATAAAGGTGCGTAGGTAGTGTATGTTGTTGTACTGTCGTTTTATGTAGTTTGCATTTATTTGATGCACTGCACTGCTGAGAGGAAACTTATGACCCAAGACGTTCACTCGCTAGTTCTCTCGATCTAGTGATGGGACAATAAAAGTGACTTGATCCACGTCATTAAAATATCCAGATGTATAAACAGGCAACACTGCATGTTGTTTTGGAAGGATAAGAGTGGAAGTGCTGACTTACGATCCTAACCCTAATACTTCACACCCCAGGCTGCAGCGCCTAAAAGCTCCCTCGTGCCGCTTCTTTCAGACTTGCCCCATTGTTCTTGTTGCTTTTTGTTATTATTTTACTTTTTTCCCTGGGACTTACTCGTCTTGTCCAATGCAGTGACAAGCGCCAAATTAAATATGCCCACGAAAACATCCCAGGAATTTCACACACACAATAAGTTCACCCCCAAGCCGCCTAATGATGAATTACAATGGCAGCCCACGCCACTACTGGATGAAAAAAGGGATCAAAAAGCGGTGAGAATATGTAGTGAGGTAACGCAGATTTTAGTTTTATCTTTATCAGGATCGGGTTATGTCACATTTCAACCTCCTGCTTTGACAGGTCTGAAGGCTGAAACGCTGAGAACCGGCTAGCACGGATCTCACAGCGCTGTCAATACGGAGGCACAGACAAAGACGCTCTTGAATGTGGGCGTCAATCACGTCAAAAATACAGCCCCCCCCGCCGCTCACGGTGGATGGGAAGCAGGAATCTTGGGAATGTGCACAACCGGGTCCCGGGGTCGCAGGTTAGCCCTTTACCCAGCATAAGAATGGCGAAAGCACATGCAGTGCTTCAGTGAAAAGATGAGAGCAAGTGGGCGGGGCAACGGAGCTTCAGCACGGCCATTGGTTAAGAGGAAGAGAGGGGCGTGTATTTCACGTTATGACTTAGAGGCGTACTGGCAGAATCACGGGGATGCAGTACCATGCAAGGATAAACTTTCATGGATCTGCCTTTAACACATCGTAATACAGGAAAAAGGTTCCTCCGTAGCTAGATTAACATCAGAGTGAAAAAACAGGCACTGCGTTGCTTCAGAAGGACACACACTAGATTATTTTATCATTATTTCCGTCTCCATCTTTTGAAGCACTCATCTTTACTGGTGAAGTTATCAGACTTGGTATGTGAACAGTTTATTTTGCTTAATGTATTGTAAAGTTTATGTGTTTGTGTAATTGTTTTGGAGGAATGAACTACTGTCTAGTGAGAGTTGAAAGCCTCTTAGTAATCAGATCAGATCAAAATCTTTATTGCCGCAAATCCAATGTCGGCAAATTTGTGATATAACGCACGATTGTGAATGATTATGAATGCACTAAATCCGTATTATCTTATCTAGCGTGGTAGATGAAGGATTTACATGAACTTTCATTCTGCTGAAAGCTCAAATCAGGAAATGTGCTCTTGTGGGTCCTAAATATTTAATCTGTGTTTTCAGCTACGTATTATTACTGTTTAATGCAAATGATTTCCACTCTAAGACTAGATGAATAAGTAGCCTATTTGTAATGTATTCTTCCCACTTTTAAATGTTAATCCAGTACAGGGTTATGGGGATTTACAGAGGTACTAAAATTTGAATTATAATTATAGTGCATAATGTTTCCCACCATGTTATTAACGTTTAATTATAGTTAAATGCGTTGAATTATGGTCAGTGTTACATTATCAACGTTGAAACTGAATTGATTTTTGGTCAGATGTTCAATATTGAAAAACTGATTGTGGTGATATAAAGTGAAAGATTGAAGATCAAGGTTGTTTCAACCTTTTTGTCTGATATGGAATCAGTCATTTCAACATAGGTGTGCTATCTGGGATGTCACTTATATTAGACACATTATAACCACATAATATTTAATCTGTTCGTTTTTTTGTTACACAAACTTAAAATACAAGCACTATTTTCTTGGCTGCAAAAAGGAAACCATGAATGCATATTTCTTGGTAAAAAATAATTTAAAAAACCTTGCTAGATAGTTGATTTTTGGAAAACCGATGGTGCTAGTGTTGTACTTAAATAGCTGAAGATGGTATATGTAGTCTTGTCCTGACCTGGTAAATGGCATGATAGATTTGCCAGATGTGCTACACAGATGAAATGTATTTCTTTGTAATTTAAGTCTTCATTAAATGAGCACATCACTCCAGGTACACGGCAGTGTATGTGGTACATGCCGGCAGACGGTAGTATACACTCATCATGCAGTGTTTTAGAAAACTGTCTGGCAGATCTGTCAACAAATATTTCTGAAGAAAAACATCACACATGCAAAAAATAAAAATCAATCAAACAAATAAATAAATAAGAATCCCCAAATGGCTACATGGACACCTGTCTGAGGAGTATGAAGATTTGTTTTATATAGATAGCGAGTACAGTTTGGCTGATCATCTTCCGGATATATAAGTGAACGTAAGACATTGGTAATTTGGAAGGAAGGCGCCCGTATGCGTAACAGAGTAGCTCACTCAGGCCATTTCTCACCGGCGGATGGGATGAAATGGCAGCCCCATGGAAGCCTTAAAGTCAGAGAGAGTCCTGTTGTTCCGAGGTGAGGGTTCGCTTTTCCAAAGCCATCTCTTTTGTTGTACCATGAATATCGGGGCACATATGAAGAACTACTCCGGGGTCTGGGCTTGTGTGGAGCGGGGGAGCAGGGCATTGTGGCTTTGTGGGCAGGGGGGGGGTGCCTTCTGACCTGGGATCTGTCGAGGATTCATTGTCCTGGCCTGGGGACTTGCTGATGCTGATGCCGCTTAATGACAGATCCTGTCCAGCAATGTACATTTTGACACTTCTGTTGATGACGGGATGATTGATTATGGAGCAAGAACAGAAAAGGATTGAATGACAGAGATTGTTATATTTGCCTTATGTTGGAAAGGAGAGACTAACGTTCCCTTTTTGCAGAGCCTGGTTATTATATGAGTAACTGTTTGTATATTGGTCTGTGGTTCAGGAGGCTGATGTAACTTGGTTTTGATTTAGGTCCTTAAATATGTCTTATACACATTAAAATATTTTGGCTGCTGATTTCTGTAGCTTTCCACCCGTTTTGACTTGGCACTGAACTTGGTACCAACACAAAGGTAGCATAAACATATGGCAACACAAAGGTAGCATAAACATATGGCAATGCAAAGAGCCCTGCAGCTCAGGCGGGCTGCTAATGTATCACGTCGTAAAGGTCAGGATTTCCAAACTCATTAGAAGATATCAGTATGAGCATAAATTCTTGTGTAAATCTGTACACAGGCATCACTGTATCTTCCCTGATTGTGTTATAAGTTAAAGTGAACCCATTATCTGCTCTGTGAGATACAGAAGAAGTGTTTCTCAATCCGGCCCTTGGAGACCTCAGCTAGCCCACGTTTTTGCTCCCTCCCAGCAGACAGGGGGCAAAAACATGGACTGCCGGGAAATTCCCGAGGACCGGATTGAGAAACATTGCTGTTTGTTCCTCATTGGTGGTTTGTTAAGTTCCACAAGTACAGGGGGCTTTGTTGAACATCCGCAGCTTGAACCATAGACCATGTGACCAGACAGTTGGTTCTGTAGTATTTGATCTTACGGTGATGCTCTAACTGAAATCTCTTTGATCCTGCTCTCCGCAGGTGATCCAACAGGCCCTGCACCGGCAGCCCAGCACAGCTGCGCAGTACCTGCAGCAGATGTATGCAGCCCAGCAGCAGCACCTCATGCTGCAGACTGCCGCCCTCCAGCAGCAGCACCTGAGCAGCGCGCAGTTGCAGAGCTTGGCTGCCGTGCAGCAGGCAAGCGCCATCGCAGCCAGACGTTACAGAGATCACGTGCTTATTGCGATAATGGCTTTAACTGAGTGCATGCATGTGTGTGTAATGTACATGTGACCCCTCATCTTCCACGCTCACTTATCCAGTACAGGGACATGAGGGCAGGGGATAGACACCCAGGAATGGAGGCCAGTCCATCACAGGACGCATGCTCACAAACGCACCATCTCACTCTACAGGCAGCCAAGGTCCAACCACACATGACACGACTGTAACCAAAGGTTCCCTTCCATCTGTCTAGGTTTAGAGAACAATCAGCAATCCGAGAAACTATTGCCGAGGGAGTCCACTAGATATTTATATTTGCTGCTCTGGTCGTAAGACAAAAGCATATATTTCATTATGTTGTTTATATATTTTATTCTCTTTATTTTTGCCCTGGGAGGTGGAAATAACACAAATGACTGTCAGTCAGAAAATATGCACTAATAGCGTGGTTATTTAGAATGTAGTGTAAATAACAAATAATATGCAATCTAGGGTGCCAGCTCTTTCCTGTCACAAGCTTCCTGCAGTCCTGCACTGCAGGTTAAACATACATCTTTGTGTGTACATGTGCTGTTTTTCTTCAGCTCAGTCGGATGTTTCACATGCAAAGTGAGGCATCTTCATTTGGGTTTCTGACCTCTGTCGCTGTCAGCGTCACGTGTCTGAATAGTTACTCAGATTGATGTGCCTTGGTCTTTACAAAGCTCTCTGTCTTAACTTTGGAGAAAGGATCCTTTGAAACAAGAGAAGGGCTTTAAAATGTATCGATCACATGCTCAGAATATCTCGACAGCTAGATGGACACGCCTCATCTTACACCAGAATCATGTGTAAGGTTTGGCCGTCCCACTTGGACAGAAGACTTGCAAGTATTTTTATGTTCTCAGTGGGACACAGACACAGTTGACTGAGGTGCAAAGAATGATGGGAAATTAAGTATTAACTAATTAAATGAAAGACAAGCAACTAAGTTGGAGTATTGACATCATTCATTCAAATTCCATTATATGATTTTTGCTGTGAATTTCAGTAAAGCTCATAAGGTAAAGCATCCTGTAGCCTATCCCAGGAAGAACAGAACACAAGGCGGGGAGACCCTTAATGGGATGCCAGTCCCCCACAAGGCAATAAACAGAATCATTTAATTAAATATCTGTCTGTGCAAGCAAATGAAATCATTATAAATAGGAAGCACTCAATAAGTACTCTAAGTACTCCTATTGAATTTAAAGCTTCTAATTTTAAGTAAATCTTATCCTGAAAAACAGCTTCCAGTGTGGTGAGTCTTCCTTTGTATTCTGACATTTCCATTTAGTGTGGAGCAGACCTGTGTGAAACCTGAGTGGGCCCTGAACACAGGAAGTTTCCCTGAGTCAGTGTCCGTACTCTCCGCGTAGGGCTTCTGCATCTGTCACAGTGATTAATGTCATTCTACCGGGGGCCAACCCAACCTGTCACACTGTGATTAAGAATAGCCCTCAAATTACTGCCGCAAAGGCCTCCGCATGGGGCAGAAGAGAGGAAATGTTTATTTTCCAGTGTGGAAATACACTGCGCAGCAGCAAAAATGCCATGTCGCGGTGCCACATGGAGCGCATTACTCTGCAGACGCGTTGCATTCCATGGGGCCCCGCGTTCCTGACCGGCCCTCCAGGCTCCTGGCTCGTTCCTCACTGCCATCTGGGGGAGATGGAGGCTGGTCGCTGGGCACTTTGCTTCCCTGCGGGCAGCTAATCACACATAACGTCAGGAAACAGCCGTGGACGGCCATCGATCTCCCTGTGGCTCTGCTGACGCTGATGGACGGCCTAGTGCCCCCCCGGGGGCTTGCTCACCTCCCACGTGCGCACGCTACTCAAAGCCCTTTTGTCTGCTATGTGCCGCTTGCTGGTGGCACAGGGAGCCTTGTGGGTGATCAGGATTCATGCTTTTGTAACTTAAGTCTTTTTATAAATTAAAAAGAACATTAAGAATCACTGAAGACCTTGAGAGTTTTATTACGGTAGAATTACTTTAATTCCTGTCACTGTATTTGCACGTACTTTATTATTATAATTATTATTGCTTAGACTACACCATGTGAATGATGTAAATCCCCTCAGTTTTTTTTTAACAAGGAATAATTTTCACCCATCTAAGAATGGTAAGAATGGGTGAAAGAGACTGAATGAATGTCTGAAAAGGGACGGTGACTTTTTCTGTGCAATGACTGTGATTAATGGCCTTTGTGTTGGATTCCAGGCGCCTTTCCCGACTTCCTGTAACTCCTGCTCATTTTCCTGCAGGCCAGCATCGTGGCAGGGAGACAAAGCGCTACTCAGAATGGCTCTGCCCCACAGCAGGGAGGGTCCTCTCAGGCCACGGTAAGTCTAACCCATCTTCCACAATCAGTGGTACTGGGCCACACTGATCCTGGAGCACAACACAAGTTCGACGGACTCTTCAGCATATCTGTTTCTCCGTGTCTGTCTCATCCATCCATCTATCCATCCATCCACCCCCAACTATTTACTGGCCGCTAAGCCCTTTTCTCTGTTTTCAGTTTCATTCACAAAGCCAATGCTATCTCCTTCTATTATTTTCTGTGTTTCACTAATGTATTATATTGTCATTTTATATACTGCTGTGTTACCGTTTTTCTATCAGCCTGTGATGCTGTTTCCCGTTAAACATTTTTAGTCCTTTGGGACAAACTGAAAATTTTCATATAAAAATAAATTGAACCTGGTTTAAAGTGGTGTCTCACCATGGCAAATAATGCTACTGGCAAAAGCTGGAAAACAGTTCTCAATAAATTAATTAGAATGTGCTAAATATTCATTTAGTGTCTTAGCTGATGCAATGTTTCACAGTGACTGATTTTACTTGAGCAATTCAGTTCACGCTCCTTGCTCAAGGGTACTGTAGAAAAAGTGACAGAAACTATACACACCATCTGCTCCAACTGCATTATGGTTAGCTGACACTTCTAGAGTAAATTACAATGGGCGCCCACTGACAGACCGTGAGTCAAATTAGAAAGGTCAGCTGCCGACAGACCTACGCTCTCAGAAAAGAGGGTAAAAATGTGTGCCATTGCTTGTCACTGGGGCTGTACCCTTGCAATTGTACCTTTTAAGATACAGAAATAGACTCTGAGGAACAACCCAGAGGTACAAACAGCATTAATGTACCATCGATGATACAGGAATGTTCAAGGGTACAGTTGTCAGACCCTTGAGGGTACAGTCCCAGGGACAAACAAAGGTATAATTTATAACCTTTTTCTGAGTGTAGATTCAGTTAGGTTGCACACTAACTTTTGGTTAAAAAAGATATGTTACTTAATCTGTTGCTTTAAACTAATATTTATCTGTGTTGTTGACTGGTTGCTTCCAGAAGGTTGGAGGCAAGGAAATAAGTGGAAAGATCCATGATTGCAGTTATAGTTTCTCTCGATCGCGTTGGAGCATTTCTTAAATAATAAAATGAGCAAAACAACAAGTGTGATCCCCTGCACAGCAGAACGTCATTTTTCATTGCGTCACACAAATTTCCAAATGTTCTAGTGCATATATGCAAATGGTTTTGTATATTTGTCGCCATTTGCCACAATTTTCAGTTGCTTCAGCCAGGTCAGTCAAAATAGATTATGTAGTTTGCCACTGCAATAATATTATATCCAACACTATTAGTTTGCTAAAGAAAAATAATCAGTCAGTAACAGTGAGGAAGTGGGAACCAGCAATCAGTCAGCATTGTGGAGCTCAGGAGCAGCAGACTTACACTGACAAACTGAGAATGTATCTGAGCATTTTGGCTGTCATGGTTAAAACGATGCTGATTGTACTTTTCATTGTGGTGGCACTGACTGATTCATTGGTGGAATTATTTGCTTTTGAGACGTGAGTTAATTGTTTTGGGTGAGTTACAGGCTTTTGCAGCTAAACCATAGTGTGCTACATGCATGAACTGTTCTGAGAAATGGTCTTATTGTCTTGAGAATGTTAAGTACATGAAATTACCGAGAAAAGCCCTCATATGACTTGGCTTGCTTCTTTATAATTATTCCAAGGCATCTACCAGCAGTTTTGAAACACTGAATACTATTTGCTAAGTGCCATGATGACTCCGCATCCTTAGCTGCCATGCTACCTCTTGCCCTACATTCATTCATGTAGTTTTATGTCCTTTAGTCCTCTTATTGATGCATTGAGACGGCAGCCTTATAAAGTCATACGGCGCTGAGTCCCTTTGTGTTCCTCTCTGTGCATCCCGCAGATTAACCTGGCCACCTCACCAGCAGCTGCCCAACTGATGAGCAGAGCTCAGGGCGTCAGCCCTGCCCCCACGGGGATCTCTCAGCAGGCCGTGCTCCTGGGCAATGCCCCCAGCCCCGCTCTCACCGCCAGCCAGGCCCAGATGTACCTGCGTGCCCAGATGGTAAGGGAACACGCGCACATATCGCGCGCACACACACGCACATATCGCACGCACACACACGCACATATCGCA
>JABFEB020000104.1:2168432-2179538 GCA_019775895.2 Stomatorhinus ivindoensis
CCCCCCCCCCCCCCCCCGCCCCCCCCACACTGCCCAGTCCAGGCAGCTGCCCACAATGCCCCTTGATTCTGTGAAAAGAATATTGTGCTGCTATTGAGGATGGCTTGGCAGCAGAAATGATCCTCTTTGTAGTCGTTCATCCTTCCTTGCCAGTGCGAGAACGCCTGGAGAGAGAGAGCGCAACGCTGTAAACTTGGTACCATGGAGCCGCTGTAGGTCTGCGGTGGTTAGAAATGTGCGCTGGGCGGTCTTCAGTTTGGCTGCCTGATAGGCGAGGAAGACACCAGTGGAGGGAGGTCTTTCTAGAAAGCGCCATGAGTATTATGATGCCTGTGGCACGTAACTCGCGGGGCCCTGTGGAAAATGTGATATCACGGGTGGGATGACTAGCCTTGGAGAAGCCTGCAAATCACTTTTCATATGCCGCCTTTGGTGGCCTGTTTCTTGGGGGGGGGGGTTTGTTCTGCTGCTTACATAGAGAGCAGATGTCCCAGCACAAATTTGGGTTTGTGGATCTGGATTTCTTGCACTTTGGAGTTTGGTGATCTTGGTTCATTGCCATATAACAGACGGACCCATTTTAAACGCATTTTAATAAAACTCTCCATTTAGAGGTCAGTTATTGTGGTGTATAAATCTTCAGGATCCACCCCTGTGCCCCGCTAAGAACCGAGGAAATGGTCTTTCCGTAGACCAAAGCACTCTTCAGAAGTGCTGATACAGGGAACACAGGTGATTAATTGTGTTAATGGACTGACTAAACGGGCGGCGTTTTCCTCCCCTGGTTCTGGAAACCCCCAGGGTTCAGTTTGAATCCAAGCAGCTTGTTCATGCGCTGTGACACACCTGCCTGCCCCAATCATCTCAGGATTCTTCTTCAGATGGGTGCTGCTTGCACCACCAGCTTCACAAAAAGCTTGTCAGATGTTCTGAGCAGCAAATATGGAAACCCTGGCAAGTCTTCCTGCTGTGTTTATTTTTTGAATATAGAAGGTTGCTTTTGAGCTACCTAGATTTCCACAGGTGGTCTCTTTGTTGCTTGCAGGACTGACAAACGAAAACCCAAAAGTTTATCTAAACTGCAGTTCTGCGTTTTTTCCCCCCTTGTTTATAGCTTTCTAAGTTGTCTAAAATAGGCGGCTCGCAAATGACTTGAATGCATGTTTTTGATTTTTATTTCCGTTAAGTGAAATTTGAAACGTGAAACACTCATTTTAAAGCTATAAGCTGATTTTGGTCAGAGGCGCTTCCCATGCCTTTATGATGGGTACTGAAAATGTCCATGCATTCTTATGGTCCAGTGTGTTATAAGACCATAACAGCCCTGCTACAACACTGGAAGCAACAGGCGCATGTTCTTCTGTGCCGTCAACATGTGCAGGGGTAATCTGAGAGCCGCCCACACTGCTGTCACATGATCGATAGGGACCAGTCACAGCGGATGCAGGGTCTGCAGCCCGTCGCGGGAAGCACAGGATACACAAATGTTCAATAATGCTACTTGCTGAGCATCTATGTCTCCTGTCTTTTTCCAGTGCTGGACTGTACCCCATCCCTGAAAGTTTGCTAAATCTAGTATCATATTATTGTTGTTGAATATATCCTACTGCTGTGGTTGCCATAAACAGAAACCTGCAATGTAATAGGAGCCTGCGTTTTAAATGGTTACTCAGCTGAGAACCTGAGATGTGCAGCCAGCAGAGCAGCGGCAAGGGCTAATGAAAGCTGCTGCACTCACAATAAATCCTGCAAGTGGGCCGGCAGAGAGGCCGCTCGCAGGTGGCAGTTGCACGCGCCGCAGCCCATGCGTGGTGGAGTGAGACGTGACCCAAGTCCCCCCCCCCCACCCCGGCTGCATCCGCAGGTCGAGAGGCCGTCACTGCTGATCGAGAACCTGAAGAAGCAGAAGCAGCAGTCGCAGCCTGACCTCGACAACCAGCAGGAGGCGCTGTTGGGCGAGGCGCCCGGTGACCCCGACTGCAACATGGAGACTCTGCCACAGCAAGGTAAGCACCACGGGCCAGGCTGGGTTAACGTCCAAGAGGCGGGTTTCAGCCAGCTGGTGACTGCCGTCGCCTGGTGTTGCTGTCGGTACTCGCTGACACCTGCACCTCCGTTTCAGAGTTGAAGGAGCAGGAGGACGAGCCCACGCTGAAGTGCGAGCTCTGCGGACTGGTGGATTTCGCTTACAAGTTCAAGAGGTCGAAGAGGTTTTGTTCCACGTTGTGTGCAAAAAGGTAGAAATACATTTGCCAGATGCCAATTGCCGCATTTTTATGGTCACCTGTGTGTTTGCGATGACATCAACATCAGTGCTAGCGGACCTGTCTGAATTTGCTGTTTTGGGACAAATTGTGTATGAATTCCATCTTGTTGATTTAAGAAGTCTGAGGTGTGCGACCGTTCACGGTGATGGATGAGCGATACATTGTTTATCTGAATAACCCCCCACCACACCCTGCCTCAGGTATAACGTCGGCTGCACCAAAAGGATGGGTCTTTTCCATCCCGACAAAAGAAAGACCGAGAAGCACAAAAAGCGTCGATCGCGGAGCAGCAGCCTGCAGAGTCTGAGCGGCGAGGCCAAGAAGCAAGTAAGGAGCCTCTAGGGGGCGTAGCGGCTAAGGAGTTGGACCTTGGAGGCTGGGGGTTCAGGCTCTCGTATAAATGAATGAGGGAGGGGTTGAGTGCAGGGCTGTTTAATTCCTCTCTCCGCTATGTGTTGGCACGCTGACAGGCCCCGGCGTTCATTTCGGAGCCCATTGCATTTGATGAGACTGGAGCTAATGTACTGTTGGGGTGTTCCAGGCTCCATCCCCACCCCAGCACCCCCTGGTGGGCACCGTGGCCTCCCCTGTGCCCCCTCAGCCCGGACAGGGAGAGTCTAGCCCCTGCTCCGACATATCCAGCTATGGGGAGGCCCCTTCGCCCTTGTCCGCTGCCAGCTTT
This sequence comes from Stomatorhinus ivindoensis, assembly GCA_019775895.2. Classification (NCBI taxonomy): domain Eukaryota; kingdom Metazoa; phylum Chordata; class Actinopteri; order Osteoglossiformes; family Mormyridae; genus Stomatorhinus; species Stomatorhinus ivindoensis. Next base: position 2,171,382 of record JABFEB020000104.1, read on the forward strand.
GGGCCCCCCCGACCCGCGGCGGAGCGGGCGCAAGAGCAGGGGGCGGGTCATGGTAGAGAGCTGCCCTTCCTCATGCAGCACTTTCTGCCCAGTGACCCCACCAAGTGGAATGTGAAGGAGGTGTACACATTCATACACTCCCTCCCAGGTTAGCCCTGCTGCCGCCTCACCTTAACATTCACTGAAGCTCAGCATCTTCAGTCATCCTGAAAATAAATGGAAACATTGCTAAAATCATAACGTCTTTTTCTATATAAGCCCTTTTTTTTATTGAATTAAGCCTTTATATAAAACCAATTAAACTTAAAAGCTGATGACTGCAGGATTATTTAAAATCCCACGTGTAATGGATGGTGTCTGGATCTCCAGGCTGCCAGGAGATTGCAGAGGAGTTCCGCTCGCAGGAGATCGACGGCCAGGCTCTGCTCCTGCTGAAGGAGGACCACCTGATGACCACCATGAACATCAAACTCGGCCCGGCGCTGAAGATCTACGCCCGCATCAGCATGCTGAAGGACTTCTAGCTCTCCTGGCGGGGCGGGTGTGGGAACCTCCTCGCCGGTTCGGCACAGGGGGCACCTCAGTGACTTGGCTCCCGGCATTTTTGCCAGTAGGGCCTGGGATGTGCATTGGCTGTGGGTCTTCAGAAGCCAGAAGGATGGATACCCATCAGTCGGGGGTGGTAGATGGGGACCTACTCCCCAGGGCAGGACCTGCAGGTGCCAGGGCCCCCCCCGGAGATTACGAAGGAGAGGGGCGCACTGAGAAACGCCCACGCAGCATTCAGCCCAGCGGTTTAAGTTCAGTTAAAAGAACTAAAAGGACAAATGACTATTCATATATATATATTATATATAAGCCATTTTGTTCAATATGACAAATGGAGATGGCCTGTTGGTTCATCTATAGATAGGGTTTCTTATAATTGTAATATATATGCTTGTGTTTTTCAAATGAAACTTTGGTTTATATGGTTATTTTTGGTCAATTATATAAAAAGTGTTTTTTCTAAATGTATTCATTTGTAAAGTTTGTTCAAGAGATCACAAACGAACAGCCTGACAAATGTTTGATGGTGCCTATACTTAATGGGTGCTTTCCCGTTTCTCCACAGGAAATGGAAATATATTTTACAGAATTTTTATTCCATCACCCAAGTATCTGCACGCTCCACAGACACAGAGTGATATGGGGTTGCAAGTGCTGGCTCACTACAGCCACTGTCAGCAAGCAGGAAAACCAGGGAAAAGTGCTGCCTTGGTCCCTTGTGAGATGTGATTGAGTGATTCATAAAGTAAAGCTCCTTTGTGCTATTACAGGAAAGGAAGAAAGTGTATCATGCACGATGGAGTCTGTAAACACCACCACTACCTACCTTCCCGCGTGTGTCCTGTGCATTCCCTCGTTTGTTTGGCATGTGCTGTTCTGTGAACCGGCGACCATGTCACAGAAAGCCATGTTGAAGTCCTTCACCCACCATCTGGTGGAACTTCCAAGCAAACAGCTTGAAATCTTAATAGGCCGGAGATCCGCATCGTCAATATTCATGAGGTTATTTATAAATATGCCAAGGATGATTGTGTAGAGTACCTCTGGAGTTCTGGTAACCTTCTACATTTCCATGTCGCCAGTTTCTCTGATTTCACTTTCTTTTGGGAAAGATATTCCCAAATTTTGAATTTTGTTTCTTTGACATCAGTCACGTGCACTGGACAAGATTAATGGTGTCAAATTCTAAAGCAGGTTAGTAGATAGAATTCACTCTTGGGGCTCGTGACCATTTTACAGCACGTTACCAATCAACCATTTAGCAGCTAGTATGAATAACAAAGAGGCTGAAACCTGCTGAGACATATTTTGCAAACCAAGTTTCTTACTACATAGTGTAAATGAGTCGCCTATTTAGGCTTGAGCACTAAAAAGAGTTTTGGCACCTGACAGTACAAACACTATATGGACAAAAGTATTGGGACACACCCCTTAATCATTTAATTCAGGTGTTTCATTCAGACCCATTGCAACAGGTTTATAAAATCAAGCACCTAGCTATGCAGTCACAAACATGAATTCAATCAATGAATCAAGCATGGTACTTAGGGGTGCACCAATACTGTGTTCATATACTCATACTCGTAAGAATACTCCAGTACCAAGGACCAATACCACTTAATTGCAACATTATGTTAAAACTGAAAGCTGCAGCATTGTTTTTTTTTGCTGCACAATCAGATTTTGGCATCTAGCGAGAGATATGTCAAATGTATTGTTCTGGATATGCCAAGTTAGGTCATTGTTATTTTGGTATAAATACTGCCTTAAGTACTCATATTGGTACTCATACTTGGTCTGAGAAAAAAATGGTATTGGTGCGACCCTAGTGGTAGTCACAGGATGGCATCTTTGCAATAAGTCAAGTGATGAAATTTCTTCCCTGCAAGATATTCCATGGACAACTCTGTGGTATTATTGCAAAGTGGAAGCATTTAGGAACTACAGAAACTTCAGCACCAAGTGGGACACCATGTAAAGCAATGGAGTGGGATTACAGAGTGCTGAGGTGCATAGTGCCTAAAAGCTGCCAATGCACTGTTGACTCAATAACTGCAGAGTTCCAAACTTCCTCTGGCATTAACTCCAGCACAAAAAGTAAGTGCAGGGAGTATCATGGAATGGGCATCCATGGCAAAGCAGTTGCATTCAAGCCTCACTTCAACAAGCAAAACACCAAGCATCGGATGGAATGGGGTAAAGGACGCCAAAACTAGACGCTGGGGCAGTGGAAATGTTCTGTGGAATTATGAATCACAGTCCTCTGTCTGATGGATGAGTCTGAGTTTGGCAGATGCGAGAAAGCTATCTGTCTCACTGCATTGTGCCAGCTGTAAAGTTTGGTGGAGGAGGGATAATGGTATGGGGCTATTTTTCAGGGGTTGGGCTAGACCCCATAGTTCAGTGAAGGCATGATTGTGCCTCAGTGCACAAAGCAAGGATCATAAACACAGTGTTGGGTGAGTTTGGTGTGGAAGAGCTCGACTGGCTTGCACAGAGCTCTGACCCCAACGCCAACACTTTTGGGATGAACTAGAATGGAGACCGTGAGCCAGACCTTCACACTCAACATCAGGGTCTGATCTCACAAATGCTTTTCTAGATGAATGGACAAAAATTGCCAAACTCCAAAATCTTGCAGAAAGCCTTCTCAGAAGAGTATCAGCTGTTACAGCTGTACAGGGGGGGGGATCAACTCCATATTGATGTGTACAGATTTAGAATGGGATGTCACAGCTAGGTGTAATGGGCAGGTGTTCCAATGCTTTTGTCCATATTGCAAATATTAATACTCCATCCTTCAAAAGAGCTGTCAACTCCAGCTCATGCTCAACCCCCCCCCCCAAAAAAGGCAAGGCAAACAGCTGTTTTACATCTAGTGATCAGAAGACACTGTCATGTCCAGTGTGGCATTTTTACTGTATTTGGACACATGGCAACTGAAGTGGTCTTTGAAGGCGCCTTGACCTTGCGATGTCCCTGTATAGCGATTCTTCGCATTCTTGGACTGGTACAGAACAAGGCATTTAAACATTCATGTTAAAACCAGTGTTCCTATTTTAGCATTTCACACAGTAACAATGTAGACGACTTGCACTCTACCCTTTGTGTGTGTACAATGGAAGCTTCACAAAACATTTGCAAGGACACCAGAAGACCTGTGACAAAAAAAAAGTACATTCTGAAAAACGGCACTTTGTTAAAATGGCTTTCGAACTAGCCATCTTTGAAGCACATTAACCGTGTTTATAATTACTACTGTGCTCAATGTGTTCTTTTTCATGAACAGCTTGAGGAAATAATACCCCTCCAGGAGACCAAAGATTATACAGGTCAAACGTATTACCATCTTTCACCAAGCAAAGCAAAAGTGATTCCAAATTTCCAGCAGGTCAAACCAGTCTGACATCAAGCCGCATCCCACTGTTTTGAGGGCTCACTTGTAAATCACTGCAGAGTATCAGAATGTGTTTTGTCTTAAACACTGAGACCCCCAGCAACAGGAGGAAACGTCTCCTCTGGACATGGCTAAGAACAGAAGTATGGGCTGCTGCTTATCTTATGCGTTTTACACGGCTACACAAATTAATTAGTCTATTTTCAAACATGCTGATGGCTGTTTCAGTGAAAAGCGTTACTCTAACCAGATTACAGCCAAGCCGCAGCAGGTCATCCAACACTAATAAATAGGCATAGTTGGTTTCCTTCACAAATTTCTTGCCATACAGCATTTTGTCTTTGGTTTCCATCAAAATCATTGCTGACCAAATTCATAACCATTTAAGCATCAGTGATCCACTCACCTACTTGTAACAGATGCACCCAAACCCTGTTAAGCACCCATAAATAAGCACGAATGCTTGCATTGGTGTGTAAGACCAGTTATATTCAGTCAAAGTCCTTGAAGCATTCCGCAGCCAAATGTAATGTTAATTTTTACCGGTCCTTTGTGTTAAATTTCCCACAAACATTTGTTACTGTCACATATCTGCTGCTAAATTGTAGAATGAATTTATACATACCTTAAGCACTGAATAAAAACCACAATCCCTAGTTGTTTTTTAAATACTGTTTTTCTCTTTAATGTATTTACAAGCTTTAAATTTGCTTTAATTCCGAAGACCGATAAACACTTCAGGTTCAGCAACCTTATTTGATAGTGTTTGTTTTCATTTTTAATTTTTTTTATTTTTATTAATTATTTTTTTACAAGTTGCTATACACTCATTTCCGTTGTAAGTAACATGGGTTGTTCATTTGCAGTTGTTTTGTTTCCAGGATGGCTTTTCTGCCTGTTTGGAGGAATATACACATTTCACAAAGAGCAAAGCGTAGTAGAAGCGGAAGGTGTTTTGGCTGCCGACTGCTAACCTCCCTTTCCCTCAGCCGGCACCGCAACAGCAGCTCAATTTGTTCCTAACCAAACAGCTTGTGATTGGGGAGGCCGATCCATAAGTTCTCATTTTTCTAATCGCCGCTATTATTTCTCAATCGTACTTGAGGCTTGTCCATCCTCTCAGCATCTGCAAAAAGTTTCAAGTCCTTATTTGCAGTCTTTAAAAAAATAATAAATTAAAGAGTTCAGAATCTATGTTTTATTATCTTTGATGCACAGAAATCGTATTTTCAAAGTCTTTTCTTAAAAAGTAACAAAAAAAGGCTTTAAAAAAATCTTAAATGAAATATTCTCTATAAATAATACACGTATATGATGCTCCAGCCAAACCATGTCAAGCGAGCTGCTGGTCGCCTTAGAGCCGTACCATACGATTAATGACGACCAAGCCCTTGCATCTCTGCATATTTGTTTTCTGTTGACAGGTTTCCACGTTCATGGCTGAAGACTTGCTCTCTGCATCAGTTGTCCTCTGATTCCTCCTCTGCCTCCCGCAGCCAGGTGAAGAAGGCGGTGACTGACTTGAGGGCCACGCCCTTTCCCAGTTCCTCCGCAGGGTCCTTGCTAGTCTCCCATTTGTAGAAAGCATCCTCCGATATCACGTCCTCGTCGTAAAGACAGTCAAAGAACATCCGGAGCAAGTCTGAGGAGAGAGAGGAAAACGTGATCCAGCAGGAACCTAATAATGACAACTAGATCTGAATTTTAGTTAAAAACTCTAGGATGGCAGTTTGCAACACTGATCTGTGGATGGGGTGGAGGGGATACTCACTGGGAGGCTGATCAAGTTTGACTATCAATGCTTGAAGTGCATAAAGTGCTTGAAGTTGCCGTTCGGTATCCGAGTTAAGGTACTTGAGTAACACAGGCAATCTCTTCTGAATAATAGTAGTGTCCACTCTGCAGGAAGTGCTCTCCCCTAAAAGAAAGCGTGTCACACATGCGCTGTTTTTAATAAAGAATTCACCAATCATTACAAATGGCAATGCAGGATACTTCAAAAACAAAAGCAGTGCTGTAGCTTTGGATAAAGACAATTACTACACAATACAACCAAATGCTGAACTGCTTCTCTCAATGTATATTAATTTCATTGTAGTGTAAAGGAGCAGCAACCATATTTAAACCAGAGCACTTCATTTACGGCCCTATAAAAGTGCTTAAAAAACCACAGGACCGGTTATGCTACAATCCCATCAGTAACATGAGCGTTTTAGTGGCTTGATGTTAAGCGATGTTACATCATAGCTTCAGGGCTATTGACCCAAACCTGGCCCTGTCTATGCATGGATCCACACTGGGTATTCCACTCTCTGACCAGGGCTAACTGTATGGTACCGATTTTCCTTCAGTAAAACTGTACTTCCCTGGGCAGGAGCATAGCTAGTGAGGCAGCATGTGGCTCAGTGGGCTAAGCCTGTGTGCTTGTAATCACAAGGTCGCCGGTTCAAACCCAGCCTCAGCCTGTCTGTGGGTCCTTGAGCAAGGCCCTTAACCCCCAGCTCCCTGGGCGCCCCAACAGGTGGCTGCCCTTTGCAGACAGCTTGCTCTACAAAGAGCAAGTTGAGGGAGGCATAAGAGGAATTTCCCCACGGGGATAAATAAAGGATTGATTATTATTATTATTATCACCCTGTGACCAAGCATGCGTTTCTCAGGAAGAGCTGGATCTCAGTGAGGCCTGTCATCTCTTCACCACAGCAGCGTGACGTCACGTGAGCAGCGTGAGATCCCACCAGCTGCCAGGCTGAGCCGACCCCAAGACACTTACCTTTCACCGCAGCCTTGCACACGGCTGTCATTAAAGCTCGAAGGAATGCTGGCGAACTCATCTGAGACTCATCCAAATTTGCCTGCAATACAAAAAGACAAGGCGTTCTTGAATAAAGTCGAAAAGTCAACAGAGACGGGACACACACAAGTTGGTTTTCCTATCTAAATGGGACGGACACACACACACCCACATGTCCACCACACAAGTTGGGGACCGTCCATTCATTTCTATGGGGAAAACCATAATCAAATCACGACACCCTTAACCCCTACCTAACCTTAACCATAAATAACCAACCCAAATACAAGACTTTTGGCATTTTTACTTTTTTGATTGCAGTTTTTATAAAACTGAGGTTATCCAAATGGGGACCTCAAAAGATGTCCCCAAAAGTAGGGAAATTTCAGGTTTTACTACACTTTGGGGACAATTTGGTCCTCAAATGTGCTCTGTGCCAATTATAACCAATTTACAGACATACTAGTTAAACAGCCATACCTCTACCCAGTCAAAGATTTGCTCGTCACCCGCCATGTCCTCGATGAGCAGTTTTTCAAGTCGCAGACTGAGCTCCTCAGCCGAAAGCTCTTGCTTCAACAGGGCTTCTGTGGGACTGGAACAGTCCGAGATGGTGAACTCTAATTTCTGTTTGGGAGGAGGAAGAGGAGGAGAAGTCAGCACGGAATCATATGGGGCAGGGATCTGATTGCAGGATGGGGCGGCGTGCAGCTTACGTGGTCAGCGATAAAGTCGCGAACATCCTCTCCCTCAAGCAAAAGCTCCGCCCAGCTCAGGCCAGATTCCCCCCACAGGGAGCCCACTTTTTTATGGCTCTGTGGCAGGGCAGATGTTCGCATGGTGTTTGTTAAATGATAAAAACTTAATTGTAAGCTACAGCTACATTTAAACACAAACTGGAGTGGATGCATAAATCAAGCACTTACCATTTGTTTGCATAGAAGGTGCAATATTTCAGAAAATAATATCCCAGCTCTTCCCACAGGAAGCAAATGTCTGCTAAATTCACTGCAGGTAAACAGAGAATTGTAAAGATCATTAGCATCATTTCAGCAGAGGCAGGGCAGCGAAGGAGCAAGGTAGGAGGAACAGTAGAGGCAGGGCAGCGAAGGCAGGAGGGAACAGCAGAGGAAAGGCAGCGAAGGAGCGAGGCAGGAGGAACAGCAGAGGCAGGGCAGCGAAGGAGCGAGGCAGGAGGAACAGCAGAGGCAGGGCAGCAAAGGAGCAAGGCAGGAAGAACAGCAGAGGCAAGACAGCGAAGGAGCGAGGCAGGAGGAACAGCAGAGGCAGGGCAGCGAAGGAGCGAAGGCAGGAGGAACAGCAGAGGCAGGGCAGCGAAGGAGCGAGGCCGGAGGAACAGCAGAGGAAAGGCAGCGACGGAGCGAGGCAGGGGGAACAGCAAAGGCAAGGCAGCGAAGGA
>JABFEB020000104.1:2179638-2195319 GCA_019775895.2 Stomatorhinus ivindoensis
GGCAGCGAAGGAGCGAAGGCAGGAGGAACAGCAGAGGCAGGGCAGCGAAGGAGCGAGGCAGGAGGAACAGCAGAGGAAAGGCAGCGAAGGAGCGAGGCAGGAGGAACAGCAAAGGCAAGGCAGCGAAGGAGCGAGGCAGGAGGAACAGCAGAGGCAGGGCAGCGAAGGAGCGAGGCAGGAAGAACAGCAGAGGCAGGGCAGCGAAGGAGCGAGGCATGAAGAACAGCAGAGGCAGGGCAGCGAAGGGGCGAGGCATGAAGAACAGCAGAGGCAGGGCAGCGAAGGGGCGAGGCAGGAGGAACAGCAGAGGCAGGGCAGCGAAGGAGCAAGGCAGGAGGAACAGCAGAGGCAGGGCAGCGAAGGAGCAAGGCAGGAGGAACAGCAGAGGCAAGGCAGCGAAGGAGTGAGGCAGGTGGAACAGCACAGTCCCCCAGAGAGCTTAGGTGCTTATCCCATCCAGGAACTGACAAACTTGCATTTGTTTAGATCACGTGCATACAGACGTTTTGGCTCTGCATAAACTCCAATGTATGGCACACGTCAGTGCCATGCTTTTTGAAGCACCTGGAGAGTCTGATAGCCAGAGAGAATCACACGTCACATGCATGTACATGCAGACGGACGGCGGCCGGTGGTGCAGACACCCTACCTAAACACCTCCCTCAGGGAAATGGCGCCGGCTCTGAACATGGGGTTGAGCAGCTCGGCCAGGTACAGCCAAATGTGGGGGATGTCGATGGCCATGTCATCTGCCACCTCCAGGGTTTCTGCAAACCTGCGGGTCAGAGGCCACACGATCAGTGTCACAGCACGGCTCCTCTGACATCACACGAGCACAAGCACCTCTCCACGGACAGCTAAGTGGAAGACGGGCCGTCAAACTCACCCTTTGAAGAAATGGACCTTGGGCAGGGCCCCAGTGTTGACCAGCTGGAAGAAGAGCTGGCCCATGTGATCGCGGGTGATATAGCTGCGCTCCAGCGTGGACTCCACACCCACCCTCACAAAGACATGGAGCTGAGGGCCCTGCTCCAGCTCAGTGACACACTGCACCGCCTCCTGCAGACACACACGCACACATCAGCAGGGAAACCCAGCATAATGAGACGACAGTAAGATTGTCATTTAGCAGGGGGACACTGCAAAGTTACCTTGTAATCATTAATGTGCAAAAACTCATCAATGATCGATCTGCATCTTCTCTCCATCTCCTCCTCTGACAGGAGAGCCTTGTCTTGAGAAGCCTCAGGTTTCACTGCAGCACCAGAAGAGAGACAGACACCGATCAGTGCTGCAGACACAGACACTACAAACTCAAAGGCAAATTCGCTCCACAACTTGTATCTGACAGTTAGCACTGTTGTTTCGGGTAATGGACAATTCAACATCGATTGACATCTACACGCAATACTCCAAAATGAAAGAGCTGAAAACCTACTTCTAGAAATTTCTGCTAAATTGATTTTTAAAATCCCTTGCCGACAAGCATCGTGAGCGTTTCTTCGGGTCTTCAAAGGAGCCCCCGCCAGGCTCTGAGGATGCTCAGGTGTGCTTTGCCAGCCGCAAACTGTCAGTCTGCAGTTCACTGTCGCTTTCCCAATTCCTGCTCCATGCCAGGCTTGGAATTCAATTTCAGCTTTGTCATTAAGTACCATGAGGAAACCTGCAGATGAGCAATCTCAACCCGGATACTCAGGACCAGCTTCCCTTGACCACGGTACCACAGATACCGGCAGTGCTGCAGACACACGTGTCCTTTCTGCTAGTTCACCAATCTTTAGACAGGATCTCCAAAGCTCTCAGCATGATATAGGCCAGTGTACTCCTAGGAACTGTCAATGCAATGTCTATTTTCCAGTCCTACACATTGATGCAACCCAACTTCAAGAGTCTACTCAAAGGTGCTTGGGAAACACATAACGGTATAAAGACTAAAGTGTTCGTCCAAATAACTGGACTGTCCACAGAAGGGCTACAATCAAGTTATTAAAGCTGACGCAAAGAAAGTGAATGCATCTCAGTCTCCAGTGTCTCAGAAAAGGGAAATGTTAAGCTTACAATAAATTTGCAAAAACACCTAAAATCCTGTTTCCACTTTGTTATGGGGTATTGTGTGCCGACAGTAAAACAGTAATTAATCCAACCCATTTTGAAACCGGCAAACGCAGAGCCTGGATGAGGAAAAGGGACTGAAATACTTTCTGAAGGCGAGGCCTCTCCCCCTCACCTGCTTCTCTGGGTCTTCCGCTCTCCACGTCAGCCTTCTCCCCTGCAGCAGCTGCAGCAGGAATCCTGGGGGCGGTCGCCGCGTCCCTGCCCTGCTCCTCCGGAGCCTGGCTCTCTGCCGGCTCCTTGCCACCGCTGCCCCGGGGGAAGGGGGTGACCCGCGCAGCCACTGTTGCTGTCGGACTTGACACCTTGTCGCTGCGTTCGCGTGCAGAGCTGCGGCTGTCATACAAGGGAAGGACGCCTGAGGTCACGCCAACGCATCTCCATAGCGGTTCATGCAGGTTTTACCAGAAATGCAATGATGCATTCAGCACGTCAGCTACTAAGCAAGATGTTGACTACTAGTAAGCAGCCAATAGAAGTATCTCAATACTTCTTTAAACCATGTGTTCCCCGATACTTTGACGTCTGCGCCTTTATCTCTGTTCAGTCTCCGTTCGGCACAACAATATTATTATAATCATATGTATTGATGGTTTATTATTAATATTAAAATAATGAATAAGAAATCTATTTTAAATGTATTTTACTATACAAGTACTGTTACTGCATCATTATCTAAATGTATTTTTACTGTATAAATATATGTATTCAGCTAGTGTAAACATGCACAATGCTATTACAGCTAATGCAAGGCTGAGACTGAATGCGGAAGGCAATAGAAGGTAGATCAGATAGCTCAGATAAGGGGAAGAAAAGGCAGACTGAGGCAGAATGGAGACTAAATGTGCCATGCATGTCATTTATTTCACATTTGGCATGTGATGGAGACGCTCCAAAATATTTTGGGTTTGGGAGCCGATGGATCCTAGAGTTTTGTATTGTTTTTGCCCGGCAAGTTTCCTTTAGGATAAAGGATGAACAAACAAATAAAAAACTACCCCATCTATCTATCCCCCCTTTCTCAGGACAAGCAGCAACAGTATGACTATACCTGCACCTTCCAAAACCAGCCTCTGCCTTGCCAGCAAGGCCGGCTCAGAGTCGGGCCTCGTTGCCCGCGGACGCCGGCGCGTTACCTGCTGAGGCTCCTCCGGGCGTCGAGGTCCGGCGTGAGCGAGGGTGAGGTGCTGGATGGCGGGACGGAGGCCTGGGGCAAGGAGGCCTGGGGCAAGGAGTACCGGTTCAGGCTGCTCACACTGGAGCGTGACTCTAATGTGGGAGGGCGGGGCGGTGTTAAAATGCTGAGCAGGATTGGCAACACGAGATGTAACTGCAGACAGCAGATGGCGCCGTTTCCCCCAATCTTAAATAGTGCTGTTGGCGGGGTCTGAATGTCCCCCCTCCTCTCCCCAACAGACACAGCTCACCCGATTCGGAGGCTTTGGCCCCCGCTCCTCCACTGCTGCCCTTCACCCAGCTGAGTGGAGCCCGCGGTCCCAACTGGATCTTGTCATCTATCGTTGGCTGGGGGGGGGGGGGGGAGAGGGGGAGCGATTATGCTGCTGTGTTACCCCTTGTCAAAGAAAAAAAAACCTACTTCCTTGTCCCCTACAGCCCTGTATCAAGGTAAATAGTCCTATAAGCCCACAGAATATGCTTCTGTGTAATTACAATACACAATACTGCTCCCATTGCAGCTGCTTCATGTTAATACATTCCCTTCAGGACTGACTAGACCAGGGGACAGAAAACCTACTGGATGGTAGCTCTCCAGGACTGGAGTTGGAGAGCCCTGGACTAGAGACAGTGGGGTACTGCGCAGTGCTACCTGTCTGTCAGCAGAGGGCGCTACGCTGAGGAAACTTTACCGTCACAGAAAATAGCTTGTGCCTACAGTCTCATACGATGTGGCAAACTTAACATATCACAGCAACGTTTTACTGTAAAATGTGAGTGGTGGTGATTGGGACACACACACCTTGGAGATTTTGGGGATCTTGGTGGGGTCTATGGTCCTGCTGTTCTTGGTCATGGGTACAGTATTCCAGGTCTCCTCCCTCTGAGTCACTAGAAAACCAACAAGCAAAGGACGGGTCACACCGAGGGCGTCTGGCCACTCTCCGCGGTGCCCTGGCCCAGCGTCGGCCAGCCGCTCTGACCTGGCCTCCTCTTGTTGTCCTTCGACAGGAGCTGCTGGTGAACCTTCCGCTGCTCCTCCTGCTCCTCGATTTTGGCCTCTTTGTGGATCTGCTCGATGGTCTTCGGGCCCTGGTCTGCCCTTCGCGATACCCAATTATTCTGGGAGAAACAACAGGCGCGCGGCACAAGTTCTCTCAAACGCTGCGCACTTATACTTGCAAACACCGTAAAACGCAATTAAAAAGAAATCACACAGGTCTGAGGTTTCCTCAAAGGACTTCCAGGGTCAGGTGTGCCCTTCATACCCCTGACACATCTCCCACAGCCCCCCCGTCAGCAGGCTCCATTCACAGACACCCGCAAACCAGGAGCACTGACCAGCCTCAGATCGATGACGTCCTGCAGCATGAAGCGGATGCGTGAGGAGGTCTTCCTCTCCTTCACTATTTTCTCCATCTGGTTGAAGTACTGGTCCATGCGCGGCTGGGGTGGGGGGAGAGAGAAAAGGTCGAGATGTGACCACAGAAACCCAACAGGGTCTGGAGCGCCAAGATCGGAGCATGACTTCACATGAAAGACAACGCACAAAAATCACTATTAGACTTTACAGATCATACCGGACCAATAATCATATTAAAAGATTAGGCACAAGATTTTACTGCGAAGGCCTTGATTAAGTTCAGGAGTATTACTCCCATTTGAGCAACTGACAGCACTGCAGATCGAGGACAGAACACTCACAAGTACAGATACAGAGCATCTGAAAGTGAAACGGCAACCTTGCAGGAAACATTCTATCCATCAACTCGACCAACAAAATCACTCAGTAACACCGATGTGCAGAGAAGGAAATTACCTTGACAGCACAACACAGGAAATCAGGCATAAAATGAGACAAAGTGCACGTGTAACTATGTATCAACACAGCATTATAAAAAAAAATAATCGAAACATCAACCTTACAGAGCCAGACGCATGAGAGATCCAGACCTTGGTAACATATCACTCTGCAGAGACTGAGACCTTAAGCCCATAGTCAGAATCTGTCCCTGGTAGAGGTGGTTGATAAATCGATTTTATCGATTCATTTGAATTTACAGTTCATGACGATGTAAAATAAGTAATAAAATCGATTTTCATAAAAATACATGTGAGCGCCCAAAGCGGAACTAATGCGACGCATCGTTCTTCATGGGTACATTAGCGCGGCACCGAAACACTATAGCGGATTCACAAACAACACGGCAATGGTTCGGTTTTGCGCCGTCGGACACAGACCAAACAGGTCCTCGTTGCAAAGTCTGTTTAAAAACTGTTGCAACCAAAGGAAGCAGTACGACCAACTTATTCCAGCAGCTAAAGCAGAGGCACGCAGCGGAGTGGGAGAAGTGCAGCTCCCAGCGAAATGAAAAAACCCGCAGCACCAGCACAACAGCAAGCAGCCGTCCCTCACGTTTTCAAACTGTGCACCATATGATAAGAATGGGGCACGGTGGGAGGCGATAATGCTGTTGAGATGTATACTGCAAAAGACATGGTGCCCATACATACTGTGGAAAAGCCAGGATCCATTAACATGCTAGAAGTTTTTAGAAGTTTCTAAAAGTGTTTACAATGGCGTGGTCTGCCATCTCACGTACGAGCATCTTTTTTGGCTTGTCAGATTTTACTTTAGAGTTAAAGTGCAAAACTTGTTTTGAACCATTTATTTGTCACCTGTAGGTTGATTTTGAGTATGGGAGGGGGAAATCGGTTAAAATCAAAAATCAGATTTACTGTGAAAAAAATCAGATTTTATTTTTAGGCCATATCGCCCCGCTCTAGTCCCAGGCCAGCGCCCCCTCCCGAGCCCATCCCCTTACTCCCACGGCCAGCAGCCGTTCAGCATTCAGCTCCTCACGTTCCTGCTCCTTCCGTCGGCCAGGCCAGTGCTCGGCACAGAGACGCCGCATCCCCCAGGGCTGCCCACGTCGCCTCTGCTTCCCAGAGAGCGGTCCGATAAAGGCTACCTTTGTCCTTCAGGATGTTTGGCCAAGAGCTCCTGACAGCCTCTCTCCCTCACGCCGGCTCCTGCATTTCACGTCGCCTGAATAATGCCTATTTTTATAACCGCTGACCGCTGCCTTGTTTATGTGCACTAATTACAGGCCAACTTTATGCATTCCTCCGTGCATGTGTGAGCAGAGATGCTGAGCTCTGTAACGGCGGTTCGCTCTACCTTGGCCTTCTCGAAGTCCAGGTCCTTGCCGATGGTGGTGAGCAGCCGGCAGAGACACTCCAGCGACTCCTCGTCGTGGTTCTTCAGCAGCTTGACCACGCAGTCGTGCATGATGGCCTCCGTCAGCATCTTCAGCTTGAAGAGCTCCCCAATGAACTTGATGTTGCCGATGGAGCGCCGGCGAGCCTTGTCCTTGGCCTCCTCCAGCTCCTCCTGCAGACGCTCCCTCTCACTGGACTTTGGGGGAGCGGGGGGGGGGTTGGTATGTAGAAGTAGAAATTGTTAGAGAGTACTGTATTGGAAAGATAGCAAAGAACAACCAGGCCTTCCTAAAGGGGCGTGGTAGAACTGGAGAAGATTGATTGGACAAAGTGCCGCCGGGTCCGAGTCATGTGAGTTTCAGCAATATCACTGGCCAGCATCTTTAAAGGGAAAATCAGCCATTGCCCCTTGTGTCTAGAATATCAAGCACGATCTGCTCCTCCAGCACAGCAAAAACCAGGCAGAGGCACCAGACTCACTGAGCTAGACGACTCAAGCTCCTTCTGCTTCCGCTCGAACACGTCGTCGTCTACCTTGTCCTTCTCGAACTCCTTCTGGCAGCGGTTGAGCAGGAGCTTACGGAAATTTACGCTGCTGTTGGGCTTGTCGGCCATCGGCACTTTGAGCTGCAGAGATTGAGGATGGGCATCAGGGTTCAAGTTTTTCCCCACCTTTAAAATGTATCCGGCCTGTTTTACAGCTGAAGATTTCACTAGAAAAACTGCAGAACTTAAGAGCATTCAGTACAGCACTTCAGGGACTTGACCCAGGAACCTTCATGTTATAAGTCCAGTTCATTACCCACCAACTGCTCTGCAGTCTGCACTGATGACAGTTGAGGTCTGTGGTCAGATAAAATGCTTGACCAAGTTCTTATTGTGGCAAAAGCCCTATAAAACCCACACAGATGAGTCACTGGAGGTCAATAGCACTCCCCACTCTGCACTAGCACCTTCCACAGTATCATCTGTGCATGGATTTTATAAGGGAAACAAGCTGCCAACTATCACAGAGATCAGAGGCAGGGCTCACCGTGGCGAGGCAGCGGCACATGTTGCCGTAGGCAACCGAGAAGCTGGGCTCGTCGATGGCCTTCTCGAAGACCAGGTCGATGACGCCCTTCAGCCGCTCCTCCGTGTCGATGGTGAGGTCCGTCACCTGCTTCATCAGCTGATTAAACATCTGGGGCGTCAGCTTGTTCAGGATGCTGCGCACCTTGCGGAAGAGATCCTGGGAGAGACAGGGTGAGCAGATCAGTAAGAGGATGTCCCAGCCTCAGCCAGTAAGCACTTGTATGGCTGCCTCAATGATCACAGTTCATTTGTACAACCAGTAATTCTCACGTTTGTCCAAGTTAAAAAAACAACATATTTACTTTGGTTAGTCACAGAGCAAGGAAACAAATAATTACCTTAAACAGATATAATGGAAAGAGAATTTCATTTTATAAGGCAACTATCTAAATGTTGTAACGCTAATAAGCAAAATCATCATGAGAAACGTTTCTAATTAATTTCTCAGTGGTGTCATGAAGCAAAGGGCAGGAAGCAGCAGTGCTATCAGCTTCAGCTGATCATCTGAAGTACGGCTTGGCTTCGCAGGTGAGGAAGATGGCTAACCTGCGTCCTCAGGGCCTCCGGCTCGTCCACGGGCCCATCCCTCTTCACGCCAGGCTTCCACGCGTTCTCCGCCTTCTTCAGCTGCACCTCATCGTTCACAGACACGTTGGTGATAATCTTGCGCGGCGGAGGCCGTCTCAGATTCACGTTCATCAGCTGGGAAACACAACAGGCACCATTAAAAAGTCATGGAACCATAAAATACACTAACCGTTTATCAATACTCAGAACACAAAGATCATACTTGTGGTCTTGGCAGGAGAAGTTTTACTAACTTGCTTCCCAAGAATTAACTTGAGGCGCAATGAATCATGGGATTGTTCTTGTTGGTGAGGATGAAACCTATGCATCTTTGATTTGTGGTTGGGCAAGTCAATATCCAAGGATTTTTACCACACCATGTGCTTCTGTTTTTAGGTATTGGAACCGTACTTCGGCAAGGGAAGATGACGTCAAACAGGAACCAAAAAAAGGTCACATGCGCATACTGACAAACACCCACTGTGAGATGATGCAGAAACACACCTGAAAGTTCCTGTGCGTGTGTCAGAAATATCCGCACTCCTGCATGTGCGTCTGAGCGGTTGTTGACTTACCGGCGTTCCCCGTCCGCTGGAACCCTGTCTGCCGAAGTCGGCGAAGGCTGGGGTGAAGTCGGGGCCCCGTGAGATGACGCGCAGATCTGCTGGCCGTGACGACTGCTTGCTTTGGTTTATCTGTGGGAACAGTGAGCGAGGGGTCAGTTGGGAGGCTGCAGACAGCCGCTACTGTCACATGGCCACAACAAAGCCACGTCACGCTACGCCTACCTTATCCAGCACCACGTCAGAGATGGGGGGGAGCCCCTCTGGCTTCTTCACACAGGCTGGCGTGAACTGGAAGCGCAGAAGGAATTCCCTGGCGTACTGCCTCTTCCCGTCCACCTCCACTGGCTCTGAAGACGGAGGCATGGCATCGACGGTACAGGAATGTTAAAGCAACAGATCTCACTTCCCCAAGTGTAAAGGTCCCAATACCCCGAGTAACAGGAACCACATGGAAAATGGAAATGATCCATAGACTAGGGTGACCAGATAATCCATGTCAGGGAGGACACTCTGAGCTAGGACAGGAATTGTAAATCACCATTACATTGCTGTGTGCTGATTGGTCAGTCTCCTATAATCACGCATGTGTCATTAATGCTAATGTGAAACAGCTGCATGAGTCTTTCAGTCAAGGAATCGAACCAGTCAAAGCACAAGAAGAGCTGAACTATTTAGCCGAGCGCAGGAGCTTTTCAGTTTGAAAGTAGTTTGTAAAACCCGAAGTAGCTCAAAGTGTCCTCCCTGACATGGATTATCTGGTCACCCTACCATAGACAGACAGTAGCATCATTACATTCCCAGAAAGTCAGGAGAATGGATTTGACGGGCAAAGGGCCACCATCAGGTATGACTAAAGCAGGCTGCCTGTAATACTAGAATTCAGCAGCCACTCACCTTCCTGCAAGACGTCCGCAGGAAGCCCCAAGGTGACCCCGCTGTCACTGCTCTCAGTCTCTGAAGTGTGCCCCGCCCCATTCCCCAGGGGATCGGACTCCGGCTCCCGCTCCCCATTCTCCTCTGGCAGAAGGCCCCCGCGCTCCGCCTCCGGGTCCAGGGCACCGGCGTGCACCGCATCCGCTTCTGGCTCAGGCTCCGCCTCCGGGGCTGGCCCATGGGTCACATCCTGCATGGGCGCTTCCAGAGGTGGCTGGGCCTGAGCAGGGGGAGAGAGGAAAACATGAGTATGAGAAAGAGATGGGGAGGACCGGCAGAAGCTGACCTTCAGAAAGAATAAGCTGAAAAAAGGAGCAGCAGGCCGCCCGTCGATAAGGCACCAGGAGGCCACGCACCTCGCTGGGCTCCAGGTCCTCCTCCGGCGTGTCTCCTGCAGGGGGAGCCTCCCTCGGCTTGGCCCAGGTCTTTGGTACAGTCTGAGCAGGTAGAGCTGGGCATAGGCCACACAAAACCAAGTCATTTCACGTGTTATAGTTCCATATTTTTGTTTAACAAAATAAAAGGCAAATGTTACACAATAGAGTTTTGGTGCTGCCTTTGCACATACAGATTTAACCTTCGACTTCAGCTGCATTCCTGCACATGTAATGGGAGGGACAGCTGGAATACGTAGCCTCTTGATGGAACATTCCAGAGGCAGTGCTTCCTAAAACAGCCATCTAACACAGCTCTGTACACACCTGTAGTGGGGCTGTTCCTAGAGTTGGGTAGTTGCACGGGGTCCGTTTTGTCATTAAGCACCGCGTCTGTGTCGCTGGTTTCCATGACGACGGAGGGAGGCTCGGCCTGGACGGGGGGCAGGAGGCCGGGCGGGGGCGGGGGTGGGGGAGCAGCAGCGGTACAGGTAGCAGCGGCGGCGGCGGTGAGGGCGGCCGGCAGGACAGCTGCGGCAGGGGGTGCGGCGGAGCTCACGCCGACGGCGGCGCCCTCGACCCGGGTCTCGACGGGGTCTGCCCTGGGAGACGGGGCCTCCTGCAGGGGCTGGTCCTGAGGAAGCGTGGGAGTCACCACGGGCTCCGAGCTCCGGAGGTCGAGATCAACATCCCGATCGGTCAGCCCGTTGACTGCCGGCACGACTGGCACCAGCTCTGGAAGGGGCCCCACTGGCTCTGAGAGCTCGGGGGCTGCGGGGGGCGACGGAATGAGAACGGCAACGGGAGCGGCCGGCTCCCCCGCGGATGACGGATGACCGTGGCTACCGACAGAAGTGGTAGCCATGCTGGGGAAGATGGGCTCTACGCTCGCTGCGGTTGGCAAGTCAGGGTCCCTCTTCTCAGGGGGCAGCTCCGGCAGCCCAATCCCGGGCGAGGGGGGCTTCTGCACGACACAGTCCAGTTTTGGCTTGTCGTCGACTAAGAGCAAAGCAGAGAGGCGGAGTGTGAAACGGCCACCAGGTCCAGACCGATAAGCAGCAAATATAACTGAGCACAGGAGAGCTTTCCTGCTCTGATCAATATCCTGACACATTAACACAGCCATTAGGGGGAGCCTCAGGCAGGCGGGGATGTCAACCGCGCGGCAGAGACTAACCCGGCTTCAAGTCGACGACTGAAGTTACGTGCTGGCCGGGGTCCGTGCCGTACAGGACGTGCCCCAGGTCCAGCGTCTGGCCGCTCATCTGCAAGGGGTGAAAGCAGTAAGAACAGGCAGGCTGCTCAGGGACCACACAAGCACGCGGGTGGAAGGAGGTGCTCAAGGCCGGAGGAGGAAGGAGCTTCATGTGCAGGAGGAGGGCAGCAAGGTGATAGCCATAGTCAGGGGGCAGGGGCTGGGAGTTATGCTGTTTTCAGGTAGCAAATAGCCCTGGGCAATAGTTACCAGTGCAAACACCAGGAGGGACCGCAAAAGAAAATCAACCAGAACCCATTACGTGGCGCAATCAGTTGCGTAAATGGGTACGATGGAGTTATTCGGAGCTTCGCAAAGACAGATCCCTGACAGCCCGCATCTTACAGCAATGGGTCCTGATCAAACACCAAGTCCGCGTGGTGATGGGACATGACACACTGAACAAGCACCATTCTAACCCTGAACCCACACATCGTTTGCAGGATTTAGCAAATGCATAGGCAGCGGCAAAATCGCAGTGCGTAACTCTGTGGGACAGGGGTCTGTGTCTATGTCCAGAAGGCTGTGGGTTCAAATCCCATGCCAAAAGCAAGCCCCTTAACCCCAACTGCGCCATGGGTATGAGCTAACCCTGTTCTTTGACCCGCATTCATGTGTTGCTTTGGACAAATAAAAGCGAATAATAAAATCGTCAATAAAAGCAAAATGAACCAGTTTTACACATTTCAAATGCTGATGCTGAAAAGTTTCAGTATTAAAGAACACTAATGGTTTTCTACTCTTGCATCTGAATATTGTGGAAAATTACAGAAACCGAACACACCATAAGCACAGATTCTCCAACAGAAAACTTACTTACGAGAAGATTCCACTAACCAGTGTTTGCTCCAAAAGTCCAATCACCACTTAGATATCGGGGGAAGCTTTGCAGTTCAACTCAGGCTGCCTGTTTTGTTGCTGCAGTCTTTCAAGCATGATTTAGTAACGGTTACTGTGGCGATGAAAGCATGTGTTGATTGGACGCTGCTCCAGTGGGGGTTATGCAGGACACTAACTGTTTAAATCGCTCTGGAAGTCACCTGTGACCAGCAGATTGACCAATTTAACCCACCGGCATCTTTTGGGATTTTTTAAAAACAGTTTTCAGACATTTTAGGCACATTAACAGAAAGACCACAACATACAATTGAATATTGAGCCATTTAAAATAATACTTAGAGGCAATATGACTAATAATGATTATTTGTCGTCCAGTAAGCTTATGTTATTAAAGTTTACTTAATAGTGAACTGTCTTATGCAAGAGTGAATTGTCAGTGTACCAGTAGAGACTTTTTAGCAAGTTAAGCAGAATGTGAAATGCTTGTCTTTTCCAGTAAGGACTAGGGGTGTAATGGTACACATATTATGGAATGGTTTGATACGCCCATGACGGTTCAATACGTACATGTGATGTCATTTTCCTATACGTATTGGCACGAATACAAGACAATACACAGAAAAAACTGGGGTCATCTTATTTGAGGGCTAGATTTTAAATGTCATTATAAAGAATATAGTATTCTTTAACAGCAGATGGCGTAAATGATCCGTCTTCAGGTTAAAGGTAGCCGCATACTTCAGACGCAACCAACGACGTTTCAGCAATATGACGTAGTAGGAGCAGTGATCCCACACACTGTCGATACCCGGCTGACAGGGGGACGTCATGCGGCAGGGCGGCAGCTTATCTGAGAACGGTTTAAATTTATGTGAGTTTTAGCGCATTTGTTCATTGTAAATGTCATAACTAAGGCTTGCCGCGGAACGTGTGCCAGTATCCATGAGCGTGTTTCCTTATCTGTACTGCTGCACCAGTATGAACCGACAGTGGTTGTTAATTAAGGGAGTGCTTCATTTTAAGACAGCCACAATCTAATTTAGTAGAATGACTCAACCACACACCACAATACATTTTTTGCCCTCTTTATGAGACTTCTGTGTTCTCTTGGGTTGTGGAATTTGTAGTACTGATAATATCTACACTTACTCTGCTGCGAGTGGTTGTGGTTGCTTTTTAACAGTGATATGTTTAACTTTGTTTATGTTCTTGTCAAAGAGAAGCAAAGCACGTACAGGTTATCAAAGTTAAGAAGCACTTTCAATGTTAATATTTTTCTCCACTTGACTTTATACAGTAGACAAACTAAGCCTAGTCAGTCATGATGTAATTTTTTCCTGAATGGAGAGTTCTTATATGAAAAAACAGTGCGCATCATTTAATTAAAGGGTAATGTGTTTTTACTTCTTAAAGATACAAAATCCATAGCATCACCATGGTCCAAAAACCAAGACACATACCGAACAGTAGTAAAACCATACCGTTGCACCACTAGTAAAGGCAGACACTACTAGTAGATTAGTTCCATTTGGCTGTAATATAATTTTGTGGAACATTTCAACATGTTTTATAAATATTGCAGTATTTATAGCAGAAATAGCAAATAACGCAATGTGTTTTTCCTCCCATATCATACTGCCCTAGTTTCATGGGTGATGTTAATATTTTACGTGATCCTTTTGCAGCGACGAGTGATGCCGCATTTCGTATGCAAATAAATGGGGTAGCCTATAAGCCAGATAACTTTTGTCAGGATTGTGTGACAGGCAGACAGATACACTAATGATTTTATAAAGGTCCAACTATTGGTGAAATTCATTTAGTGATTTTTTGCTAAATGCCCATCCCTACTAGTTAGGTAAGAGAATTTAATGCTGCCTGATCACCAGTCACTGGATATTAAGTCAGTTCTTAGTCAATACTGAGAAGGAACCACCCTCTGGATTGTGCAAATATTACATATTGCAGTGCCCTGGGCAAAATACTGCATTTCCATTCAGCAGTCATTTAGGACAAAATATCTGCAAATACCAAACACAAAACTGATATTTTTATGGAACTACTAGAAGCGCCTTTAAGGGACATTAGTAACATCATTCTTTAAGACATGCTTAAGCATTCCTGCATTAAGAAAATAACCTTTCCTTTAATGATTTATTTGAACATAGTAGTACGCAAAAACTACTCTTCAATAAGTCTTACAAATAAAAACACTAAAGTGATAACTCCTCCAATTATTTCAGTTTCACTTTAAAGTCCACTTTAGTTTTCACTTTCATTTCAAGTCCACTTTAGTTTTTTTCCATTTAGAAGTGAAAATTAAGAAAATCAAATAAAAACACAGACCAGAAGTCAGCCAATCACTGCATTCTCCAACACTGATAACTGCAATGAATCCAGTTATCTTCTGGCTTTTGCCATGTGATTGTCTTAAGGAAGTTCGTCCGCCACACTAGCGCTGCACATTTGAGGGGAAAAAAAACAATGCGCTCATGATTCACACCTGTATGCTATCATCTCTAAATTACAGCAGTTCTTCTGCATTGTATTTCATCAGCTGTATAAAAACAAGTGCCCGTGCTTTTCAGAGAGTCAAGCGTCCCATAATTCTACACATCTTTAAAGGGCCCTTTCCTACCGCACTTGGTACTGTACGTTTGGTACTTCTAGAAAGTACCAAAAGTATGGTACTTTCAAGGTGGTTTTCCACCGGAGTAAGAACTGTTACCGGTGCCGAATAACATCACAGGATATTTTGTACTGAAGTTGAAAAATGGCAGTACAATGCGCGTTATTAAAACCAACATTGCATGTTGTGCACATCCAATTCTTACTTCACCAGTGACCTAGATTAAGACCAGGCTTTTTCCTCCTTCAATTTAATATGGAGATTATAGTGCAGGGAGTTTGTTTCACTAAAACATTTTTACTCTGTCATGGGAAAAAATATATATATATATTAGGTTTAGCAATTTTAATTATTCCTTTTCAAGATTATCTAGTATATGTTTAAAAATCAGTTACCTCCACAACTTCTGCATGAGCGCTGCATGCGTTCTCCAAGACCATCATAATCAGTTCCATCCTTGTTGTTTAAATCACCCCTAAACGGATTTGTGGTAAATTTATGTTGAACGCCTGATTTCTTTTATAAATACCCCAATATTTATTACCACAAAATCACACTGCAATACTGAGCTGTCCTAGTACACTACAGAAAAAACTTTATTTCTTTTTATGCTATCCCGATCTCTGCTTCTTTGCACCAGATCGCAGTTAAAGCTTGTGTCACCTTATTTGTCTGTGCATCCATTATTATTGTTTTTATCATTTATTTTTTACCTTGTTTGTTGTTGCTTTCTGAGTTTGTTGCTGTTTGGGATGTGTTTTAGCAGCAGGCTATTTCCATAACCAATGGACAAAGTATCGAAGTACCCATCCCCAAAAGTACCCACCAAAGGAATCAAAAGTACCGACCCCCAAAAGTACCCACCAAAGGAATCAAAAGTACCGACCGCCAAAGTACCAACCAAAGGAATCAAAAGTAACCAACCCCAAAATT
>JABFEB020000104.1:2209915-2222610 GCA_019775895.2 Stomatorhinus ivindoensis
CAGCTGGGAGCTCCATCAGTCTAACACTGCAAGCTCCGGCTCAGAGAGGTAGAGCGCTGATACAAAGAATCAGAGCTAGCAGGAGGACCCAGTACAGCTGGGAGCTCCATCAGTCTAACACTGCAAGCTCCGGCTCAGAGAGGTAGAGCGCTGATACAAAGAATCAGAGCTAGCAGGAGGACCCAGTACAGCTGGGAGCTCCATCAGCCTAGTCTAAGACCGCTAGCTTAAACTCCAGCACAGAGAGGGTCCCTAGATAAGACCTAATATAGATGTGAAAACTATTCACTGTCCACTGCCCTATGCAGAGGCTTCCAAGAACATACCCCACCCCAAAAAATAACAGAATACTAAGCTTTCATCTGAATTGTGATGCTGACCAGTAGATGTGCCCATAACCATATTATGCGAGTGTCTTACAGAGAGGAATGCTTGTCATGTGACTTAGCGTCACTGCTGTTAAGACGAAGCCATAAAAATACAGAAGGGCAGGAGGTGCATGAAACAAGAGGAATCTCATATTCCAGGGAACAGTAGACAAGGATACAGAAAGAATCTGCAGTCTTCTGGAGCTAGTTGTGTGTGCTCACTCCATATCAGCTTCTTTTAGTAATTACCTAGATAGTAACCAACCTCTTCTGTTTTTTAGGTGTGAATGAGGTGTCGATTAAAATTAGTTTCAAGTCAGCAGTATTGTAACTTTCAACAGCTGGAAACCAACTACACACACAAAAACTAAGCAGCTAAATAAATTGCCTTTTTATGTATACACAGAGGTTTAAGGAACCTAGAAAGTTTTTTCCCCCCCATTTTAAATTCAATTAAATCAGACATTGCAGATCAGTTATATGAAAACAAAAACCATTTCACACAACAGTAAATACTACCAAAAAGTAAAGCAACAAATTAGATTAAACACAGCACTAGATGCATACATTTTATATATGAAACACTATTAGAAAAATTAAATTTCAAAAAGCCTACTAATATGTAAATTGTCAAGTTCTATATAAAGATTAGTGAACTGCAAGTTTAAATTGACTTTAAGCCTGACAGGCAAATGGCTAGTGGACCAATGATATACAGAAACAGAAAATGTTATTTGTAGATCTTAGGATACATTTTAATAACTAGTGGGTGGAAAGTATGGAAGCTCAATGAAGCTTTCGCTGGTTGTACCTCAAATGCATCACAGACACCCCTCTACAGAACAACAGCTGTTTGCTGTATCGTTACAGTTTGTGCTCACTTAAAATTCTGGTTTGCTTAAATTAGCTAATAAATGGTTAATAAAAAATTAAGTGAGGGAGATGCAAAGGGGGGAGGCTAAAATCATCTCTGCATTCAACAGTGTAAAAAGCAGTGAGATCATTAACAGTAAAAAGCAGTGAGATCATTAACAGTAAAAAGCAGTGAGATCATTAACAGTAAAAAGCAGTGAGATCATTAAGACAGCAACACAGTTTCTGTCGTCAGAAGCTGCCTTTTTTCCCCATGTTCCTGATCATAAGAGTGGCAGAAATGGCCAATCCGGTTAGTCCAGAGCTGTAGGTCATACACAATTCTCATCACATTGTTATGTATTATCCAACAGGTACAGCTTATTACACAAGAGCAGCATAAGCCTACATGGGTAAAATGTTTCTGATTTAGCAGCGGAAGAAATGAACAGAAATATTAATAGAAGTAAAATGGTGAAAACACATAAAGTACATTGGCTAATGTCAAACAAGAATCAGAAGAGTCCCATCATTTTATATTGTGTAATTCATCAAAGTGTAGCCTGCACTAAGACAGCACTAGTGTGAGATATTCAGCTGAAATCTCTTCCATCTTTGGCAGCTCAGCTCTCATTACTAAACTGGACAAAACGCCCATTGAAACAAAATACAGGCAGTAAACCCATGGCTCACTTTTCAAGGCGAAAAATTCCACTGCAAATATAAATATTTCAACCGATATAGTTCTTAAACACATTACCTTGTGTTCATTTGTCACAAAAATTGCAAAGACCACTCAAAACACAGTCCCAGATTTATTCAAAAACTAGAAAAACCAGGCCACCAGATGCTGATTTTTTGGTTTCTCTTTCACTGGGAAATGGAAGCAGGACTAAGAAGAGCAAACAGTGACTGTAAGCACACTGGGGAAATTCCCACCCTATTTCAATCACATGAGTTGGCGATAGGCTGACAGAGGGGCCAGAGGGCCTTGTCAATTTCTGATAGGAACACGTCGAAATCCCAGAACAGGAGCAACACTGCCAGAGAGGGAGTTGACAAACTTCTCATCCCCTTTGAAAGTGAAACCAACTGCTAAAAGACTGGAATGCAAGCAAGTTTTGGACTTTCCTGACTAAGGGGAGGACAGGAGTAAAATTAATACATAAATAATACTTTAATGAAATTTGTTCCCAAGCTGTTTTGCACAGTAATCATTTTCTGGCATCTTTTATTATCCGTCTACATGTGTTTCTGCCTCGGGATCTGAATGTGTTTTTAGTGTGTACCTGTGGAGCAGGCTCTTGCACATATGCAGGGACATAGCAGCCGTGGGACTCACAGCTAAATTCCCCATCTGCCATTCTCAGTCAGACAATCTGCTGATACTGCACTCTATGCAGAAAATCAAATCTTCAGTTTTTACTGCGACTGACGCCTTATGAATCATAGCCATGAGCAGAAAAATAAAAAATCTAAATGACAGGGTGACGCACCACTTAACCTTGGAATTGCCTTCAGTGTGTCACGCTTTTGACTCCAGCTGAAGTGTTACATTAGAATTAAACAAAAAACGTCTGGCAACGTACAAAATTAACCAGATGAAAAAGCATGGTTAATCAAAAGTCAATACAAGAAGATGACTAAAAAAAACATCTTTCTCACTGTATAAGCCCAACTCAAAAGAGCTAGAGCAGAAAGGACAGCTTGAAGAAAGCAAAGCTCTACATACAATCCACAGACGGAGCCAACATATCCTATAACTGATTATTTATTAAGCACTTCAGCTGATCACATCACTGCCAGGTGTATGATGCAGTTCCAATACTGTTTTTGGTTGATGCCAACAGATTAATTCCACTGCAGCGGTTCAAACCTGAAGGCATTTTCTTTTTAAAGTTTCACCAGTCCAGAAGAACATCCATAATGTCACTCATCACTGACACCCAGTGAATTTGCTTCAACTCCTTACAGGTACATTACCTTCTTAGATAATTTTTTTAATAGATTATGCGATTATTTTCACTTGTGCAGAATACTGATATAAGCACTGCTTTCGACCCAGGATTTAAAGCGACACCTGCAAAACCTGCCCAATTGGCAGCATTTTATAAAAAAAACCGACAGATTCGTCAAACTACTGAATTACAAAATGCCTCAAGATTCTCTCCAAAATGCATCCAGTGGAAACCGTGATGCTACAGCGTGAGGTGCATGCAAATAACTGGCACTTTAGGGAAATGAAATGTCTTATTTAGGAATGTGCATTAAACTTAAATGTGTCTGAACTACACTAATCAGCATACTTGATAATTAGTTAGTCAGTGTTACACTGACTGCATAGTACTGCCTAGCTATCCAGGAGATTCACAACGCTGAATATAGATATAAACTATGTATTACTAAATTACTTTTAATTTGCCAAACACATCGTGCTGCCTTGGTCTCTGAGCCTGAAATTAGTGCATTACACTGCTAGCAACCCAAAAAAAGACCTTGGTCCTGATCCCTAAGAAACTATCTTCCAAACACGGGGCCAAACCTTTTTCTAGTGTATAAGACCAGTGCAGCCAAAAAACAAGACGATGCTTGGGGAGGGGGGGCGCCTGACACCGTGGCACGGCTCTCACATACCCAAATCAAACAGTCGGCTAGCGCTGCTAACTAACCGTAGCCAGCCGGAAAGCCTCCGTCCGAGATGTTTAAACAACGGACAGCTCTATTTAAAAAAACATCTCGGACGGAGATTTCACGCTGCAACCCATGTCGCACAAGCCGATCGTCAACCCTCTGAAAAACGGTCAAGTTCAGCCGGCTAAACATAACCAGCAATTGGCAAACGTAGCCAGTTAGCTCACCGGCTAATTTGGTACGCGACTATCCCCGCAAAATACCTTAATAAGTTCCCCGAGTACCAAAATTAAGTTGTGTCACTAGGTAATTCATCTTAAGAAAACAAGGCGTCCATTTAAAACGCAAATGTCCCCGACAGCGAAGCTCTTTAGCACTACACGGTCTAGCTAAGCACAAGCTACACACTTAGCATGCTAGTGTAGGCAGGTGGGTCTCGGCGGCGGCATAAAGGCTTGTTTTTACCTCGCTTCATCACCGGGAATCTGAAAAGCAGAGCACAGGGTATTTCATTCCCCGTCATCTTATCTGAAGGATACTGCGGCGGCGGCACCGAGGGCGGCTGCTGGGCTACTGGGGGTCCTGGCAGCGGCACGGGGTTCAGGGTGCCCCGCAGCAAGCTCGGCGGAGACGGGCCGGTTCCCGGTCCACTTCCTACGGCGGGGGCGGCTGACTTCGGTACCGCTTTCGGCGGCAAACTCATTGCAAAAAAATTAAACGTGATCTTCAGCTAAGTATATACAATAATGATAAGCTAACTTTTACCACAGACGCCTAAAAATAACAAATACATTAGCTAGCTAACTAGCTAGCAAGTGAGCTAATATACAGCGAACAAGAATCTTCCCGGACTAGGCCTTATCGGCTCCCGGTGGCAAGCCGGGATGCGAATAAAATGCCCTTTTAATGCAACACAAGCTAGCTAGTTAGCTAGCTAGCTAGCTAGGTTTATTGGGGTTCAGTCTTCATGAGGACGGCGGGGGTTGTCTCTCCCCCTCCCCGATGGGGGCTTCCACGGATCCGGGTTCGGCTTTGCTGTCCGAAGGAATGTCACCAGCGTCCCCCTCCCTACTTCGATTTTGTAATTCTCAGTTTCAATAAAGTGTTATTTCAAAAGTTCCCTTTCAGTGTGAAGAGAGATTTCGCTCAACATGGCGTTGCGGCCGCCTCCAGCAGTCCGGCAGGACGGACGGTTCGGAGAACATCGGCTGATTCCGGAAACGCTCGTCTCGCAGATGCCGAAGACACTGATTTTACATTCGGGAATCTCTGGTTTCGCGTGCCAAAATTCTGCAATACTCCCCCTACGGGTAACTGACGCCGGGACCTGTGGGTACGTGTGCACCAGTGCGCAGGCGCACACGCCGCTGTTTCTTTGTTCAGTGCATGGATTGTTTTTGAACGTATGCTGTTTAAAACGCGAGGAGGAGCGGCACCAGTTGGTCCACTTAAAATAATCAGGAATTATAGCAAGCGATTTCGCTTTAAACAAGCTGCTTTAAAAGTTCTCTGAAGTTTCCGACCTAGTTTCTCAGTTCGTTTATGTATAGTGCTGAACATGATTAGCGTACACTGTATTGTGCCTTTGGGATGGCTGAAGACAGAGACAGAACAACGGAGATTGTGGAGGGGTGACGTCGATAAGGTCGTCAGGAGTCGACTTGACAGCGCCTAATAATAGTTTTGGTACACTGTCCTAGCCACATCACTTTTTCAGGGATGCCTTTTTCCCGGCAGAGACAGCGCTCCTGTTGAAGGAATACAGCTCAAACTTTTTCAACCGTTTTGTATCTGGAAATGTCTCCTTCATTTTAAAATACGGATGTGTAAAATGTTATTTACACTGAGAGTGTTACAAACATAATGAACATCTTTAGTATTAGACACACAACCTTTGAAAATTGCACAATGAGTAATATAGTCAATGCAGGGGGATACCATTGAAAGTATTTTATTATGGAAGAGTTTTAGTTACATATGTAAATTGCATAATGCATTTATATGAGAGTATATAGTCAAAGATGACGTTTTTATATCCATTCACCTTCCAGATGTTTACCCTGGATAGGGCTGCTGTGCACCTGCAGCATATTCTAGCTAACAGAAGGCAGGAGTACATAATAAATGCCAGTTTACCAAAGGGCACCTACAGCCACACTCACTACATCCATTTTGGATGTGATAATCACTCCAAATGCAAGTCTTTTAAATGCAGGAGGAAATTGAGAAGTCTACAAACACACAGCGTAGATGGAAGATTCAAACCCTCAACCCTTCAGCTGTTTTATATATACACACAAACTACCATAACAAACTCATCATTTGAGCTGAAAACATTTCATTTCATTTTAGGAATTGGTGGATAATCAGTTGAGCTTCTTTGTTAAGAATTGTCTTGAAGGCTGGCATAGCCAAACTATGTCTATTACTCTCAGTTATTTTTTTCTTAATATCACTTTGCAGTTTGAAAAAAAACTGCTTCTCTTAGAACCAAATTGAAGCAGCATCTCCAGGCACCGCCCCGGATCTCTCATGCAGGCCCTTTGAGTTCAGCCACCATCAACGGCTCTGAAGTGATGCATGCTGGGATTCGAAGCTGGCATAAAGATGCAGGAATCTACTTGGGCGGCCTAAACACCAGATGAGAAACTGTTTTATGAATCACTGTTAAGTGATGTTTGGTTGCACCGAGATTGTAGTATCACAGGTTTCACAATATAATGCCTGGTGAAAACACTATTTTACATAATGTGATATTCAGCCAGTAAGTCATATGATTAATGTCATTGATCATTTGGTTCAAGTCTTTAGTTTTGATTATGAGTTGTCTGTATTCAGTGCCTCTGTGGTACCAAAACGGAAAAAAATACAATGTAAAAGAAGTGGACAGGATAATTTGTAACTTTTAGGACAGCAGCAAGATTTTAACGCCAGGGGGCACCATTGAGCCACAATACGGAAAATGCACAGCATCTATTACCTCAGTAGTTACTTGGTATTGTGTAATACTTTAGTTCAGTATTGGAATTCTTTCTCTCATTGTTTCATATAAGTTTCCTCCATTGAGTCTGATATAAAAGTTACAAATAGGAATTGGTTCATCACCAGCTTTTGCAATTAATATATTATTTTTAGGTTCTATTTTGTATTCATTTTGTATTTATTAATGCACCTGTGGGGTTGTCATAAATGTAATTTTGTTGTGTTATGCAATGAAAAAGTGCTTGAATCTTGAATTAAAACTAATTATCTATACGCACTCACTGCTTTCCTGTATTTGCAGCTTCTCATTAGTCATTAACTACTTGACTCCTGGTTCCTTAATGATCCAAAATACTCTTTTAACAACATGTTGCAGCAATGGGTAACAGCTGTGAAATTTCCTGAAATACTTAAAGTCACCCCAGCATTTGCAGTAACCTTGCAAAACACCCATGCATTTCTTTTTACTTGACCACTAGCACAACATGTTTGGCCAATCAATACCTCATTGAGTCATTTAACTATTTACGTTAATTGATTCATTGAGCTGGTTTGAAATTTGTTGAATACATGGAATGGCTGAGGTGCCCCTAAGTATATGTTTGGGAACTGAAGTGGTGATCATCTAACGGTCTAACTAGATATCAGTAACTTTTTGAGGAACAAGAAATTCTTGTCAGTTTTTATTGTGTTAATTTGTATATCTTCTAATGTCAAACGATGTTTCTGAACAAATATACACTTACTTCACAGATAAATAGCTTTTAACATTTTCTTTTACTGCCTAAGTCTTTTGCACAGGACTGTATATGAAGCTGAAAGCAGGTGCAAAACTAACCTGATCCTTATCTTACCCATTATACACACGTTAGTACATGCTGATGTGTTCTTTGTGCTCAGTGCTGCTTGTTACAGGCTACGACAGAGACCTCGGTGCTGGGCACAAGGGTGAGAGGATACATCATGTCTTCCACAATCTGACCCAGGAGGGCACAGGTCAGTCCACTGAAATTAAACGGTGGATGAATGAGAACCATGTATATTTTCTTTGCAACACTCACGCTTTCAGGATCTCCTGCTTATGCAGGAAATCTTACAGCAAATCTATATTATTCCATTATAAACCTAAAATTATCTACATCAAAAACGTGGAAACAGTTTGCAAACCCTACAGACTATTTACAAGGTAATAAAACTGTTTAATGCATGTAAATGCGTGTGCAGACTTGTCTCGAATTAAAAATCTCACTCCAGCCATCTGAAAAAGGTTGGCAGGCAAGTTATTAAACCACCTTTGAAGAAATAGAGCCAGGGTCTGGGAAGAAAAGTAGATATGTTGCCTGAGGAGCCCAAGATGTTTTACAGCAATTCAGCTGGAAGCAAGAGACATGTGAAAGACGAGGGGAGAGGAATGGCTCTCTGAATCCTTGGTTGAGTTACCCATAGGAATGGGTTCATGATGTTGCACTGGTTTTTGGCTCAACGTCTGGATAATGTCTCATGCATGTCCATGGACAACCAAATGAGAGGGAATTACACACTGCAGAAAGAGTAACTTGTAACTTGCAAGTGCTGAACTTAAGATCCTGAATAGGCTGTGCACTGAAGCAGCCTCTATGTTGGTTCTAGTCAATACCTTATAACTGCTATCCATAACATTCATTAGCATGCTGTTGCTGATTATCATTGACATTATTATTTTTAGGTACTAACATTGATATTTTTTACTAACAGGAATTATATGCTTGAGTATCTGCAAGCCATGCAATTTTTATTCTCTATGGCGTCTTACATCTTGAATCCCTATAAACTAGGACACGGTCAAGGCTACTCCAAGACATGTTGTTGGGTCCAGCTACCAGGAATGTAAATCTGGATACTGCATGGTATCTTCCAGAAGGCCTGTCAGTAAAGCGGTTCTGTGTCTATTTCCAAGTAGGCCTATATGGCTAAAGGCGCAACCGGAATGCTGAAAGTAAATAAAAGTTCGGTAAATGCACGATTATGTTCCTATAATCGACAGCTATTAAGATGATATTTTTGTACATAATATGGATAATGTTTTTCTGGTTGTCTAAAAGTATATAATAATGTAACAAATAATATAATAAGTAACATTATTATATATGAAAAAAATTAAATACATAATCACAAATAGTAACATTTCTTAACGGGTGTTTTGTAGTCATAACATACGTTCGGTGCGCCGTTGATTCGATCAAAGTTACGATTTTGGGCAGGAACATAATGGAACGCAGTCTTTTACATAGGTAATTTGAGGGTTAAGTGAATACGGTGGTACAAAGGAGGGTGCGGATCTTACAGGCTGTCGCCCTTGGGGGGCTTTGCACTGCATTTGCAGGCGGAGCGTCTCGTGCTCTGGGATGCACGGTACGGGACTGGGTCAATACTGCGAGGCTCAGACCTCATAAATACCCGGAGGAGGTTCTGGCGTTCAGATCCGCATGGACGACCGCGGATCGGGACCCCTAGCGGCTCGTTAACTGTCCTCACTGCTGAGGAAGGAAGACAAGGTCAGTTTGTACGTTTTCACTTAATATGCACCAGTGCGATTTGTTTCAAGTATGGAAATTTTATGCCGGTTGTGATATTATCGAGTAGATAAAGATGCTGATTTGTTGTCGTATGGTAACATTTTCAAAGGTAAGCACTGATAGTCTGCAGTGATTTATTCTGATTTATGTTGGATTATTGTAGCTGAAAGTTGAAGTCGCGTTTACTGGAGCCAGTCGATAAATCTTTACTGGTATCAGTGTCTTTGATTTTTCCCGGAGGTAATAACTAAGAAGCTAATTATAGTATCACTTTTTAGACTTTTTAAATCATTATTACAGCTTTTTAAATAAAATTAACCATAACACAAAAAGTCTTAACTCCAATAAAAGTAATGGATAGCTAAATAAAGCATGACAGAAAGGACGTTAACGTTTAACAGACGCATAAACCTACGTTTGAGTGTAGAGAATGAAGTCTCTTCATACGTATATAGTTGATATAGGTTTTTATTTCCTATAGATTTGTACTTCGTTATACATATTTTTCGTTTTTTGTGTTTTCATTTTATAACTGATGTCATAAAATAACTGAAATTTAAGCTAAAATTTGTGCATATATTCCATTTTTTATTACTATCTAAAATTACACTAGTTACTTATTAAAAGAAATATTACTTGTGTATGGCGAGTACTGATTAAATGTTTTAGAAAATCTGAACTGAATGACTGAACATTAAAAAAAAGCTCTTGACAATCAAATATGCGCACTTGCAATGGTTTAACAGGCTTTAATGAACAAACATTAACATGAGGATCTGGCGGCATCCTAGACGAGGAGACGTTTCTCTTTGCTGTTCGGTGAGCTGGTTTGTAGAAGAGGATGATCCCGCGTTATGGTTTCTCAGCGCCGGAATGTTAAGCGTGTTTGACTGATTTCAGACTCAACAACTTAGGTGGCGACGATCTCTGACAAAGAGCTCGGTGCCGCTCAGATAATTAACACTACTGTCAATGCAAATCTCTCAAATGATTGTACCATCGCCATCAGTCCCTTTAATGGTTGAGATGAAAACGAGGCACTGGCGTATATTAATGTTAAACAAATGGACATGGTTTGCTCTTTGCTTATTTATTTAGTAATATAAACGTGCCTCTCAGTGCCCTGTCCTGCCCTGGAATGCTGTCCTTGGAATATCCCAGCCCCCCCCCCTCCCCCCCCCCTCAGTGCCTGGGATAGACTCCCACCTTTAATGTCCACTTAAGTGGACTGTTTCCTCATCCACATACATGTCATCTCAATTCCTGCAGAGTTACAGGGAGTGATCTTTGCATTTTTCGGAGGATTCCTTCCCAGTTTCTCTTCTGAATGGATTTTTCCTCAGATGAACCTTATAGGCACCTCCTTGTCAGAGCGGTATCTCCCCTCATTGTATCTAAATGACGTATTACGTTAGAGTGCCATTTTAGCTCAAACAACTCACTACTCAAGTAGTGTGACCTTTTCGTCGGCCCTTGCAAGGAGGCCAAAGTCATTTCCTGGTTAACAATATTCCATAGAGACGAGGGCCCATGTTCCACTGCACAAGATGAAAGTTGACTACAAATTAGATGAATTAACTAGGCCAAAACAAAGACATCCGTCTAATGAACAGAGCACCGAGTTCAGGGGAGTCTCTTTCAGCACCTCAGCTTCCCGTTCAGTCTGCAGATCACGTAGAAGTTTCTGGAATGGCGCCGTGCTTGACACGCTCAGTTCGTACCTACTCCTAGAGATATCTCCCATATAATCATATATATCGAAAAATAAAACAGATTATGAGCTCAAAGTCACATGTTACCCCACTATAGCAGTGGCAACTTAAAATGGAATGACAGTATCAACCTAGTGCAATTTGCTAATCTACGGAAGCATTGGTGTGATTAGTGGTGCGTGATTCAATAGATCCTAGGCTGGTCCAAAGGCCACTGTGGTGTCTCATCAACAGTTTTTGTAAAGAGCTCTTTTGTTCTTTGCATTTACATGTTAAGGCGAATTTTCATATAAATATGCCCTTGGTCTATAAACAGTATTTGCAAAAAGAACGTTAGTGATTCATCCACCAAATGCCTATGTTGAAAGACACCCGCTGAGCTAGGTTTCCACCTGTGATTCTTGTGAATTTCCAAGCTCTGACCAAATGTGCAGAATGAGCTGAAGTTTTTTACTTTACCAAAAGCCAAAATAGATTCTAAAAAACTCTTGGTCATTAATTGGCCAAATTGTCAGCACCCCATAGGATCCATGAACACAGACAGAACAAGGAAATGAAAAGGCAGAGAGAAAACTTATCATGGGGACACACTCATAATATGTGACCTGTTGAGAAGAAAGAGC
Organism: Stomatorhinus ivindoensis; assembly: GCA_019775895.2. Classification (NCBI taxonomy): domain Eukaryota; kingdom Metazoa; phylum Chordata; class Actinopteri; order Osteoglossiformes; family Mormyridae; genus Stomatorhinus; species Stomatorhinus ivindoensis. The sequence goes on from JABFEB020000104.1 coordinate 2,221,639, forward strand.
CTTCAATAAATAATTACACAGGAAATGTGTTACAGATGTGTTCAATAAGCAGATGAGGCAGATCAAGGAAGGGTAACCAGCGGCACTGAGGATCTGTGTCAGATCCTGGATCTGGAGTAGATGAGTTAGAAAACATGTCACATGAAAGTGATCCTTAAATAGAAGATCAGCAAAGTACACAATTTGCACATAATGCGCAGAAAATTGTATGTTGACCATATTTATTTATTCTCTCAGTTTGGTTTGCATCTGTAGATTGCAAAAGCATTTTCCTTGACAGTACCACTGAGACATCAGAGGACATCTCAGCGATGATCACGCTAACCATCTGGGCTTGCCTGACCTGGGTCTGCCAAGGGAGACCTCAGTTTCCTGGTAAGTCATTCTTCTGGTCTTTCTCCAGGATCATACATAATATAATATAATACATGCATAATATAATATGTAATTCCCATGTAAGTACCATAATTCCCATGTGAGTAACTAATGTCTACTGACTTACTAAACGCATTACATGAAATCATAATGGCTTACAGATGATTAAAAGATTTACGGACATGTTCTTAAATGGCATGATATAACATCTTATTGATTAATGAAATATCAGATAAGATATTAGAGTGATTTGAAAAGGAAAGTCAGAAGCACATCTAATTGTTCATATAGCTCATGTGTGGGTGGAAGGGTGACTCTGTGTGCAGCACGACTCTGTGCAGTTTGCATGTTCTTTCCGTGTCATGCTGGTTTCCCGCCATAATCCAAAGACAAGCCATTCTGCTAATGTGCGTCTCTCAGCTTCCTATAGTTATTGTGGTGTACATGTCCTTCAATGGACATGCATTCCATCCAGTATGTACCCCAGCCTTGTGTCCTGTGTTGATTGGCACCAAGGCTCTCCTTGACTGGTATAAGCAGTTAGATGATGGGGGGGGTGGGTCCTAGGGGGGGGCACATGTACCTCGACATCCGGCT
>JABFEB020000104.1:2229902-2240494 GCA_019775895.2 Stomatorhinus ivindoensis
AGTTCTTCCCAAGCGAGCTTGATGGGCCGAATGGCCTCCTCTCGTTTGTATAGTTCTTATGTTCTTATGTTCTAACTGCTCTTATCCCAGAGACTGAATTCCTTTGCTAAATATTCACGGCAAAAGAATAAAGTGTAAAAAGTTGACTTTGGATGTAAGCATTTACTCAGAAACTTAAAAATAAACCTTGTCTTGTAACCCCCATGCTTTGAAATTCTCTGTTCCCCCTCTAAAGGTCTCTTTGAACCGGGAGACCTGCCCTATAACTTGGAGAGAAACACAGAAAAAGATCCCTCTCTAACTGAAATGATGGATTTTGCCATTAAAGTCCTGAAGAAAAATCCTCAAGGTTTCTATCTTCTGGTTGAAGGTAGGTGAAGCACGGCAGTAATAAAATGCAGCATTGCTTATTTGCAGAATCATATACATTGATCAGCCATAACATTAAAATCACTGGCAGGTAAAGTGAATAACATTGATTATCTTGTTACAATGGCACCTGTCAAAATGCTATTATATACAGTATTAGGCAGATCTTGAAGTTGATGTGCTGGAAGCAGGAAAAATGGGCAAGTGTAAGTATCTGATAGACTTTGACGATGACCAAATTGTGATGGCTAGATGACTTGTTCAGAGCATCTCCAAAGCGGAGGGTCTTCTGGGGTGTTCCCAGTATTCAGTGGTCAGTACCTACCAAAAGTGGTCCAAGGAAGGCTAACCAGTGAACCAGCGATGGGGTCATGGGTACCCATGGCTCACTGATGTGTGTGGGGAATGAAGGCTAGCCCATCTGGTCTGATACCACAGAAGATGGCCTTTTCTGATGAGTCACATATTCTATTACATCATGTGGACCGCTGAGTGTGTGTGCGTCGTTTACTTAGGGAAGAGATGGCACCAGGAGGCACCATGGGATGAAGGCAAGTCGGTGGAGGCAGTGTGATGCTCTGGGCAATGCTCTGCTGGGAAACCTTGGGTCCTGGCATTCATTTGACACATACCACCTACCGAACTGTAGCAGACCAAGTGCACCCCTTTATGGCAATGGTATTTCCCAATGTCAGTGGCCTCTTTCAGCAGGATAATGTACCCTGCCACACTGCAAAATTTATTCAGGAATGATTTGAGGAACATGAAAAAGAGTTCAAGGTGATGACTTGGCCTCCAAATTCCCCAGCTCACAATCTGACTGAGAATTTGTGGGATGTGCTGGACAAACAAGTCCGATCCATTGAGGCCCCACTTCGCAACTTACAGGATTTAAATAATACTGATAATTGATACTTTATTGATCCCAGCGGGGAAATTCTTTTTACACCTCTGTAGGTGAGAGCAAGCTGGCCACAGCTTAAAGGATCTGCTCCTGAAGTCTTGGTGCCAGATACCCCAGGACACCTTGGAGTTCTTGTGGAAACCCATACCTTGACAGGTTAGACCAGGGAGACATACACAATATTAAACAGGCAGTTTTAATGTTATGGCTGATTGATGTACCATCCACCTGCCCTGGCTACAAGACAGAATGGCAGAACTTCACAGATTTCACACACACAACGTAAAAAGAAGCACCAATTCACCTTACTACAAGGAAATCCATACATCAGAGGGAGATGATACAAACAGAGTGGAGCTGGGATTCAAATCCCCAATCTGCAAGATATGAGTCAGCAGTGCTACTCACTGAACCACAGTACCACCTGGTAGCAAACGTATGTGAAAGAAAAATAAATCCAGAATCCTGAGGTCATTTGGAATCACAGCTGAAGAGCCACAGAAGTATAAAAAAGTATATTTCTAACAACCATTTGCTTGCAATAATGACACCCATCTATGCCCAAAAAAAACTGGAGTTATTTTTGATGATGTACAGTGGAGTATTACAAAAAAAACACAAATCCATCTGTCAGTGGATGAAAACTGCTATGATGTTCTAGCAGTGTGACAACTAATATTTCTGTTCAGCTCACGATGAAGGTGACGACAATTATGAGTAGATCAACGGTAAGAAATTACAGCCTGCAGCTGGATAAAGTCAGAATGTCATCTGCTGACATTTTCACAAATGTGCCAACTAATTTAACAATAATTTGAGCGATGTGTGGTAGTCCTGTGAGTTCTATCAGTAACAGGACTCTGCGTGTATAATTAGATCTGAGCGCTATCTAGGGCCTCTCACCCCCATCTACTAACTGCTAGACCCCAACAGGAGCGTGTTGAAGATGAGAAAGTAGGGTAAGGAGGCTTTGTTGGATAGCGTAGAGGAGAAAGACTGGGACATGCTCTTAGAGCTTGGTCCTTGGTTACAGGCCTCTGGGTCTCAACCAGGGATTTCTGAAGCTCCGGGTTACTTTCACGCCAAACAACAAAATGGGACCTTTAAGCTAAATAAGCATTTGAGACAAAAATTCCAAAACAATGGAGAATGAACAAGTTATTATTTGTTAGTTATTGGGAGATCAATGATGATCAACGGGACGAAGACTTTTGTTTCTGTTTTATTTATAGGACCTGCGACATGTTTATAACTCATTATTAATTCTGTCCAGCAGATAAATCTTTCGGTTTCCACAGAATAAAAATCGATGTATCGTTATCCTGCTAATAAGGGCTGGCAAGTTTCACTGTCGACACAGGTGATATTAGACAATAGTATATTGGTTATTGATTGAAATTTCCAATGCAGAAATATGGAAATACACACACAAAAATTGGATTCAGTAAATGTAATTGAGGTAAAAAAAATATAATATCTGCTCCATTTTTGCTCTGCTAGTTATATCTTTTTTCACAAAGATGTAGTTGCCAGTCCTTGTGGACCAATTAACCAATCATCAAGTTGTATCACTGAGAGCCTCCCCAGTGCTTCATGTCTGAACAAAAAGTACCTAGTCTGGGTTCCGGAACTGTATCTGAGGAACTACAGTCAGACCGAGTTCCTGCAGTGTGAAAGTGTCCTTCGAGTCATATGGGAAGGATGTTGAGTGACCATATCCAGCTCTGTGTGGATAACACAATCCCTACAAAAAACAGCGCGGTGTTTTCCGGATAACAAACTGTGGGTCACAAAGGACCTGAAGGGCATACTAAACAAAATAGAAGCGGGCCTTCGGGCTTGGATACAAGGCCGAGATAAAGCCTGGAACTGCAGATTCAGCGTTGCGATGGAAATGAAATGCTATGGAGAGAAGCTGGAGCAGAAGCTACAGCGAAAGAAGAAGTGTGCAGTGGGATGAGAAGCATGCAGGCAGCGGCTTGCAATAAGCCTGAATGCCTCTTTATGAATTTGACCAAGAAGTCGGCAAAGTTTACCATTCGTGCATCTGCTCCTCAAAAAGTCTCTGCACTGCTCTGTTCTGGAGGACCTGTTCTCCGTCTCCCTGAGTCTGCAGAAGGTGCACGAGTCCTAAAAGACATCCTGTGTGGAAAGACCAGATGCTCTCACTTCACATATCATGAAGAGTTTTGAAAGACTGATACTAAAACAGCTGAAACAGACCCCTGGTAACAGACAACTGGTAATAAACCACCTGGTAATAGACCACCTGGTAACAGACCCCTGGTAACAGACAACTGGTAATAGACCACCTGGTAACAGACCCCTGGTAACAGACAACTGGTAATAGACCACCTGGTAATAGACCACCTGGTAACAGACCCCTGGTAACAGACAACTGGTAATAGACCACCTGGTAATAGACCACCTGGTAACAGACCCCTGGTAACAGACCACCTGGTAACAGACCCCTGGTAACAGACAACTGGTAACAGACCCCCGGTAACAGACCCCCGGTAACAGACCCCTGGTAACAGACAACTGGTAACAGACCCCCGGTAACAGACCCCTGTAGCTACGTGCTACTCTAATCCACATGCCTGACACAGCCTGCTGCCACCTGGACAAAGCTGGTACTGCACTCAGGATCATGTTCTTCGTCATCTTTCACACCATCCAGCCATACAAACTGGGGAACAAGTTCAGAACAATGCTGCTTGGCGCCCCCACAGTTTCCTTAATCACAGATAACCCGACCGATAGACGACAGCTTGTGAGGTTCCAGGACTGTGTGTCAGAGATGGGCACCTCAGGGAACCTCCTGTCCCCCTTCTCGTTTACCCGCTACATGCCAGATTTCCAGTACGACGCCAGCATTTCCCATCTACAGACGTTCACGATGACTCAGTTCCATTGTAGAACGCTGTAGGAATGGAGATGAGTCAAAGTCCAGCGCTTTATCTTGTGGTGCAGGGAGAACAACCCGTGGTAGACTTCCAGCATGACAAGGAGCCCCAGAGATCAGTCACTATCCAAGGGGAGGATGTGGGGGTGGTGCAGTATGCCATGAACAGAAATTCGGGAGCCCAGAATGCGAGGCACAGGGCTTTATTTCAGGGTACAGGCAAGCAGAACAGGAATCAGCAAGCAGGATCAGAGTCGGGGCCAAGGTGCAGAAGTAGTCAGAAGCCGAGGAAGTCAGTGATGTATGGAACACGCGTGACCAGAGTAAAGCACGCGGCAAAGGTCTGAAGGGGACAGAATCAGGGAGGGATCGAAACAGGGAAGGAAGACAGCAGAGGTCGGGGCTAAACGGAGGACAGAGAACAAGACGCTCCGTAGCCTCACGCTGAATGCAAAGCAGAAGAGGGTTAAATGCAGGTGTTACTCTTTACAATAACTGGGGGTGTTACAAGTACCTGAGATCCAGTCTTTGATGGGCAACACAGCGACTCTGTAGAAGAAAGGCCAGAGCAGACCCTACTTTCCAAGCAGCCTCAGGTCCTTTGATGTGTGTAGTAAAGCTGCTGTGGATGTTTCATCATCCCATAGTGGACAGCATGTTTTTCCACGCTGTGGCCTGCTGGGGAAGCGGCAGCAGTTCCTGTGATGGATATCAGGAAGAGTTCAGCCCGTCTGATGCATGGGGCGCTTTCTGGGAGCGCCTTTACCCACCGGCTCATTCCACTGCCGAGTCCTAAGAAGTGCTGCTGCAGACCCTTGCTAACTGCAGCCATCAGGCACCACAGTGCCTCCTGCTGGCCCCCCACCACAGCCAAACATATGCCAGAACCACATTTCACCTTTAAAACGGAAAGGCGTGGACCGCATACATCACATGTTAATTTAATCACATTTATTCTATGCACTATATTCTGCTTTTGTGCTGTGATCTTTTTGTACCCTGTGGTCTGTCTTTGCACTATATCTCTGCTTTGCACCCTGTGTGTGTGTGTGTACTTTAGCAACATGCCGCTGCGTACAAAAGAATTTCCCTCTGGGATGGATAAAGTGCATCTTATCTTACCTTATCTGGCCAGCAGAGAGTACGAAGCACAGGTCTTGCTAACGATTGCCTCCCGACAGGCGGACGCATTGACCACGGGCATCATGAAGGTAAGGCCAAACAGGCTCTCCACGAGGCCGTCGAGATGGACCGAGCCATTCAGCGGGCCTCGCTCCTGACCAGCCAGCGCGACACACTGACCGTGGTCACGGCTGACCACTCACACGTCTTCAACTTCGGGGGCTACACGCCACGGGGCAACCCCATCTTCGGTTTGTGGAGTGTGACAAGTCTTTCAATGTAGATGGAATATATGGAAAATTATAGAAGGTCTGGCAGATGAGGACTATGTTAGGATGGCATCTTCCACTCGCTTCCCTATCTACTGTTTCAGTATAATACAATTATAATAGGTATAGCATGTATGTCACTAAACCGTGCACATCACATAGGCCTGGCTCCCATGCTGAGTGATGTGGACCAGAAGCCTTTTACCTCAATTCTCTATGGAAACGGCCCGGGATACAAGTTAGTGAACGGTGGACGAGAGAACGTTTCCGCCATTGACTACAGTAAGTGACCATTGCCTGGTCCAGACTGGCTTTGCTGCTGCCCGGGTGTCATCTGTTACATTTTTGTTGTGTGGTTTTCACCTTATGTTCAGTTAAAACACACATTCCACATCTGTCCATGTCTCTTGGAATGCTGCTGACGGTGTGGCTGTGTTAATCTGCTGATTCCAGTTTCAGCTGGTCAGCTTTGGTCTGCTGCACTTAAAGAAGGAAAATCTTCAGCCTATGCAGGACTCAGTGAAATTAAATAATGAATTAGAAAGGCAGCTTATATTACTCTTCCTGATCCCTATTTAACATCTGTGTAGCATAAATAAAGGCTGTCACTGTCTTGTTTCTGTTAAGTGCATAAAATGAACAACACCATATTTTCCCAAATTACACAATTACACCCACAATTTGTGTATAGTCGTGCAATTTTGGGAACCATGAAAATAATATTCATTTCACATATGAGTGTTTTGCAAAATCAGGTCGCTGAGGGGGTCCATCCAAATTCAGGGGTGGTCTGGCCCCCCCACAGCTTTGATACAGCTGCTAGTCAGACCCCAAAACTGGTGTCAGAACTGCAGATGTAGTTTCACAGGTCAAAGCCCATTTGCTCATGTCAAATCCCCCCTCTACCCCCTCTTCCAGATCAGAACAACTACCAGGCCCAGGCTGCGGTGCCCCTGCGCATGGAGACCCACGGAGGAGAGGATGTAGCCGTCTTCTCCAAGGGTCCCATGGCCCACCTCCTGCACGGTGTCAAGGAGCAGAACTACATCCCGCACGTCATGGCCTACGCCGCCTGCATCGGCCAGAACAAGCAGCACTGCGCCTCGGCTAGGAGCCAGGCCCCTCAGCTTCCTGCGGCTCTGCTGGGCCAGCTGGCAGTCCTGGTACTCGCCCACCTACTGTGGTGACGTCCCTGTCACTTAAAGGGACCGGGCCAGCATCTATGAACTTCCAGCAAGCACCTCACCAGGTTTCAGTTTAAAAGATGGAAAGAAGAAATTCGTAGGAATCCAGACGGCTTTATGGGATATGGAATATGTCCTTTAGGAATGGTTAGGACAAGCTATGCGGCCATCATGAAGTGCAGGGCAGAATCAGTGGCTTAGTGTTTTGGGTGTTAATTGAAAGATACTATTGTGCCCATAAGAATTCTGCATTAAACTAAGATAAAAGGACATTTCTGTATGAAGGCTAGAAATGTATCCATGTGGTAGGAAATTGTGGAACATTTGAGTGTCTTTTAATACTGCTGTCACACAAATCGTTTAATTCATTCTTTGAAGTATTTTACAGTTATTGTCCTTTCAAAATAAAATGGCTAAATGCCATGACATTCCTGATATTCCTGTTCATCTGATGAGTGAAATGGCATTCTGTTGCTGGAACTCATCCAAGATCCTAGGGGGTGCTGTGAGCTTCTAGATGATTAATTAATAATGCATAATATCACATGTAACATTTCAGGAGAATAAACACATTGAGATACATATGAGGACTGATGTACCATCCTAGAATCAGAAGCTTTTTTTTCATTTTCTCTCTGTGTCGCTTGGCTTTCATTTATATCCTCCACATTCCTCTCACAGATCAGAACACACAGTTAGGCTAAACTGCCCATTGTATGTGTGTGGCCTCCAATGGACTGGCATCTAATCCAGGGTGTAGCCTTACTTTCTGCCCTATGCTGCCTGGGATAGACGCCAGCCCCCCCTGTCTAGGATAAGTGGTTGGAAGAAGGATGGATGAAGCGTTACTTGGATGGCATTGTGCATTAGTAGGTAACAATGTTGCCTCACACCACCAGAGTTGGGGGAAATTGTACGTTACACAAAAATAACCTACTTCGCTGCCAAAGTGCATAAGCAGAACAGGTTTTGATTTGCAGTGTTTCATCCCTGCAATTGTCAGATGACCTGATATGGACCACAGTTAGCTAGAAGTGGTGTAGGGTCCGTGAGCTGCAGGGAGTGTCATGAACATGTGCTACTGCATTAGCAGCTTTATATGCCAGTATTAATGCAGGGAGACCGAGACAGAGAATAACTGGTGCTTGGGGAGGCGGAAAACAGCTACTGCAGTATTCTGGAGGTGCTGGTGCAATTTTAGAGGCCCAGCCAAGAGCGATTTATATTGTAGTGTGAAAAATCCAAAATAGCTCTTTTGAAGGAGTTGTGAGGGTGGATCTGAAAGATATTACAGAGACTAAGTTATCACTGTGACAGGTAAAAGTGAGGATTGTTTCCAGAGTGGTCTTGATGTTATTGGTGATGATGTACCAGGGAGATGTTTATTGTGGTGGTGATCTTGCTGCAATGACTCTTCCCGAAGTTACACTGGAGTTTGGAGAGTTGATCTTGAGCTCTGAGAATAGCTGCATTGAACAATGGGCTTGACAGTGACACTTTTCCAAGTCGCCTGTTCCCAGGCCTCACTAGCAAACCTCAACTGAGCAACAGGCACTTGTAAACAAATTTGACTCCATAGATACCCCACTGAATCCTGTACCACAATCCTAACAACTAATTATAAACCTCACTGTTTTTTAGGAGCCGTTTCTCTTTGCTGTGTCAGAAGCACCATACTGCAATGACATTTCTATTAGCTATTTCATACCATTCTGTGAAACATGATTGGCAGATTGCTATGAAGTACTGACAGTACACGTGGTAATTATGTAATTAAGCACAAGGTACAGTGCTCACAGATAAAGTGGCCTTTTGAAACACGTTGGCTCAGTATAAAATCTGAACGCAGTCCTGGAATTAACTTCAGCACCCCATGTTCAAACTGTGACAGGAAGCTCATTAGCACATGTAAGCCTACTGTTATGTCCTAGTGAAGTGCAAGTTGGTCATTATCCTTCTTGAATCGTAAGTGCACAAGAAAACATTTTGCTTAGAATGCAAATAAATGAGCCATGGAAAGAAATGTGTTTTATCTGCACGCCAAGCACTTAAAAAAAAACAAGTACATGAAGTTCCCCAATAAACTTGTATGTCCTTTAAAGCACTGTTAGTGGTTCTGGGTGATGACCCAGTGTCCCACCAGTGTGTGTCTGCCAGTGTGTGTCAGTTATATTGTGGCTCTTCCTTTGTTAACTGCCAGCCCTCCCCACCCTCTTGGTTGGCAAATTTATTATCGACTTACCTCCCACCCGCGCCTGTCCGGGAAAACCTTTAACTTTCATCAAGTTTTATGTATTACACGTATATACTGTAGATCTAAATTGAAAACATTTGTGTCGTGACTTAACGACCAAGGAAGAATGCGGATCCTGGGGCCAAATTAATTGAGAGCAACTCCTATAAAGGATACTCAAAGGGCAGACCCCCTCACCAGAATCACAATCCCCCTTAACTGGAACCACTGAGCTCCCCCACAGGAGTAGCAAGGCTGGAGTGTATCCCAGGAAGAACAGGAACTGGGAGAGGAGACACACAGGACAGGGCGCTTCCCATCCATGGGAAGATACTCACACACACAATAACACACTGTGGGCAATTTAGCGACACCAGTTCATCTAACTGCATGTTTTAGGACAGTGGCAGGAAACCAGACTTTTTTTCTGAGATCAGTATCAACACTATACTAATATGGCAAGAGAAATATGGTTTTCTGCTATGCTAATGAGTTTCATAAAATGTGATTTTCATGTAAGTCACACGTAAAGATAAACACAAATTGTTCACACCCATTAAACATTCACAGTGCTCTGGAAAATTAAGTGAACCTGCATGTGGATTTAAAAACACGTCAAACCTCTATTGGTAGCAATATCCTCAAAGAAGCACGTCCGTTAGCTGGGGATCAGACACATGCATAGGATGTCTGCTGTGAATATCTCTCTTGATGTCATACCACAGAACCTATTAGGTTAAAGTCTGGGGTCTGAATGGACCCCTGCCAAAGGCTTTTTTTATTTTAAGCCATTCTGTACTAGATTTACTTCACTGTTAGGGCCAATGTCTTGCTGTGTCACCTACCTTCTCCGGAGCTTCAGCTGGTGGACAGCCACCCTGACATTATCCTGCAGGAAACCTTGTTAATCCCAGGAATTCATTTTCCCCTCGATGATAACAAGCAGGCCAGACCCCGAGGCTGTGAAGCAGCTGCAGGTCGTGCTGCTTCCGACACTGTAACGATGGTTTCGCGATGTGTGTGTTGCCTTATTTACACAGTAAGTAGTGCTGTTTATTCTTTCCGAACAATTCAACCTTAGTTTAGAGGGGCAGTGAGTGGCTTAGTCTCTTTGCCTGTGATCATAAGATCACCGGTTTGAGCCCTGACCTCAACAGAACAGTCACATGTCCATGGGTCCTTGAACAGAGGCCCCAGCTACAGGGGTGCTGCATGTTAGCTGACCCTGCACTGTGACCCCCCCCAGCTATGGAGAGCAAGATGGGGTCAGGGAAAAGAAGCATTCCAATGTACCGGTACTTCTGCAAATGGCAAATAAAGCATGTTTATTCGTTTTGTAGTTTCATCATTGCTTAAAACCTTTTCCTAGTAGAGCTCTGGGACGGTGAAGGAGGTGTTTGGTAAACTTCAGGCACACAGTGATGTTATTTTTTGGAGAGCAGCAGCATCCTCTATGGCGTCCTGCCCTTATTATCTTTATCTCATCACCAGTCCCCCTCTCCCATCTTATGGTGCTTTTCCACTGGCATACGGGAACCCTGCCTTATCTGAGCCGTACCACAAAGAAAGACTAGTTAGAGCACGGCTCCAGCTCGCTTTGGCACTC
>JABFEB020000104.1:2252591-2266937 GCA_019775895.2 Stomatorhinus ivindoensis
AAGGGCCCTTGAATTGTGGTGGTTGTGGTGGTGGGGGGGGGGCTCGCGAACGTTTTGCCCAGGGGCCCACACAACCCATAATCCGTCCCTGGGTTTCCTGTAGGGACTCTGGTTTCCCCCCACAGTCCAAAGACATGCTGAGGCTGATTGGAGTTGCAAAATTGCCCGTAGGTGTGCATGTGTGAGTGAATGGTGTCTGAGCTATTGGTTAAGTTTAACTACAGGCCACCCAGAAGGATAAGCGGTTTGCAAAATGGATAGATGGATAATAACAATAACAATAATAATAATAATAATGTCCTTGCAAAAATATTCAACCCCCTTGAAAATCATCACGATTACCTGGAGTATTAAAAGTATATATATATATATATATATATACAATTTTCTCAGACGACATTTATTTTTTTTATATATATATATATATAATTTATTGGAGATGTCAATAAAAAGATTGGGTAAAATGAACATTTGGCAGACATTTCCCCATTTTCCCCTTTAACAATGTATGAACAACAAACAGCCCGATAACTTCACTCACATGAGACAAAAAAAAATTAGTAAAAGATTACACAAAAAAAACTCAAAGGAAGCCATGTACATTGTTGGCCTGTATGGATCTACTGCCAAACATATATACAAAGACATAGAATTGGACCCCAAATGGAGAAGAATGTATCCCTAGATCCCCTAAGTGAGTATTTGATCTTTTCTAATTTTTCTAATTTTATAAATTGAGACAGATCGGTTACCCACAAGGACAATACGGGAGGGTTTGTTCATTTCCAGTGGAGTAATATTCTTCTACGTGCTAACAGAGTTGTAAATGCAATAATGTCAGACAAGATTTATGTTGAGATCCCTTTTGCTCCATTATATTCCCAAATGCCAAAATAGATCAGTTGTGTACTAACATTAAGAATATAAACATAAAAGCGTGATACCTGCTGTTCGTATAGGCATTCAGATTCCTTGCTTTGGAAGCTCCATGTTTACACAAATGACAAATTAGTCACAAACAGCACAAGGACGACAGTTATTAGACCACAATTCAACATAATTAGGTACAATTTAGTCTTCATGTTTCTCTCTGGATGTAAAAAATTCCCTTTTGAAGGGTCATTGTCCTTGTTGGACAGACACTGCAAAAATGAAGACAAAGCAGCATTCTGCTGATGTGAAAAACAAAGTCACTGAAATGCACAAGGCAGGAAACATATCGAAGCAATTGAACGTCCCAGTAAACACTGTTGGATCCATCATAAGAAAGCAGAAGGTTCATCACAGCACCCAGGCTGTTACCAGAACAGGCCGTCCCTCAAAACCAAGCATCACTGCAGTCTGCAGTGCTCTTTGGCCGAAACTGCAGTGAAGGCGCATTGGTCTACAATTTCAAGAGCTCTCCGTAAAACCAGACCTCTTCGGGAGGGTGGCAAGAAACCACCTCTAAACGAAGTCCACATAAAAGCCATTTGCTACAAAATTCAAGTTCAAATTTATTTCCACGGCACATTTACAGACAACCTCTTGCTGTCCCAAAGTGCTTTACGTATAATTAATACACCACAACATATTAAAGATAAATTAGTATAACTAAACTATAAAGTAAATATTAATAAATATCAATCACAAATGGGATTAAAATAATATGAGGGATTAAAATAAATGAGTCTTAAGCAAAGTCTTAAAACTTTCGAAGGTCTGAGCAGCTCTGATATGCAAAGGCAGAACGTTCCATAATTTCGAACCAGCTGCTGAAAAAGCTCTGTCACCTCTGGCTTTTAATCTGCTGGCTGGGACATCCAGAACCAGTAGGCAAAGCATAAGAACGACCCAGTTAAGATGTGGGAGAAAGATTTATGTTCAGATAAGACAAAAATAGAACTTTTTTGCCAGATTTCAAAGAGGTATGAGTCGTGTAAGTCTAACACTGCCTGTGCTTCAAAAACACCATACATACGGTGAAATACAGTGAAATACGGTGAAATACAGTGGTGTCAGCATCTTGCTGTGGGGATGCTATTCATGTGCTGGGACTGGGAATCTGGTCAAATCTTGTTGAAGGGACAATGGATGGGCACAAATACTGCACAATATTCCAAGAGAACTTCTGCTATGAACTTATGGCTCAGGAGAAGATTCATGGTTCCACATGACAGTGACCCTAAGCGTAAGGCCAAAGCGACACTGGAATAGCTGAACAACAGAAAGGCGAGTCTCCTGGCGCAGTTGAGTCAAAGCCCCGATCTTAAGCCTACTGAGAATCCGCAAGTTCAGCGTTAATCCTTCTTCAGTCTGGCAGCACAGCAGTTCACCTGAACTGTACGTGAGTCTTTGCGGGTCACCAGTCCTCAGACGCTATGCCTCTGTAAATGTGCCTCATACGCAGAGAGCTAACAGGTGCCTGTTCTGGATTAGAAGAGATCTCGCTTGGCCCATTTTCATCAGAAAACCTTTGCTCTTACCTTTGAAACTGCATTACAGACACTCACTGTTGTGATAAAGCTCCTGTTTGGGCTAATTTCTTAAATTTCTCCCATTTACAGTATTTCTTTAGCAGTTATTTTTATTTCAGTACATGGTCATTTATTTTTGCTTTGTGGCTTCCGTCTGGCTTTCTGAGCCGCTCGTTCCAGGGACCTTATTTCTGCTTGAGTGCTGAACACCTGCCAAGACAACTACAGCTCTTATGGGCCTTTAAAAGGCATGACACAGTACTATATAAACCTTAACAGGTCAAGAAATCCAATGAGTAGCATTTGCTTTGTAAATAGTAACACTTATGTATGATGTTTTATTAAACAGCAGTGACGTATTTACACAGTGAGTTGGAGTCTCTTTACATAGATGGCTTCCTGCTATTTAGACCCCAACCACTGCTTAATTTTATGTCTTCACAGGCATCTTTGTACGTAAAGCCGATTTTTGACAAATGAAGTCCATGAAGGAAGCATATTAAGCAACGGCCCCATTTGCAAATTTTTCGCTAAAGGGAAACAAAGTTTCCAGGCTTAACGTGTGTAGAGTTTAAACTGCCGATCATCTTTAAACGGTGGCCTAGGGGTCCCTCGCGGTGTAAACACAGGACATCTCCAGTGTCACCAGTCAAATTTCTTATCCAGTTTTACCGCCACTTCTTTGAGCTGGGGACCCAAAGCTGTAGTCTGTCAGGCTGGTCATAATGTAAAGTCAACAGCATCACTGCCCAAGATCTAGGGATTGTGGATTAAGGATCGCTGCAGATTATGATAGTTTGACTTTAATCAGGCACATTTCAGAGATGAAGAACAGTTTCTAGCTACGTGAGTTTGGTCTAAAGTAAAGATTTATGCAAATCATACAGGTGGTACTGTATTTAGTATTACTAATATTAATGCACTGATTGCATTAGTGACAATAACATTATAGGCTAATAAATTGAATGTAACTATGGTGATCAATGCTTTTGTAGTGTTTTAATTTGTTTTATTATGGTAAGTATGTTAATTCTGGGCTTAACAGTCTTCATTACATTGATTTATCTTGTATCTGACATTTTATGATTAGGATCGTTGATTGGGTAGGAACACAGGATGGCGCTGTTGCTGCACACGTCTCATTTTTGGGATTGCCCCCAGTTTGTGCTTGTGTGGAGTTTGCAATTTTTCTCTGTAGTGTGCAGTTTTCCTCATTTAGTCTGCAGCCGCGAGATCCAGCCTGTGGTCCTGCTGCTTTGGGCGGAAGGATACATTGGTTGTCCTCTAGGTGGCACCATTACTATTGTTCATTCACATGAGCAGCATTCTACGTTGGATGAATGCTCCCGTTTGCAAAGCGACTGAAGAAAACAGAACTTTCCTATGTTATACGAAGCTATACGGACGAGAGTGCATACGGAGAGAGCATCCCCTGATTGCAGAACAAGCCATTTGATGCCTTGGCAGACAAGGCTGTTAGCATGTTGCAATACTTTGAGGTGATCAAACAGGCTTGAGATTTGGGGCAAGCACTCGGCCGGTGGTCCGAAGTAAAGAAGAAGAAGTAAAGGATGGGAGGCCATGCTATTATAAATCATAATAGTAATAAGCCACGTTAAAAATTGGAAAGTCCTGCAAGCATGTCTCAGCATCCTGGCACACTACAGGAAAGTGGTGGATCATAAAGCCATAGAACACGTGGCACAGGTCTCAGCCCTGACACAGGCGGCGGCGGGGGGACACAGTCCAATCCAGCTAGGAAGGCAGGAGCTGAACATAGAAAATCATCATTTCAATAGGCAATGTTTCACAGACAATTCCAGGAGGCAAGGTACGGCAAGAGAGGGTAACGTCAACCTCCCTAGAGCAGGAATGGAGTAGGAGTGTTAGGGAACACTGAAGAGCTGACACAAGTCCCAGAGGAGACTAGCAGCATGTTGGGTCCCGAGGTGGTAGCAGTTTTTGGAAACCAAGACTGTAAATGACTGTCCCACGGGAGCGGGTGTAGCAAGCCTCGCTCTCGCAGAAGCCTACAAAAGTGTTTAATCTACCCAGTGGACCTAGAAGACACCAGCAGTACAGCACCTTAAGGATGTGGAAGTAGCAGGCAAAGCACTCGGGACAGCAGAAAAGCAGGTATTGAAGGAAGTTTAGAAAGCCACACCACGCTATTGTTACCATAGCAGTTATTAAAATCGTTAATACGATTATCTTTAATACAATGTTGGAGCATATTAAAGAACAGACCCTTCTACCAAGTTCCGCCATTAAAACTGCAATGCCGAGTAGATAAACAGGACACGGCAGTTTAAACGCGGATCACGCCGGCAACTAAGTTACATCTGGTCAAATACGAGTTAAAACGGTTGCGACAGTTACAGTAGCAGCCAGTGGTACGCCGAGGTAATCTAACGCCGTGGGGCGTTCTCACTCGCCTGTTCAATTATCTTCAAAAATACTGTTTATATACATTGTAAATAAACAGTGCGATCTAAATAGTGATCAAATTTCTTCAAGCTATCCTTTCATGTTTCTTTAAGTAATATATCTTATTTTGAATAGGCCTATATTCCTCTACATAACACCTCACGTTTATAACCTCCACGCAGGAACTTTTTATAGTGAAGCGAAGAGAGATTACTTTAACTGATTATTTAATGTTTTGCTCGTTAAAGTTAAAGTGTTTTTAGAGTTTTCAAATTTGTTGAAAAAAAATCTTTGTTAATTAAACAAGGGATAATTATAGGGGTTTGTTCTTATTCCCGTTGAGCACCGCTGACTATATAAATCAGGGTAAAATACAAACTATAAAGGACAGTTCTTCACAACATGACGGCACATAAACTTGTAAAGATTATGTAATTTCATGCTGTACAAAATGTTCTATAAACATATGCTTAACATTCAATGTCATTTTGACCACATATAATTTCATCATGCTTCAAATTATCGGTAATTAACATTAAACAGACTGGACCGTGTATTTGCAAACACATAATATAAAATTCAAAATTACAAGCAGTGCATTATTTCATTATATTCACTTAGGACTAAGGCGGCTTTTAAGATCAAAATCACAATGCGGCAAACCACAGTGTAATCGCCTGTAGTTTAATAAACCAGTCTGCCGGGTCTGTGGAACAAGCTGGAATAGTACGGAAAATACCTCGTTATCTCAAACGCTTGTAACGTGCAGGCTGAAGCTCTGCTAATATCCCGTAGACGGAGTGCTGGCGGTGGCATTTGTGTCAATGGTCACTGTCTGTTTTGGCAGGAATACGTCAAATGGCAGATCCGAATAGCATGAATACTCCAAGAGCCTGGAATTTGTAGCACCCTAAAATGGTTCCTTTAAAAGCTTGGTAATGGAACTTGAGAATTGTGATAACTTGTTATTACACACACACGCACACACTTATTTTGGTTATTATGTATTATTTGCAAAATGTGCCAAGGAACAAAATTTAAAAAGTTACTTATTTAGCGAATTTCAATTGTTAATGTTAGCTGAGCTGATGTAAGAGTTTGTATAAAGTAATTACTAATATATTTAAATGCATGTAATATACATGACAGATATATGACACTTTTATGTGGTTAACACTGGACTATGAGTTGCCGTGTACACGATGTAGGCCTCATAATTCCTAATGTATTATATATGAATAAAATGTACTGATCATAACTATGTAACGTACGATAGATAAAATATCAGTCAGTGATTCTGTAAGTTCACTCATTTATCGTTTCTCTTTCAAGCTTTCATAGCAGTATACAAAGAACGATCCAGAGAGCATAAAATGTAAAATACAAAAGACGGTAATGTAGACGGGTCAAAATGATTTACTTTCATAAATATTCGGCATTAACGAGTCATACGATTTAATCAGTTTGATTAAAATTGGGGAAATTGTCAGTTTGAATCAGGCGGGCACAGCCTAGAATTTTTTCCGAACAAAGAAGAGAAACGTGCGGATAATGACCGAACGGACTGCGGCGCGTTTCTTACTGGCCGCGTATCACGTAAAAGTTAATTTGGGGAAGCGTGCGCGCGCGGCGAGGTGCTGCCCGCGAGACGTCGCCCCCCGTGTCTGCGCGCTTGGTCTCGCCCAAACCCGGCAGGGCTTTTCTCTGTCGCTCCGGAGGCTCGGGGTCCGTTTTGCTGGTAGTCAAGGTTCTGGCGCTGTCAATGGCTCGCAGGACGTATTTCATTTGAATGCCTGGGCTTCTCATTTTATTGCATCAAAAACGCGCAAATATGGATATCTTATCTTTTTTATGGATACTACCTACTGTATGGGCTGTTGAAGGTAAGGCATACGTGACCATTCTTTTTCGGAGAACAAGTGCCGATAGTGGCTTGTAAGATGAAACGTTTCAGCGACAATTTGGGACAAGGTGTAGGGAGATCGCTCTGCTCGCGGGCGAGCTGCCAGGGCACAAATCCCTTGAACCACGTTGCCTGGCTCATTTTAAAAACCACTTGTCTGTATCATCAATACATGGTTAATTAAAATGTGCTGTGTGCCTAACTAGATAAAATATATAACAAAGGTAGTTCGTTAGACTGGTAAAAAAAAGCCCGACGTATTGTGGATAATTTACGTATGTGAGAAAGATAACGTAACGGGTATCGCTGAACTTGTGGGAATCGCAACAGGCTACTATATTAAATTAGATGATAAAAGGTGATTCGGTTCAATTTTCTATGAAAAGTTAGTTTAAGCAGCCGCAATAAACTGCGGTATGTGTTATTTGATTCATTTTTCAGATTTTAAAACGTGCATTTGCGCGTTTTAGAGGTTGTAGATGATGTTAACGATGCTGTCGGTCTATTATGAATACTTAAGAAATGTTTTATGATCGTTTTTCTTATCGGGCTGGGTGATGCCTAATAATTCTCTTGTCTGATTAGCCTAAAATGAGTCAGTTTGTGTAAAAGCAGAGCTGTATGTGCAGTCAGCTATCTGCACACTAGACTTGCAGCATGTTTACTGAGAAGCCAGTCGGATGCATGCGCATTGTTTGTAAGCGAGGATGCCGGGGGTGTTTGATGCTCCCTGTGTGCTTTGCAAGCGCTTTTTATTGCAATTGCAGATTGTTTAGGAGCAACCTTGGCTGCAGTAACGCCGTGTTCCGACCCCCCCGTGATCGTAAAACAGGCCCCTAGATTGAATTTACTTTGCAGCTTAAGAGCACGCAGCGGACCGTGAAACGGGACCATTACATGTGCTGCTGCCTAATCAGTCTGCCTCTTGTCTATCTATCTGTCTTTCTGTCTATCTATCTATCTGCCTGTCTGTCTGTGTGTCTGACTGTCTGTCTAGTGATGGCTGCGTAAATATGTTTATCGGTGAAAAAGATGCACTTTGTGTTAAACTTTATCAGTTTATCTGATGTGATAATTTGGGCGCTGACGATAGATGCGTTACATTTTATACAAAGTCATATGTAATTACGAATAATGCCATCGGCAGTGGTTCAAAATATTGCCAAAATTTTAACATTGACTGTTACATATAAAATTGAGGAAAATACGGACTTATTTGCATTCCTTATGCTCTTGCAATTGTGATTATTAACTGAGTATAAAATAAGCGCTAACACTTCAGTTTTGTAATTTGCCAAACATTTCTCTATAGTGTGGAAAATATATGGGCTTAATGTATATATGCACTTATACATAATCAAATACATTTTTCTCATTACTGTTACCTAAGTCAAAAGAGAAATTACGTTTAAGTACATTTGATCAAATAAGCCCAGTGTGGTATCGTTCAACTTTATTTTCCCTTATAAAAAATGTTTTAAACGGCCACATGGGTACCAAGATCAATTTTTGTCTGATAGTATTTTCTGCTAGGCACCCAGACCTTTTTCGTACGAGTCCCCACCGGACTGTCTCTATGCCTTTTTTCGCACTTGTGCAAAGTTTTGTGTCGGCCAATGTACCGACGTCCGTTTTAATCTCTGAGTTTTAAGTGTCTTAATAAAGTGCCCGCTGTCTCCCTCACAGGTAGGTGCTCGGTGGCTCCCCCACCTATGGAAATCAAACGTTGTCTAACCAACCGTGTATCTCGCCGAATACCGTAGATACGCAACTCGGGATTGGCTGGAAGAGCGCTTCTTTCAGCGGATTATCACATTTAAGATTATTTCGCTTTATATGCAGTGAGTTTGAAAATGGCATCCAGTCCCTTCTGGCTTCAGCCTCTTTCTTAGGTTCTCAGATCGGCGCTTGCAGCGTCGCCGCTCGTGGATGAACGTAGGAAAGACGCGAACCGCTGCGCATCGTCGTGGTTTGCGGACACATCGAGGCCATTCCAGCATCGATTATTCAACATTTTACTTTGTAGCGACACATACAAGAACCATCAGATTTAATTAAAGGATTTTCACAGAGGTTTAGTTCCCAAATACGTCGGTAAAGCAGATTCAATGAAGTGTACATTACTATTTAATTAACTACATATGAACCCTCTTGTGACTGAAAATAATTGTGCACCAGTAGCATAAAAAAGGCCACCATGCACTTAAGGATAACACAATCATGGGTAAACATAATAAATTGTGTAGTACAAGAGAATATTGCTTATTTTAAATTTGAAAGCAGACAAACTGTATAGTATGTCACAAATGAATTAGTTTAAGACCATTTTCATTTCTTGTGATTTAATTTGACATGATTCTTTGCCCGCATGGATAGTGAAAAATGAGACCTTTAGCTCTCGAAAGTGAGAGGGCACAGCTGAATTTCACAGCTTCTTAGTACGAGTTTTTTTTTTCAGTGGCTGTAACCAGGGATGCAGTCCTAAAAATGAAGATAGGGGGAAATGACATTGTCACCATCAGAACCTCAGTTTCATTCGTCCAGAGCAACGTCGCGTGCATTTGGGTTTGTGGTGGTTTGGAGGAAAGGTGCATATGGGGGCATAGGTAAGACACGGAGAGCAGATAAAGCACCGCGTGGCCCCTTCCCAGAGTCCTCCCTGGTGTGCAGGGCGGCCGTCAGCACTAACTCAAAGGGGCTTTGCTTTGGCACCATGACGGTGGCCTAGTCACACTGTGGGGTGGGATATAGGTCACGTCTGGGGGCGGAAAAATGACGGGTGCCGGCTTTACTCTCAGTACCTTGAGTCCTTTCATTTTGCCATCTTTTTTGTAGCTACTGGCAGACGCTTAAGGAAGTTTGTGGTGACAGGAGTCATATACGTGTCCTGGAAAGAGGTCACTGCCATTATAACGATAATAAAGGTCTGACGAGAGTGACGGAGAGCGGCAGAGCGAAGGCGACAGCAAAAAACAGGAGCAGCACAGCCGACCCTGGTACTGCCGCAAAACTGGAATGAAGCCTCTGACCTTAACGAAGTGTGTCCGTCAGCTTGGGTCTCAGAAATGTGCAGATTTTGAAAAAATGATGTTTTAAAGTCTTTTTAGAGAAGTATATGTTTTCACTTTTCATCCACATTATTTATTTATCAAAAATAATAATGCTGCTTTTTATTTCATTTTTTGTTTTATTTTTTTCTCTGAATTACTTTGAAACAGTAATTTAAGAATAAATAGTTAATATGAAGATGATGGAGGAAATGAGGTAATGAGTAACAGACTGAGGTCTGTAAATTATGAATAATAAAAAAACGCTGAAAACCCATTTCATTTATTATTTGAAACTGACTTTTACATGGTTTCAGAGGAGTACGGTGAAGAACAATGGCTTTTATTGCACAATCACCGTAACATCAGTCAATGGAATAATTCTATATTCTTGCGCCACAATATAATGGAATCTCAGTGTACATGTGCATGAAGACATCAGTTCATAGCGCAGACATATGTAAGGTATTTAATCATGGAAGTGCCTGTAATGTTTTGTAGTTTTCTTACAGTGCCAGGTTACTGCCATTATAATGGTATTGGCTGTTTCACGATATATATTTGAGTACAGGCGGCTGTTTTGCTTTTGTCGTCTGTCTGTTTTGGCAGACGGCGCTGGTGGTCTTCATGCCAGTGAATAAGTTGAATTCTTGTTTAAGAAGAGCTGGGCTGTCTGTCACTAGAGCTGAAAAAAATTGTTTGCTCATTGTTCGTATAAAATGCTTTCAGATTTGTTAATATTTTGTGGTATAAATCGTTTTTTTGGATTGATGAATGACTGCGAAATTTAATGTGACGCGTCATGGACATGGAATAATGGAAATTAAAGGGGTGTAACTGCGGCTTTGTTTTTTAAAAGTGAGACAATTAAGTAAACCTGTAATTAACGTCAGCTAAAAGATTGTAATTCCTGTATTAGTATGGAGTTTTAGCACTTATTCTGGTTTATTCATGTTATTTGCATTCATTTGACCAGTTCATTTGAATACATTTTAATACATGTGTAGTTTCCTTAAAATTATATATTTTAATATGAATTGTAATAGCAAATAGCTGATGAAAATATGTCCTTTTGAGACTATATATTACAAAACTTAAACGGTGTTAAGTTGTCCGCTATGCTGTGCTTCTGTGAATTGCTCTGTACGGGTCTGCGCCTGCTGTTTTACTGCTTAAGTGGGAGATATGTTTTACTGACATGTTTATCTTCAAAGGCAGCGAAGGTGAACACACCTACCATGCACTTTTTCAGAGGTTCACAGCGAAAAGATTTAAGAAACGGGCCAGAGGAGTGAGTGGCGAACACGAGGCCTCGAAAATCAAACTCTTTCTCAAGTTTCTTTGCTGGACGGAAGAGCAGCTGCAGGCCTTCTGGCTCCCGGCCGCCGCCTGCCTCTGCCTGGGGCCCTAACCCGCTCCTGTAGGTAGTGCCGCGCGGATCGCCAGCCTGTGCCAGCGGCGGTGTGTCGGGTGTCAGGTTTCAGTGACTTCTGCCTCTCGCCTTCGGGGGGAGCTTTGAGGGTAGACGGGGACACAGGCCTTTGTGGAAGTACAGCCCTGGGGGGCTGAACCCCCCCGGAGCCAGAGTGCCATGGCCGCACTCCCCGGCATCTCGCGCCACACAGCAGAGACACAGTCCCCAAAGAGTCTTTCCTACATGTTCCCGCATCCCTTGGGCATCTACCCCTTTGCTCTTTTCTCCTGGGCTCCGGCTGCCTGCGGAGTTTATGCTTCCTTCCCACATTTGCCTGGATTTTGTAGGATTCATAAAATTCAGAGAATGTGCAGGATAGGTGGAACGGCGACGCTCTAAATTCATTTAATGCGTGATCTTCTGCATTAGCAAGTGTCTTGCGATAGACTGGGGTCCCATTCATTGTATCTCACGCCCATGGGGCATAGCTAGGCAAAATATCATTTTGGGGTGGGGTTGGGGTAGGGGTCCTACTTGGCAAATATCATTGGGCCTCCAATGTTTGATTTTGGGGCCTCTGTACAGTGTTGGGCCTTTGGTACCTGGTACCTTTGGATCCAGGCTACCTAATACCTGATTGGTTGTAAAAATTAATAGATACATGGACCTGGAATTTCCACTAAATACTTAGGGGCTCTTCAGTAATGTACCCCCAATTGGTAGGCCATGCAGAGAGCATTTATTCAAGATGGCTTCAGAAGCTGTACTGCTTGTCATTTAAGGCCCAACAGTGTGACATTATGCTGTACGTAGGACATATTTCGTACGATTAACAAAAGCGTTGGCTTATTCCAGTGACGAACTTTGGTACAAGAATGGATTTTGCTGTTACATCGACAAAATATTAAACATGGAATTAAGCTAAATGAATTGTGTGGATTTTTTTTGTCAGTGTAGCTATCTATTAAATACAAATGACTGTATTCACAGTTATTATTACAGATAATGTTTTTTCCTGTGTATAATTCACAGATAATAATTTGCAGGAAAAAGTGACATCACATTTTGTATCTGCATTGGCAGTGTGGGTAATTATTTCTGTATAATGTCGCATGAAGGTTCTGGAAGGACAAGCCTTCGGAGGTTAATGGGGAAGATGGGAATCTTTTTCATGGCTGAGAATGAACAAAACAGGCTACGAGATATTTTACAGTTTCTTTCAGAAAATAAGTCAAACTCACAAGCTCAGTTACAACCAGGAACCCAAGGCCCACCTGTCAGTTTTTGGTGAAACCAAATATGTTTGATAACATCGATTATTCTTTCCTTTGAGGACCCGGCAGAATTGTATATGGCGGTGGGATAGAATCTCTTTCATACTAGTTGGATTATGTAAGAGCTCAGTGTGATCACGTGTTAGCTGGATGTGCTTGTGCCGTCCTGAGAGCCCCCTCACGTCAGCCGGGAGCTATGAGATTCTGCTGCAGATGGACCTGTAATCCTCGTATGTGGAAACAAGAGTTGAATGTTTTTTTATGTTTTATTTAGCTTAACCAGATAATTAGAGTACTGTGACTGGTTTGTACGCCTTGTCAATTCACACGGGGCCGTAGGAATGATAGTCGCAGTTCGGGGAGGCAGCTCAATGTCCTGAGAAAATGTCACAAAGTGCTATTCTAGGGCTGCCCCTAGTGTCCGGAACCCACTCTCCGAACCCGTCGGCTACCGTGAGAGGAGCCCATTACACCTTGATTTGCATCACAAGACGAGCCTGTCACCTGAGCCTCGGCTGAGCGCCCTCTCGCTGGCAGGTCTGGCATCACGTGACCTCTGAGGAATCCCTCTGTCCCGTGCTTTCTCTCTTATCCCCCTCAGCACCATCTCCCCATGCCCACCCCACCCCACCCCAGAGTGCCATTCAGTTTATTTAAGGCAGGTCTGACACGATTGGATTCGGTTTCGAGTCAGGAGCAGAGGAAGACAAGTTCATTTGATCTAGTTTTAAGTGCATGTTTGTGCTGTGGCGTAATATTAAATGTCTGGGGGGGGGGGGAGGGGGGGTGGTAGGGGACATTTGAGGCCATGTGAGCAAATCACCCTCCCGTCTCCATACAGCAGAATAAATATGCCAGAGACAGGGGTGGGTGTTACCTGGAATACAGAGGACTGCTACCTGACCTCCTGCCTGAGTTTCGCTCAGGATCTGGCGCCCTCGGAATACTGGGAGTTTCGCTCAGGATCTGGCGCCCTCGGAATACTGTCCCACGTTTTCAGATGATGCACTGTCACATTACTTAGCTGGCGATTATAAATGCAGTACGAGCTCCTGAGGTCCCGCCACGCTGCTCCCGTCAGGAAGGCGGATCTGGTCCCTTTGGCATTCTCCAGGTCAGGGTCATTTACCCAAGGCAGCAGCACGGTGACAATGGTCCCTTTGATATGAATAAAGGAGCAGCTTAGGCACCACTGACATATGCAGTGCATGGACCATATATCCTATTTACATTTGTACTGTGTTGAAATATATATTTATGCTGCATATGCTATGGATTCTGGGATAGGCTCCGGATCCGTCCCCCCAAAGCGGTTGCAGAAAATGAGTAAATGAATGAATGAATGGAATGACAGTATATGGTAATGCATTTAGTATTCATGTCCATGTGGACAGCTGATGGGAGGGTCACATGATCACATTTGTGTCAGTCGCAGGCCACTGTTATGATGACTCTCAGCCGTCTCCAGGAAGAGCCCCCGAGTGTGTTTGACCGTCGTTCTGCTGAACCAGAGCGATTCATCTTCATGAGAGTTGCCACTTAATCAGTATGAAGTATCGAATTACCCAAATATAAGCAGGAAGACCCTCAGTTGCAGCACTGATTGCACTTAGCAGAGAAAAAGAGAGCAATCAAAGAGAAACATTTAAATTTATATACTGAGGCAGTTACTTACAGCCTTAGTCCATGCAGACCAGCAGAGCAGTTAGTGCATTATGCAGCAGACAGGGGTGAGGAACACAAGCACACATTTGGTGGGACAGTAAATATTTATACGCCAAAGCAGATCTTGGATGTTTCACATCCCAAACCAGGGGTCACACAA
>JABFEB020000104.1:2279791-2292722 GCA_019775895.2 Stomatorhinus ivindoensis
ACCCCACCTCCTCATTACTTGCCTTGGATTTTAATCAGGGCAGAGCACTGCCTGAAACACCGGCCTTTAGAGCTGCTGATTCCCTTTGCATCAACACACAGGCCCGAGTGTTTGCTCATAGACGACTGATTGATTGTCTCAGTGCACAGCCAGTGTGCTGTGTTAGACAGGATTAAGTATTTTATTCCTTCTCCCTGTCTCTGTCGATCTGTCTGTGTACCTGCTAAGTTGTTGACTTAGACCTGCATAACAATCTGATGATACCTTCTTAATAAGCTTTTCCACTTTTTGACTTGCCTTTCACACTATAGATGTAGCAGATTGTGTTTGTGTATTATTACTGTTATTGTTGTGTTATTAACACATTTAAATGCCCTTTCTGCCATGACCATACCCACAGCGTGCCTAAGTGTCACCCATGCAGCAGGGCATTTATTAAATGTTGAGCATGGTTGTAGCTGTCCCTTAAACCGGGAGCGTCTGGCGGCCTGTTCCTACCGGGGTGTCAGGAGACTCGCTTGGCAGAACAAGCGTCCCTCTGATGAGCAATTATCACTCACGCAGCGTCTGCGTCTTAGGAAACAGATGCGGCCGCCCTTCCGAAAAGATCTCCCAATGTTGCCAGAACAGCCACCCGTGACTATTTATGGAACTGTTCAGTTTTCCATAATATGAATGAATTTATATATGAATATACGTGGAATGCCCAACTAAAGCTCTTGCGGCAATATCCACAAATGAATGCCAAGTTAAGTGTTTACCTCTCCGTTCACACATGTGGTTTAACTTTAATGCAGATTCATTGGGATGTTAGAAAGAAGATGGACTTGGAACCAGCTTCTTTAACCCGTTATTACCATAAAGAATGTCTTGTACTGGGGGGCGGTTTTTACGCACTCACAAAGTCTATGCATTTCTGTGCAACTCTACAGACCTCCCCCAAACCTATAATGCCCGGGCTACTCGGTGCATATCCCTCATTTCTTTGGCTGTGAGGAAAATGGGTCAGAAGATTGACTGATCGATATCTGGAACCTCATCTACCTCTGCTTGCTAGAGGATGATAGTAGACAAACTGTTGACAGCCGCCAAAATGGCACTGGAATTAAACGTAAGCATACCACGGTCAGCTCCTGTTGAACACATGCATTAGTTTTTGATATTAGTCAAAAATGTATGTGTCGTGTTGGTGACTAGTATGGATTAAATACCGTCACAACTGACGACGACTGCTGAATGGTCCGCATGCAAAGGTAAGAATGAAATCCATAATATGTGTGGCATCACAGCAAGACAAAAGCAACAGGTTCATTGTGCACATCATTCATCAGATGTTTTTGTTCTCACCGTTTGAAAGGAAATAGTTCTTTCATGGTGAGACTAGTTCAAATTCTACAGAATCATAACACAGCCTTTTCCAACAATTTAGCTGTTTTTGCGCCGTGTCTTCGTTATAGCGTGGGTCAAATTACATCAGTCTGGTCACTATGTTCATCGTATCTTTTCGTTTTATTAAGATTCTTGAAAAATGGAAATTTTGCACCAGTTGTGTTTTAGGCATGGTTGTTACACTCTTCAGCAGAACTGAATTCATATTGCTTAGCAAATAGATCCCCAAGTAAGCATAAAAGACACTGGATGATTGTAGCCTGAATGTTATTGAGCCTGTTGAGGTCAGGCTAGCGTGGCAGCGTCAGGGGTCCATGGTGCCTCTGCGGGCAGCACTGTGTCCTCGCGCTTCCACGCCTGGTCCTTGAATCGCCCCTTCACTCTGAATTTACTCAGTGGGCGTGTTCTCTTTACCTGTCATGGTCACTGCCAGGTGCTCTGACTTCCCTCCTCTATCCATAAACATACCAGTAGGCTAGTCAGTGCCCTTAAATTACCTGCTGTGGGTGTATGTAGACAGTGATGGACTTGCAGTCCCCGTCTTATGCCCCCTGCTGCCCAGAATAGACCTCAGGCTCCTCCGCAACTCCGTCCAGCGTAAGTAGCTGGAAAATGTATAACTGTATGTAAACATGGAGTAATCCTTCCCGATTAGAAACTGAAATTGTCAGAGGACTGAATACACCGGTGATCCAACAATTCCAGTGCTGCATTTATCGCAATATTAAAGTAATACCCGTAACAGTAACTTCCTGCAGAGTTTTCCCAAGGGAAATAAATTGTACTGCATTTTCAAGAATGTAATTGTGGGTAGAAGGGAGAAATCACTGGATTAGTATATTTTGAAGAATAAAAATAAAATATATATATATATATATATAATTCAGATATATATGTATGTATAAAGGTAAATTATTCTACTTACCCCTATAATATATAACATACTCTTCTTATTTCCATTAGTGAATAATCAATTAGGTAATAATATCTATCTATGCAATCTTTATTCTTTTCAGTAATGAATTACTGTGTTATTAAATAAAAATGAATAAAATAAAAGCTTATAGGGTTTGCGTATCACCCAAGCTGTTCAGGTAGTTCGGGGTTCAGTGGCGAAATCGATTGGTTTGTTAAATCACTCCCTGTAAACGTCCCCCCCTTTACTATTAGCGAGCTGACCATTGGCGGTATCTTGCCTGTGGCGTGTGGGGGAGTGATGATGCTATCTGAGTGCCGGGCTTCTCCTGCTTACGGCTCCAGGCCCAGGCAGATGGCACCGCCGACATCCTGTCCCTGGATGCTGACCTCTCCGTGCTGGCTTCTGCCACACGGGCGTGAAAAACAGAAGCATTCAGGTCCCTTGGCGCAGACTTGAGGCCAATGAGCTTTCTCTCCTCCTTTCCTGCCAGTGACCTTAGTGGCTGCGGCTCTTGCGGCCAGCCGAAACCACTGCCTGATGGAGAACTGTGCCGAGATCCAGAGGCTGCCCAGAATCGCTGGCTTTTTTGGCTGGATTCACATAGCTTAGTGTGTCATTCCCATCCTAATGGAGTGGTCTCTCATGTAAATTACCTTTGCATGCCATAAGTACTAAGTTGTGGATAGAGTGAGTAGTGTTGTACCATAATTCCAAGCTCTTCATGTAATATTTATGAACACCTTGTGACCTTAAACAACAAATAACAATATTAGATCAAAGTGTAATGAGAATGTATACTCCACTTTGGAGATACATAAAGCCTCCATTTCAATCATCGTAAATAGCTTAACCACAAGCTCATATTTCACAGAGCGCAAATGGAATTAATTAGAATGAAACAATGACTATAAGAAGTCTCATTAAAGTAATGAGAATTAATGTAGATAAGGAATATCAAGTGTTCTGATTACAGAATGGAATTTACAAAGCCAGTGATGATTACACAAATTATATAATTGTCTATAAAATACTTTGCCCTAATATTAATATTACAGTATTTTCACACTACACCCTTATGCAATAATAAAAGCCTGATAATATGTCCCACAAATCCCTTTCTACATAGTGGGATACTTTTGGTTTAAACCCATGGAAGTTTAGGCCTGGTAACCTTCACAGTATAGCAGTTTGCAGTAAGATCTTAAAATGTGTACTTAAGATTTCTACTTGCCAGTATTCCTTGGAACCTCACACAGCGAACACTTCCTTATATATAGCCTCTTCTGTCTTTTCTACTACTTTTTCGTAGAAGAGTCCGGCGCTTAGCTCTTCTCGAGCTGCGTGTTGCACAATGCTGCAGCACATCTCGGGGAAGCCATGCCACATTCTCGCCTCGGTCGCGAAAACGTGGCTGAAATGTCACAGGCAGCTCGTCCAAGAGGTGTGGATGTCGGCTCTGCTGCGATGTGCTGGAAGACCGAGCCATACCACCATTAGGCCGGGAAGACGAAGACAGGCGCGTTGGTGCTGAGATTCTCAGCTTTGATGTGTTAAAAACGGAACTTATCCCAGGGTTAGATGGGCAGTTGGTCAACTAAAAAATTATAATATTCACGATCCATAGCTATTTATTCTGTGTTCTGAAACACTCTATCTGTCTGTCATGCTGTCAGCAATAAGACAGACAGAGTCCTTATGTGGTTATGTTGAAGCTTTAGGATATGACTGAACATAGAGCTGGGCGATATGGCCTATAAATAAAATCTCCTATTTTTTTTCACAATAAATCCTATTTTCAATTTCAATCGATTTCCCCCGCCCCTACTCAAAATCAAACTACAGATGACACATAAATGGTTCAAAACAAGTTTTAACTTTATATATTTTTTTACTTTAGAGTTAAAATGCAATTTGAGAAGCTAAAAAAGATGCTTGTACGTGAGATGGCAGACCACGCCATTGTAAACACTTTCAGAAACTTGTAAAAACTTCTAGCATGTTAATGAATCCTGGCTTTTCCACAGTATGTATGGGCACCATGTCTTTTGCAATATACATTGCGATAGCGTTTATCGCCTTCCACCGTGCCCCATTCTTATCATATGGCGCACATTTCGATAATGTGTCAGGGACAGTTGCATGCTTAACTTTGGATGTTGTGCTGGTGCTGCGGGTTTTTTCATTTCGCTGGGAGCTGCACTTCTCCCACTCCGCTGCGTGCCTCTGCTTTAGCTGCTGGAATAAGTTGGTCGTACTGCTTCCTTTGGTTGCAACAGTTTTTAAACAGACTTTGCAACGAGGACCTGTTTGGTCTGTGTCCGACGGCGCAAAACCGAACCATTGCCGTGTTGTTTGTGAATCCGCTATAGTGTTTGCGTGCCGCCCTAATGTACCCATGAAGAACGATGCGTCGCATTAGTTACCCTTTGGGCGCTCACGTGTAAAATAAGTAATAAAATTCATTTTCGTAGAAACACATCATCTTGAACTGTAAATTCGAATTAATTGATAAAATCGATTTATCAACCACCTCTAACTGAACATTAATTACACTTTTTTTTGTCAGGCGTTTTGAATGTGTGCTTTGAGTAGCTTTGCTGCAAAGCAGCACACAATGTGCCTATTAATATACCTATGAGTAAGTTTGTGGCTGTGTAGGTAACTTGGACCGTAGCTGTTTCCAAGATGATGGCTCTTGTTAGGGCGAGATGAATATACCATTGTTTGCTTGTGCAGGTCGCATAAACCAAAGGAGGCCTTGTTATCCTGACCAGGCTCTTCCTCATGAGTTATAAATCTTCAGGAACCCAAAATTTATCCTGATGCGTTATACCCCGTGACCCAGGAGCAGGACGTGACTGAACATATTAACGAGGTTAAACGCTTGTCTGCCAAAGGTAGGAGAGCTGTGACTCAGCCTTGCTGCCCCCCCCCCCCTTCCCCCAGCTAAGAATAATTTCTAAACGTCTCCGACAAGCCAATTTTATCACCACTATCATGTGCCTGTGAGGAAATGCTTCAAGCCCCTTGACAGCTTGTTTGCTTATCGGCATTTGTTGTGTTTTAAGGAGTGCAATACAACAGGGGTGTACAAGAAACATGAAATCTAGTTCTGTTACATTAGTGGTAGGGGGTCCCTGTTTCTGGTCTGCTTTTCCTTGGGGTCCCCTATCCCACAAGTCCACTGGAGCTGCCATCAGAGACAAAGTATGCCGTCAGCTCAAGGTGGATGAGGAAGTACCGTCTCGATATGAATGTAAGTAGAGAACATTACCCAGTTACTCAAGTTAACTCAAATATGTACTTTTGTCAGTGATAATTTTTAACATCTGAGTCACATAATATGCGAGATGGTGACCACAGTATGTATGTGTGTGTGCGTTAGGCAGGTGTGTGCGGTAGGCAGGTGTGGTAGGCAGGTGTACATTAGGCAGGTGTGTGCGGTAGGCAGGTGTGAATTGGGCAGGTGTGTGCAGTAGGGAGGTGTGTGTGGTAGGGAGGACTGTGGGGTACGCAAGTGTGGTAGGCAGGTGTACATTAGGCGGGTGTGTGCGGTAGGCAGGTATGCAGTAGTTAGTTGTGTGTGGTTGGCAGGTGTGCGGTAGGCAGGTATGAATTGGGCAGGTGTGTACGGTAGGCAGGTGTGTGCAGTAGGGAGGTGTGTGTGGTAGGGAGGACTGTGGGGTACGCAAGTGTGGTAGGCAGGTGTACATTAGGCAGGTGTGTGCGGTAGGCGGTTGTGCAGTAGGCGGGTGTGTTCGGTAGGCAGGTGTGTGCGGTAGGCGGGTTCGCAGTAGGCGGGTGTGTGCGGTAGGCAGGTGTACATTAGGCGGGTGTGTGCGGTAGGTAGGTGTACATTAGGCAGGTGTGTGCAGTAGGCAGGTGTGCAGTAGGCGGGTGTGTGCGGTTGGCAGGTGTGCGGTTGGCTGGTGTCGCTGAGAAGGAATACCATCATATTGGTCACTATTCATAATGAACATCTAGGAAAGCAGGACAAAATGTGTTTGTCCACCAAACAGCTGTAAAGGCAAGGGTTTGACAGATATTTTTTGATAGGATGGGGAGAAGCAGGGTGCTGGTTTGCATTCTTTTTCTGGGGTTGAGAGCTTTCAGGGTGCTCATGCCCCATCATTTAACAGCTTTTTGTGCATCTTTGAGCTGTCTGCTTGGAATTTGCTGTGCCATGTTGTAGCAATGCCAACATTTTGCACACATTTTGTCATGACTCATTTTTGCACGAGCTGACAGCTAAGATGGTTCAGATTCCAAAGCCTGGTCTCTTAATGAAGCATGTCTTTAAGATGCTTCAAAGCGATGCTTATTAACAGGCTACAAGTGCTGCACAAACACCCTGAGCCGCCTGGCTGCCACTCATATTAGGAAGTCGCCCATAAAGTTCTGTGGATGCTTGCTGTCTTTCCTCCCTGCATTTCAGGGGACCTTGGTTTTTGGAAAAACATCTGGAACAGCTGGCTTAAGCCTTGCCACAGCATAAATGTGTCAACACAACCTCAAGCAGGGAAATAGGCAAAGTTCTGCTGGGAGAACACAGCTTGATCTGGTTAACAGAGGAATCCTGCTTCAAATACCTGGCAGGAAGCTGACCCCTCTCCGCCGAGGGTGGGAGCTTCGATGGAGCTGGAGGTGAACGGAGAATCTGCTGACACTTCTGTTGTGAGCAAGTGATCAAACGTGGGACGAAAGGTGAACCCAGAGTGCTGACATCGGATCTCAATCTTGCTATAAGATAGCAGTTTGCGTCACATGCCTCTGTTATGACTTATTTGAACACATAATGCAGACCTCGAGCACGAGTCAGGAGGCTTCGATCACTGGGTCTCACCTCGTCGGTACCGTCAAATGCATCAGAAAACTCCAAATCCTCCTGGGGAAAATAAACGATTAATGGCTAACTTGGGCTAAAAACATACGTAGTGTAATGTAGTCTGTTAAAATGAACATATTCAGTTAATTATAAGCTACATGTGAATTTTGTCCTTTTGTTTCTGGTTATTATAAGAAAGAACAAACTTTTGTAACTCATACAATTTAGTAAACTGTGGATTTTGTGCAGCATGTGATTTTGTTGTTAAGCATGGTTTTTTGAGATTCAACTGACATTTCTTCCTTACCATTGTAGGGTTTTCTGTTCCTGTCAGTTCAGTGTATCTCAGAGTGCAGACCTAGTGTTACTTTGCGTAAACTGAAATCAAAGTGAAATTGGGCCCCGATAAATTAAACTATGAACAAAACCATCTACTTTGGAACTTTGAGCTGCACCCATTAGCAAATAACATCCAGAAAAATAGCAGCGCATAAATTTGATTAAGGGATGATGACAGCTGATTAAAAAGCACAATGTTGCACACAAAGAAATTTAAAATATTGCTGCAGTTTGCATTATGGGTGATTTGCTTAACTCTTAGTGGACTTTCGTTGAAGAGACGACGGTGTGTCGGAAAGTGTATGGGGCTAGGAACATTGAGTGTGTCCGACGGCCGCCCAACAGGCCAACACTTAATCGATGACTCCTCAGAATCATGGGACAGCGTGCCATTCAAGTTGACATCTTGCATTTCATCCATTGTGAGAGTCACAGTGATCTTGCATCTCTTTGCCTATTCTGCATCTCCAATGAGCTAGCTTAACCCAGAGTCAGTAGGGAGCCACTTTACAGGATATTCTGGCTATCGGGACTCTTCAGGAGCACCTCATCCTGCCTGTGCCAATGGGCTGCTAGTCCCACGCCGGCCGCTGCCGAACCTTGGCATCTCTTTATGCTTCGCCGCTCCACTTTCCAAACTATCGTATCGTATCGTATCGTATGGTATCATGGCCTGGGCCTCCCCATGTCCTTGCCACAGTTTAAAATAATTCTCCTCGCACTTGCTCCTCTCAAAAGCGTCATGACTCCCCAAAGACTAATTCAGGGGGAAATGCTGAAAACAAGTCCAGCATGAGATCGATTTCCATAAAAACCCTTACGTAATGCCTTTGGGGTCTGACACAAGGCCACGCTGTCCACTGATGCTGCTTTCTGGAGAGGATTCCAGCCATAATCTGTCATCCAATCAGCTGCTGCCACCCTATAAGATGTCTGTGATGTTTCGAGCAAGTTCCTTCACACCCAGGCTTATCTGTCATTGGGTGTTGCGGCTGTTGTGTCCTGTCAGTCTTCGGCACGGTCACAGTCACACGACTGAGCCCTCCGTGTCGTTTTGAGGTTCTCCGGTACGTCCTGTCAAACGTTTGTCTCCGCAAACATCAGCTCGTCAGGGTGATTTGGTGTCACATGCACGGCGTCTCCCAGTCTGCCATCGAATAACTACCAGCACCATTTCAGATATTGTTTAATGGCAACGCATTACACCCATGAATAACTTTTCCCATGACTTTGCCTCATACGCTCAGTAAATATGTGGTTTCTTCAAATCCCAGAAGTATTTCAGAAGTATTTTTGCAAACTCTCCCCTCTCTCCCAGAAAAATACATGAACTCATAAGCACGGAGATTTTTTTTGTAGTACGGGAAATTTGACTTTGATACAAAACTGAATGCCACTTCTATGGTGCGACAGCATTGCCTTTTCAGAATTTTGTATGAAAAACAATTCATAAGAAGAAAAAAATTTTGCACACTGAATACAGGTCTTGAAAAAACCGACTGCCTCACTAATGCCTGAAGCTGGGAAGCCATGAAGCAGGTTATACAGTCGGGAGCGGTAAGGTCCACAAATGGCAGATCCTTGCCGGAACCAAGGCACCGTGTAGAATTGGCCAAGAAGGTTGGAGCCCCTTACATTTTATATCTTCATTTCATGGTTCCAGTGCCTCTATAAATCGACCCTAAAATGTATGAAACACGCATATATTAATACCTTCATACCATTGGATTTTTTTCAAGCACGCACTTACTGATCTATGAAATGACTTTATGTCAGTGTAATTGGACGGGTGACATTTTTGTGCCTGGCTCTGTCTGTGCATTAATAAGTTTTCAAGCTGCGTTATGTAAGCGGTTAGGAATTTTTAAATAAAAATTTTAAATGACATGAATTTAAAGATTAACTCTGTCATTCCCTGCTGTAGCCGATATAGGAATCGGTCGTGTTAAACTGATCTCAGCAGGTGGACATGCCAGACAGTATGATTACTGTGATACAGGCGGTACTGCGGGGCGCTCTGTAGCTCTGTGGCTGTGATCAGAAGCTTGTCGGTTTAAAGCCCACGATTGGCAGGGTGGCATCACCCTCATTCACTCCAGAGCTGGCCTGGCCCTGCTTTCTCAAAATAAAGTTCATCGCTTTGGATAAAAGAATCTACTAAACAAAAAAAATGCAAACAGTTCTCAGTGCCACACTTCCTGTGTGCACAGAACTTTAATATTTATGCATTTATCACAAACGAACATTAAGAGCCTAGTGGTCACCAGTTCAGTACTTAACCATAATGCCACCTGCTGTCTCATTTTATTCAAGCGGGCATTAATCTGTCAGCTATGGCTTAGCGAAACAAAACAAACCAGTTTAACTAAAAAAAAAATAAAGTTTTTTATATTCTCACCAGCACTGGGGATGACACCTAGCTAAACAAACAGCGTATACAAACACACACAGGGCCACGCGTAGCGGCACATTCATCAAATATAATTGCATACAGTGGGAAGTGGTCATGCTGGAAGAGAAGCATCAAGGACAGAAAATGGGGGAAATGATAGATATGAGCAATTAACAGCAAAAGATGCTCCGAGAGTGGCTCACGTTTCCAGAAGGAACAGGAAGAAAATGAAAGACTATTCAGAGATGGGACCTTCTGACCCCCAGAGAGTCCACCTGGCTGAGTCTTGGGACTCCAGGCTGCTCCAGGCCGCACCACCATCTGTCTCCCCCAAATAGCTGTCTCCCCTGGCCAGCTTACACCCCCCCTGCCCTCCTACATACTCCCCCATTCAGCATAATGGTTCGAGCGGAGCCCCACCCCCCGGATACAGTAACCAGGTGCTCTGTGTCTCCGAACATCCCTCCCTGAGCCTGGATCGTACCAACATGTGTGTTTGTGGGGGGGGGAGGGGTGGGGGAGCCTGATGGGCACTCGTCCCCTACGCCAAATCGTGCGTTTAGGGTGGGGGGCATAGGGGTGACAGGTCTGTCTGGCTTGTGACGAGGGCGGGACCTGCAGCTGGCAGTGCCAAACAGCGGGCGCCGTGGGCTCAGCGGCCTCTTATCAACCCCCGCAGACCCGCGGCGAGAGAACGACGCCGACTCGCGCAGCGCCAATTTCACACCTCGCTGCCCTCCCAGGCACCTTCGTCGGCTTTTAACGAGCGGCAATTTAAACAGGTGCCACCTCGTTATCGTCTGACTGAGACCTGGCATCCAAGCAATCCTTCGAAGGATTAATCCCTCATTAAGCTGCACGTCCGCTAATTTAGATCGTAATGTGCTTTGTTTACTGGGTGACCGCCGTTTATGGACTTGTGCGGTGCGGGGGCACATACCTTGGCTCTGACCTTCATCTGAAATCAAGAGTGTTAGGGAACGTGTCTGAGAATACAGTGCGGTGTCTTGCCCCTTTGAGAAAGAACCCCGGGTGTTTCTTTGAGCCCCCGGCTTGGGTTCTTGTTGACCCGTCCGCTACGGCAGTGTCAGCTTTCGCTTCAGCTTTCGCTTTCACTTCAGGTTCAGCTTTGTTCCATAACGAAGGACTGACTGCATCATCACTCGTATAATAACACGAAATACGAATAAAAAACGAAAACAGCTCGTCACTTCAACAGTTTCTTCCCATGTGTAGTGACCCGTATTGAACAGAAGCTGTTACCAATTTGATAATATTATGTATGCATATTTTGCACAATTTGCACACTATAACATGACTGTCTTTTCTGTTAATGGCCTATTATTTATGTGTGTTTTCTTGTAAATATATTCTTCATTTTTATGAAACGTCTATTTTTACATGTGGTGAATGAAGCGTCTGACCACAGACCAGAACCAATGTGTCGGACATGGTGACCGGCCTGGATGAAATGAAGTGACCCGGATTCTGATTGAAACACTTGCTTCCTGGAATCTGGCCTGGAATTTTATCGCCGTCCTTGTAATTCATCACCCACAAGTGTAAATCCCGGAATGATTGACAGGCTTGCAGCAGCCCAGGTGCATTGATAGAGTTCGTCCCAATGCTTTCGGTTGTTGGGGAGGAGCTTCTGGCGGCTGTGTGGGCGGAAGCGGGGGCGGGGGGGCTTGGTGTGTTTTTACAATCCCAGCAGGGTGCTCGTCCCCCTATACTCTACGGTGTTCTCTGCAAACTGCCTGTAAGTGGGTTATAACTCTTATTTTACACGTCCTAATTCTCATTATACTGATGGGCTTCATTTGCATTTCACCGAGTAACACCCAAAGGGGCCTCGTCAATTTGCATTATGTGATATTATCGACAGCTATATACAAATGAAATTTAACTGCCTAATTATACAAATTAGGCTATTATGAGGCTTCCTATTATGTTTGAATGTAATGGTCTTTCAGAGACACTGAACAGATTCTGGTTGTTTCTAAAAAGAAAAAAACCATAGTTGAAAGCAACGTTAATGAACAACAACTATTTAGTGGAATTAATGAAAGTCTTATTAGACTTTCATTATTTTTCCTGCTTTTTTTACCTCTTATGTCTTTTCAGGGGCCATGTTTGTCCCAACCAATGAATGACAGCAAGATGAATTATTATCAAAATGTCATTGGAGGAAGGTTACTGCTGTGCTGCTCAGAGATACACGCATCCCCAGTAGTGCTAATTAGTGTTCATATTTTGCTAGCAGTATGACCTCCAGAAAGTGAGTAAATAATACCTGTGACTTCCACATTAGGTCATACCAGCCGTAAGAAGCTTTGTCTTGCGAAACACGACTTTTCATCCAGTGAACCGCTGGACTTTAACACGATCGATAAAGTTCATGATTAGACACTGGTACCGCTTTACGATAAGAATGAAATTATGAAATTGTAACCAGCTGAGGACTCTGTGATTTCTACTTTCTGGACCTGAACTATCCACCTCTGTTTATAACAGTTTTTTTTTTTATTAGTGAACCATTATCATTTATAAGTGGCAGAAGCCTTACTGTAAAATGGTACCAAAACATGTTTAGATTTTTTTCCAGCTATGCAGAATGTGGATGGACGTCCGTTACTGTAGACCCAAAAATGTATATGAGTGTCTGGGGAAATCGCTCCAAATCCTTTTGTGACTATTGTCCATTTGCTTTCAGCAAAACGGAGTAATCTCACGTAATCTTCTCCATCTATCTGTCAGTACTAGTGAGTTCTCTGTAAAATGGGGAGTTGTCCAGGGCAGCGTTTCTTAGCCCGGTCCTCAGCGTCCCCCCCAGCGCCCCCCCCAGCCACTGCACATATTTGCTCCCTCCCAGCCCCCAACGCACTTGTACCCGGCATTCAGGGTCCCCCATTGCTTGATCGGATCAAGTGTACTAGGAGTAGGGAGGGAGCAAAAACACAGACTGTCAGAAGGTCCCTGAGGACCGGGTTGAGACATAGTGGGGGGGGGGGGGGGGGGGGGGGGGGGGGGGGGGGGGGGGGGGGGGGGGGGGGGGGGGGGGGGGGGG
>JABFEB020000104.1:2325556-2330556 GCA_019775895.2 Stomatorhinus ivindoensis
CCCCTCTGATCGTTATTTGTCAGGGTAGCTGTGACGAAAAACCCCATTTTGCTCACAGTATTTCCGAGACGCGTCTTCCTGAGGCGCCCGAGCGGCCGTCCCCCGACAAGCGCGCCGGGGAAAAGCTGCCGCTTTGTCTTTCTGTTTCAGAGCCGCTCCATGTTTACCCAGAATGCCGCTGTTCTATTCCCAGCACATATTCATTGAACAGCATAATTTGACTCGAGCTACATGCTAACTTCTATTCACAGTAGAAAAAAAATTACAGTTTTTTGGTGGATTCAAGGAGAGAAAAAGCAGCAAAGTCCCCTTAGTGTAACACAATTGTTCTAAGCCAGTTTTAACCCCCCCCCCCCCCAAAGCCCTGAAGTAATCTTTTTAAAAGCAGTAATATAAAAATCCCGTTAGGAACCTTTAAGACAACATGAGTCTTAAAGGGCCGGGTTTCCAGCAGCTTAATATGTAGCTTTAATTTTATTACATCATTACTAACACTAGATTAACTTGGAGCGACGTTGTCCAGTGTGAAAGTGGGGGTTTCCACACAATCCAACTCTTTTCTCTGCACTGTGTTAGTCGTGGGACTCCTCCCCCCCCCCCCCGCCCCCCATTCGCCATGGTAACAAAGGCCATGCGGCCTAATAAAGTTTTCTAATGAGATTCTTGGACCCCGGTCCCCCTGCTTTGGCATGGCTCATCGGCTGGACCCCTCCCCTCCCTTTTGCTGCCATGGGGGGGGCGGGTTGGTCTCCACAGCCAGGCCTGTCAACTTGTATTACGGGCCAAGGCCTAACGTCACAGGGAGCCGTGAAAGGCCAAGCTATGGGTCACGCTGGCACCCCCCGGGACTGTGGCCTTACTCCCCACCTGACTTGGCGGGGGAGGGGTTTCTGGTGTAAAAAGCAGGCTTGAGGGTCGGTAGAGTGGTCCACAATTAACTTAGGCTCTGAAGGCCCATAGGTTATATAAACATATTGTCACTCTGAATTAACACAGGATCTTTTAAGTACCTTCTGCTTGTGTGTGTATGTATATATGCAGAAGGCGTGTGGTCGACTTGGTATAGAATTCATTGGAAAATAAATAAATGAATTATTGGGCAGAAAGTAATTTCCATAAACAGCTGTCTTCCTCTTAGCTGGCTCTGCTATATGCTACATGACATTTGTTTCATTTTACATTGTCCCCCACACCTCGTCAAATCAAATAAACATAAATCATTTTAAACAGCCTTTTAGTCGTAAATGTTGAATTTGAGTGGTCGTTCAGTTTCTGTTGGTAGAATGACTTTGATCATTTTTATGGAGCCAAAGCGACTGGTGTTTCTTCGCTGCCTCGTTATCCTTTCCCAGCGCTGTCTGGATGGGCCACAGTGGACCGAGATTTCATCACATGGGAATTTTAGTTGGTTTTAGTGTCACTGAACTAAGCTTCAGGGCATCAGGACATATGCAGAGCAGCCCTTTGCACGGACAGTGACACACTTCTCTCGCACGCCATGATGTGAAACAGTGAGTCTGCAGTGGTGTGATCAGCAGTTGGGCGACCAGTTGGTAAACCCCCAAAAAGCAGGCTTGCTGTCCTGTATATCCAGCTGAGTAATAAACCCCATCACTAAGTAATATATGGATATGATGTAATGCAAGTTAATTGTGTGCATGCAGATATAGATGTTTAACTCAGTTATGTTTTATGGTCCCATATTTCTTGATCTAAAACACATGGGCATTGTAGAATTTCGAAACACTGACATCTGACAGCAGCACTCGTCTCCATTAAGATGACCGTTTCCTTTGTTCCTGTTGTGAGGACAGGGTAGGGCTGTTAGAGCCTGTCAGCTGGGTACCTTGACACCACCTGCTCCTCCGGATGCCTGTCGGTGAAGCTGTCCTCCGTGAATGACCCTATAGACGGGCTTCTCTGTATGAGTGCAGCCAGCAAAGGACAGGAACTGTGTAAGAGAAAAGGCAGATTGAATGGACTGTGTTTGAAGGCCACAGTGTGACAACCTGTTAATCTGGCTTAGTCACCGGTGCAGCTGCTCTGCTTGCGTTTGAATTCACGCAATTAAATCGTTTCATTTGTATTGTGACTCCCATATGCAAAATTTACTACAAATACTAATTGGATGTTTGTGTTCAGCATTTAACTGTTGTGTAGTATGCCTGTAAGTGTAATGTACAGTTTGATAAATAGTCTATACAAGCAAATATAAATGCAAATGAACTGTCATTTTCAGATACAGCAAAGGCATTTAAACATAACAAAACAGACGCGTCTGAAAGTCATTTGTCCAAATAACAATCTCAGCAATCATTTGAAAGCTCTTCTCAATAATTGTCAAAAGTACAAAGAGACTGTGCTCTGCGTTGCCCAGACTCTGAAACAGTTAAGCAGTCTGAAGCCGTAATGCACCCACACTGGCTTTCTGTGGCTGCGTTAAGGTTCTTCTCTTCAAAGTCAGTTGTTGGTCAGCATCAAACAAGGTGCCTGGCTTTGCAACCACATAATTCTACCTTTCTGAGCGCAGAGCGGAGCCTTCCTGACCTTCCTCGGCTTTTTCAGCCTTTTTCTGTTTGTTGATTCTTGCACGTTGATTTTGACTGCGGCCAGACATGCCCGTATCACCCTGCAGGTCTTGGAGACATCCTTCACCGTCCTTCACCATCCCTGACCATCTTTCAGGCAATTCAGGTCGCCGAATTTCATGGGACCGCCTGCACTGGGCGGGTCACCAGTGATTCAGATTCTTTTCCATTTCTAAATTGTCTTCTGCACAGAAGAATGATGGACTTGCAAATCGTTTGAAATGGTTTGGTATCCCAGACATATGGGCATCAATAGTTTTTTTTTTTCTTCTTGGATCCCCTGACAGCCATGTTGACCTTGGCAAGATTCACCCTTCTGGTAACTTCAAAATCCAAACACCCTTGCACCAACACAGACTCTTTAACCTACCCTCTGTTAACTGGCAAATACTTAGCACTGCCTAGTCTAACAGAAATAAATCATCATCAGTGCAAAAGATGATGGAACTAGGGTTGTATTTTTTCCACCACTGAAAAGTATATATATCTTGAATTTAATTTCCATTTTGTTAAATATGCTCACCTATCTGATACCACTTGACTTTTCACAGAACTGGATGCATATTTAAGTGTAGCTTTTTAAATATTGCTTGGAAATGAAACTGTGGGGGGGTGCACCTGTTCTTTTTAACCCGAAACGGTTTGGTAAACATTCGTCAGTGAGGAGGGTCATCGTCGCAAGTGACCTTTAATAGAGGCATCTGCTTGGCGAGTACGTTAAATAATTTAATAATACGCCTGTCATGTTTGATTTATCCAAATGTACTTTAAACAAAGTTTGAAACGCCACAGTTGCCCGGCAGTAAGTCGTACAGGAACGATTATTCATTGAGCCAATGACACGTGGAGTTTTTTCCACGGGCTGCTGCGATTGGTGGACAGCTATGTCATCAGGGAGTGGGCCCAAGAGAGCCCTTCACACTATGTGCTGGTACCACACAGGACCCTGCGCTGCTTAAAGCCGGGTCACTGCTGCCATTAAATGAAATCTGCTTCTGTTCTTGGTCCATAAATCATGTCAGGCTGCGTGGGTTTGCCATACGAAGCATTTATTTTTTTTTCGTCATTTGTTTTATAAGAGTGACTGAGGTATATTTGTTATATAGCAAAACTTTATCTGTCAGGGCTGGTCCGGACTAAAAACATTAATCAGGACCAAAGGAGTCCAAGAATAAACACAAGTAATGTCCTGTTTTTTTAGTACATTGGAAAGTTTGAAGTTTATATATATATATATATATATATATATATATGTGTGTGTGTGTGTGTGTGTGTGTGTGTGTGTGTATATATATATATAATATTTCACGGAAGAGAGGTACAACTAAAATCTGCTTGCCACATTTAGCATGCAACACTAAAATTGTGATAAAAGCATGGTTAGAAATTATGTGAAAAGGTTCAAAGGTTTGCTTTCATTTCATATTGAATAAACCTTTAAATATATATTATTCTTGTTCCTGTTTTTTCCTGTGAAGAATAACTACCTTCACACTATAGTGAAATGTTAGCATTAACAAGAGTGTGAGGATTCTTCAGTGTAGATGGATTTAAATTTGATTAATTGCAGTGTTACTTCACCGTTTATTACTGCAGATGTTATTGTAATTTGCTTGGTTATGAGGATAATCACTTTACCTGGTCCTTCCATTTGTCATCCATGGCTCCGAACTTACATGTAACTTTTCCATTCACAAACAGCAGTATGTTTTCATTATTCTGCATTTAAACTGAAACGCAGGTGATGGACATGAGTGCGGCAATGAACTGGGAAAACAGACGTTTCTCCAGCAGTATTAGTCCGGTTTAATGGGAGGAAAGCCCCAGATTTACAAGTCATGGTCTTTTCTTGGTGGACACGCATCCCAGACATTTCCATTCACAGAAGACGTCCAACCAGGGATGGTGTTAATGGTGGGCCCATCACCATGAACAGATGTGACTGGTCGGTGCTATCTGCAGCCTGCGCCACAGCTGGGATACTGTTTGCTGTGGTGTGTGAGTGTGTGCTTGTGATTTGCTGGCTCACGGTCCATTTCACCATCATATAAATGATTGTTGATAGAATGTCTGCCTGCTCAGATATGGTCTCTTTGTGCTGACAGGGTTATTGCGTTTCTCATATAGAATGGTACAATAATAATAATGAGTTGTTGTTTTATAACAAAATATATATTAAGTACCACTCAACCCTGACAAGGATGGAAAAAAAACACCCATTAATCTGATTCTGGGTCGCAGTAAATTTTCCGTGATTTATTGTCCATTTTAATGTTGTTTTAAATAAATTTTTATTTATGTTCAGCTTGTTTTTACACGTTGCTTCAAGAGTGATTTAAGATGCAGCAGCTGAAGTGCAAGGAGACTTGAAGATAAACTTGCTAAAATAT
Organism: Stomatorhinus ivindoensis; assembly: GCA_019775895.2. Classification (NCBI taxonomy): domain Eukaryota; kingdom Metazoa; phylum Chordata; class Actinopteri; order Osteoglossiformes; family Mormyridae; genus Stomatorhinus; species Stomatorhinus ivindoensis. The sequence continues at coordinate 2,330,535 of JABFEB020000104.1, forward strand.
GGCTAGCATTTCAGATGGACGA
>JABFEB020000104.1:2335556-2345065 GCA_019775895.2 Stomatorhinus ivindoensis
TCCTATCAGCCCTATCAGCAGACCTTAGATCTCTTACATCTCTTAACGATGACGTGAGGTTACCTGGAGAACATTTTGTCTGCTCTCCACCCTGAAGGACCAGGCAGAGTACAACTCATCCATGGTGAAGAGCCAGACCAACACAGCGGTCATCCAGGGTCTCAAGTCTGGCACCATCTACGTGTTCCAGGTGCGGGCCAGAACAGTGGCCGGCTTTGGACGCTACAGCGGCAAGATGTACTTCCAGACCATGACAGAAGGTACAGCCGTCTTTATAGAATAGGGATTCGCAGCCTTCTGGATTTCATGTTGTGTATCCTCATTAATTACTTTGTATCAAACGTAATGTAGCATTCATTTAAGCTGAAATGCTGTTCTTCAGTGGTACACACTATGCCTGCAGATTATCAGATAAATGTTTTACTATGTATGACTTCATATTACAAAGAATCAACCTGAGTCAAATAATTGTCCTTAACAATCCTTTAAAATAGCTACCTGCCTGACCATAACCGTAGATGCACATGAATAATTGAGGTGCAATTAGCCCCAGCACGTTTAAAACCTTCCTACATCTACATACTTCTCCACTGCTTGCCTGCTCCTCAGACCATCTTTGATGTGACAGCCTTAGAAAGGGTCTTCTGGACTCAGCATCTCACCCACCTTCTGACCTCACAGCCTTTATTAGGCGTTCTTCTAGAACAGTGTTTCCACATCCGGTCCTCATGGGCCCACGGACAGTCCACATTTTTGCTCCCTCCCAGCTCCCATGACACATGAACCAGGTATTTAGTGGTCTAGATTGTTCAGTTGGGGGGTGGGGGGGGGGGCATGGTGGTGCAGCGGTTAGCACTGTTGCATCACGCCTCTAAGATATGGATTTCCTCTGAGTATTATGGATTCCCTATGGTCCAAAAACATACTGAGGTTAGTAGGAATCACTAAAAAGCTCATAGGTTAGACAGGCTTGTGTGGGTGCCTTGCGATGGGCTGCTCTCTGTCTCACACCCATAGGCTCCCATCCCCACATGACCCTAAATAGGACAGGCAGTTACAGAAAATGGATGGATTGTTTTATTCAAGTGTGTTGGGAACAAGCAAAAATATGGACTGCTGGGGGTCCGTAGGAAACACTATTCTAGAACAACATCTTCATCTGTTTATATTTTGGAGCTCTGGCTGATAATTCTATTCATAGCAAACTTTACCTTTCTCAAAGGTACAGCAGCTTGCCTTTATCTGGGACTTGAACTTACATCCTTCCGGTTACCATGAGATCCATCTCTCTTAACCACCCTACTGACTGCTCCTTCGTAACTCAGGAGACACGTGGAAAATACAGTTCAGAGCTATACATCTGCTTTCAGTCTACCTGCTTTGGAAGTTCTAACCAAAAGTTCTGCTCCAACAGAGGAGTACAAAACCAGCCTTCAGGAGAAATTGCCTCTCATCGTTGGCTCGGCTGCCGCCGGCGTGGTCTTCCTCATCGCCGTTGTAGTCATCATCATCGTTTGTAACCGGTGAGTTTTTCTTGTCTCCCTGCCAACCTTTTCCTGGACGCTGTGCCGTTTACTGCTTTTTAACCATCCATAAAACGTTAACGACCATTAAATCAAGCCACTAAAGTGAGCCCAGAAATTGAAGATAATGTTAAAAGCAGGCTGTCCTGGTACCCATTTCCAAGGTCTCGCGCTGGATGTAGCCCGAGCCTTTCCACGTGGTGCGGCAGTAATGGTGTTATGTGGCCGTCACGCAGACCGGCCGGGAGTGTAGAATTGTGGGAAGGCGCCTTCCCTCCTTGTACCCCCGCTTTACAGCCGTATGTCTTTCCGTCAGGAGGCGGGGCTCTGACAGGGCGGAGTCAGAGTACACAGACAAGCTGCAGCACTACACCAGTGGGCACAGTGAGTATCTGCTCCCCCCGCACACCTGCCAAACTGCGGGCTGCTGACCCCTCACCTCCATGTACCTGTGTATCACACACCATTTTAAAGCCGCAGAAGGTCTCGCGCTCCCCCTCCCCATTTTCATATCGTCTCTGCTGTCCTCTGAGTCCCAGCCACGTTTCACTCCACCCTGATATGTGCAGTTGTCATATGGGGGGTCCTTCTGTGGGACGGCACCTTCTAAGTAAAATCTGAAAATAGCTCGACCCTCTGGTCTGACAGGGGTCTGAAACTGTTTTCCCAGAAGCCCTCACTGTCCAGGGCCTGTTTTATTGGGCTGAGGATTTTATATTTCTTGCTAGTCCCACCTCATTCGGACCCTGTTCTCTAACCGTGATTGCGTGTGCGCGCCACCTTTCTGCAAAAGCCCATGATTCCAGACCGGACGTCCTGTGCGCACAAAGGCGCTCAGTATGACTTCTGCGGTTCATTATTTGCACCTGCAATGCTGACAGCTCAGGGAAACCACAAACGCAAAACGCAGTGTTTATGGCGCGTAAAAGTATGGAAGCTATTAGGCATTGAAGGGTGAGAGATAAAGGAGGCCGAGCGTAACGGCGGCCATCCCTGGCACTTCCGGGCCGGGCCACCAAAAGCCGCGGATCAGGAATCGCTGGCAAGCCGTCATGGTAGCTGGGATTGGGGCATTCTGGCTCCGCTCGCTCTGGGATAAGTCGGGCCGGCCCGCGCGAGAAAGGCAGGTTTGGATAAGGTCAGGTGCTGAGCAGAGTCCCTCTCTTCACGCTGTATTCGTGTCTGAGGTTTAACTGGGGAAATTTTGGAAGATTAAGGAGCAGAGGCTGGACCATAAAAGACGTTACATCCATTTATAAATCCTTAGCTTTCACTCTTTACTGAAACTCGCTTAAAATACTTTCTGGTTCCTTGCCTGTATGTTATGTAGTTATGGCAATAGAATCTAATCCAGCAAAGATGGTGTTCCAAGCCGTTCTGCACGGCAGCAGACAGATTATTTTCTTGTGTCTTTGCCTTTTTTGGTGTTGAAATGTGTTCCTTCACTAGCTGTGGTTTCCACAACTTTAGGCCCTGTGCTGGGTTCGTGGTGCGACCAAACGAGTCATAAATCTGTGTCACTTCTAAGTTAGTAGCTGTGATTTTTTTTTTTTTCGTCCCTCAAGGACCACAAAAAGCCACTTCAGTCGAATCCCAGAGCGGCTGAAATGTCGGCTTATTTCCTGGAACTGGACGTGGTTATGAGCAGGTTTTCAAAGTGTATCTCCTGCTCCCTGGCCAGCGGCTCCCTGCAGTTCACGCTTATGTGGGCGGCTGCGAAAACTGGTGAAAACTGTTTGAAAGGGGACCCCTCCTTGTATTGCTTCACCTGACATCTGCCAGTGTGCAAAAATCTGCCTTCAATTCCCTTCCGTTTAGTCGCACCATGTCACTCTGAACAGCTTTGCTGGCGTGCCCTCGGCATTTTCTCCTATCTGAAATTGAAATGTGTCAGCAGCATCAGATTTCAGGTTTTAAAGACAGATCTTTGACCCAGCCGCTGGGTTTAGCCTGAGATTGTGAGTGTGTGTATGTGCGTGTGTGTGTGTGTGGGGAAGGGATGTTCCACCAGTCTGGAGATAATTACAGCTGCGATTCCTTTCTCTAAGTGACTCCAGGGATGAAGATCTACATTGACCCGTTTACATACGAGGATCCCAACGAGGCTGTCAGGGAGTTTGCCAAGGAAATCGACATTTCCTGCGTGAAGATCGAGCAGGTCATCGGCGCAGGTAGGTTCTTGCTCAGAGAAGCAGAGGGAATGGGGGAAGAACCTGGAAGAGGATGCCAAAAAAGGACGGTGCTAGGACCGCAGGATGCCAACAGTGTGGATTTTCCTGGGGGCTCCAGACACGTTGGCAAGTTGCTTTAAGGCTTGGACCAGAGGAGCTGTTTTTGGAGATAAAAGAAGTGGTAGAAGTGTTAAATGTATTACATTATTTTAGCATGACAATGGTAATCCATCCATCCTCTACTCACCCACACAGTACAGAATCAAGGGGGGCTTATAACCTAGAGATTTATGAAAAATGGAGTTTGATAATGACAGGTCATACGAACAGGCTGCTTAAATTAGTGCACATTTGTTTGGTTGGGGAGGGTTAAGAATATTTCAGAGGGGCTAAAGCCCATCTATTGCAGGGCTGGCACAGTCACCCACACACCCACCCGCGCACCCACGCGCGCAGGCAATTCCAAGGCACCCCTTTACCAGGCTGCATGTCTCGGGAATTCCGGGGGGAACTGGAGTGTCCAGTGGATGCCTGCTTAAAATCAGGCCGATCATACAATTCCACATATAGACAGCTGGGGCAGGATTCAAACCCCCACCTGGAAGATATAAAGCAAACGTGCTACCTGCTGAGACACGGCCGCCTGCCGTTCATTTTAGGATCAGTATGGAGTATGGATAGTTGTATTGATAGTGCTGATCCTAGCTTGAATTATTTTAGTCGGAAAAATTGCAAAGATATAGATATTCATGCTTGTGCAGGTCAGGTGTTAATTCTCAAGCCCTTGTAGGTTAGAGGGGTCTAAAATTCCCTGTTGCCTTTGCAGGACATGGTCCGTTTACATGGACCATAATAAGTTCACTCGGTGGGAGGGGGGTAATTTCTATACTTTTTTGTGGAGTAATATTGATTTTGCTGCAGTCGTTCCCTCTTGACTCTCATTTGTGAGGTGATGCGTGTGGAAACGAGGTCAGCTGGTTCAGGTACTGGGAGGCAGAGGCGGCAGCCATGTTTGTGTCTTCCTAGACTGCACTTCCTAGGTACAGTTTGACATGTCTGTGTTTAGTGGGCCTCATTAGCGCCCCCTGTGTCCCGTGCCTTGCATCGACTTAGCGTGTGTGAAGGGCTCTGCCTCCAAGCTCTCGCCCCCTCCCCAGGTGAATTCGGAGAGGTGTGCAGCGGCAGTCTCAAGCTCCCGGGCAAGCGGGAGATGCTGGTGGCCATCAAGACCCTGAAGTGCGGCTACACGGAGAAGCAGAGGCGTGACTTCCTGAGCGAGGCCAGCATCATGGGCCAGTTCGAGCATCCCAACGTGATCCACCTGGAGGGAGTGGTCACCAAGACCACGCCCGTCATGATCGTCACCGAGTTCATGGAGAACGGCTCGCTCGACTGCTTCCTCAGGGTGGGTGCCCTCGTTGACTCTCCACCCCCCCAAGTAGGCTTGCATCTGTTCTTCTCCCCCTCCCCCACAATGTTCATTTAGGTATTTCATGGGGGTGGTGAAGGTCTTTAATACTTATCTCTCTTTCTCTGATCTTCTCTTTGGACACCAGCTAAAGGCAGTCCCCTGCGCTCCGTAAATGTCAGCAAGCTATTGAGTCCGCAGTGATTAGCCACGTGTTGCCGTCTTGTATGATTGTGCTGTCAGAAGGATGCCCAATTCCGTTTCTCATGTCAGCACCACTCAGAAAGAAAGATAATTCGGGCGCCGGGCAGCTCATGAATCATGACCTGACAGAGATGAGTGCACAGCGAGACATAATCCAGCTACGGGCTTGATAGAGTCTCCTGAAGGAAGATGAGTAGAATGTCGGATGTCTAGGGATGGAGGTTGAAATTTGCGTAAGTTTCCAAATGAAAGCATCCAAATGTTTTACTGCTAGTTCAGCTTGGCATGCACACGCGCGATTTGGTCTTTGGTGACACGATGCGTGTCTGAACTTAGCCATGTTCGAGGCCGGTCAAACGGGTGCCAGGACTGCGCCCCCTGGTGGCAAATCCTCTTAACACGCTCATCTCCGGTCAGCCATCTGCCTCATGTCCACCTGCGAGGAGGTGAGAGAGGGGAGAGCCCATCCATTGAGAGGACGAAACTGGCCAACGTGATGAATCGCGCTGCAAGAAGCCATGTGTAAGATGTGTGGAATCGTTCGCAGGTGCATCACACTGTAAAAAGCATCTGCTCCCGTGCACCAGTGACGGAGCCTTAATAATTCATATGCTCAGCTCAGAATGAACAGAATCTGCTCTCTTCAGTATGAACCACTGGGCTGCTGTCACGGGAAAACTGTCACTGACATTCACAGAGGAGTGAATATAGCACTTTGTTTGCTCGTCACAGATAGCTGTACAATTTATATGTTTTTTTTTTTACTTTTATGGAAAAAATATATAGTTTTCCTAAAGATTTACTTCTTGATTCAAATAAATGAAGAAAACAGAAGCTGAGCAGCTGAACCTTTAAGTAAATGAAGTGTAGCAGTGAGACTGTGGCTGGTCATCTACTGACTGTAATATAATTTTAACATCAGCAGCTCTGACGGTCTCACATGCGATGCTGTTACGAAGCACTGTTTGAATCATTGATGCATTTTAAAAACCTATGGCATGCATCCCATTGCCAAACTACTCTCTCCATTTACAGTGATAAGGTAATACCGAACAAACTGGATATTATCACTGCTCAGCAGAAATGTGGCTGCAATCTTAGCTAGAAAAGAGTCTCTCTTTAAAATATCAACTTACAAAATAACCAAAACTTTTTTTGCTCACATTTATGTTGACACTGATATTAATGGTGCATGCACAGAAAGTTTCCACTGGGCTTCTTTTGGTTGCTTCTGCACAGTCGCCCTGTTGGCAGGCTGAATGTTGTAGTTTTTGCTCCCCTGTCTGTTCTGGAGGCTTATGCACTGTCACTGTTTTTGAAGAGAGTCAGAGCCACGTCAGTGTGAACTGCGATATTCTTCATGAGCGTTCATTGGGTGGAGGCGAAAAAAAACACCCCTTTTGAACACGTTAAAGCCAATCAGCATGCGGGGCTCAGTCATACCCGTGAGTGCTGGTCCCTGGGGCTGTGTACAGCGCGCTGGTCCGTACACCTAGGCGGCTCAGGGCTTTTTTACAGAAGCTCCCAATGTGCGGGCCCCTGCCAGTCTCCACTCTCGCTGTGCCAGGCTGTCGGACAGATGACTGATGTGGCTGTAGCTCTGTCAAAACACAGCCTGCTGCCCTTGCCGTGTCATTAGCACGCAGACAGGTGGTGGCTGAACTACGTGGAGGTTTCAGCAGCAGTAGATGATGCAAAACCTGCTAGTTTTTGTGGTACGGGCTGTTTTTTGGGATATTGTAAATGGTTTAATAGTTGTTTATCTTTAAACAATAAAGATATCCATTCATCCATCCATCTATTCATCTATTCATCCGTGCATCCATCCATATTCTACTTATCCATTATGTATTAATTGGGCCGTAGGAACCAGGGGGCTGGGAGAACATGTACCCCCCTATAAATAGACCTTTGTTAAGCTGTGTCCCCCCACCCAATATTAAAGTCCTACGCCACTGGCGGAGCCTGATGAATATGTCCCAGGAGACGGAAGATGCTTTCGATGGGATGTCAGTCCATTGCAGTGCCACACAGACACACACACACACAGACACACACACATGCGCACACACACCTACACAGGCACACACACATACGCACACACAGACACACACGCGCACATACAGACACACACACACACATGCGCACATACAGACGCACACACACATGCGCACATACAGACACACACACACATACGCACACACACACACACACACATGCGCACACACACAAGCACATGGACACACATGCACACATACACACACGTGCACAGAGAGAGAGAGAGAGATTAGGTACCATTGTGGGTACTCTCCATCTCTCTATTCTTTTTTAAGGACACAACCCTAATCCTAACAATGACAGCCTTATTCCCTACCCAGCCCTAACCTAAGCTATAAATAACTGAACAAAATACAACACTTTTGGCATTGTTAGTTTTTTGATTATAGACATGATTTTTATAAAATTGAGTTTCCCCACAGCATCAAAATAACAGGTTTTTTTGGTCCCCACTGTGTAATATATATGTATAACCTACACACACACATGCAGACACACACATGTACACACACACACGCAGACACACATGCACATTCAGACACACACATGCACATGCAGACATACACATGCACACACACATGCAGACACACGCATTTTATTTCCATGTATTACACAGCACTGAATACCTATCTTCAGAACATCGGGCAAAGGTGCTATTTCCATTCATTTGTTTAGCTGATGCTTTTATGCAAATGACTTATGATTTTACCCAATCGTACCCCAGAATATATTTACATCGGCAATTAAGGTTAAGTACCTCTCGTGGTGATGTTACAGCAGAGCCACTGCTGGGACTGGAGCCAACAACCTTTGCATCCCGTATCAGTGCGCTTAAGTGCTCCACCAGGCTCCGAACGCGGGCTCGAACCCGGCTCTTAATAAGAAGGTAGTGGGTGGGGTCGCTCACCCGTGCCATCCTCTCCCTGCACCTCGCCAGCAAAACGACGGGCAGTTCACGGCCATCCAGCTGGTGGGCATGCTGCGTGGCATCGGCGCTGGCATGAAGTACCTCTCCGACATGAACTACGTGCACCGGGACCTGGCCGCCCGCAACATCCTGGTGAACAGCAACCTGGTGTGTAAGGTGTCCGACTTCGGCCTGTCCCGCTTCCTGGAGGACGATACGTCGGACCCCACCTACACGAGCGCACTGGTAAGGGGGCACACCGGCAGACGGGTACAGAAACACACATCATTAACTCGCTCTTTGCTTCCTGCTCTTAACTACCAAAAAGGCTTATCGGCAGTCCTCAGACTATGAATAAAAGCAAGTGTTTGGCTCACTAGTCAAGTTCACAGCACCCGCAGGTTAGCTGGCGAGCACGGTACCTTCACATACAAACACACCTTGCCTATATATATAAAGGCAAACGTTCACCTTCCCATGTCTGTAAATTATTGGAGGGAAGGGCGTTCCTCTCTTCTCAGTTTTAAATGTGAAAGCTTTTGTGGAATCAGATGCACTTTCCAGATGAATAATTCAGAGATTTCTGGGTTTTCACGGCTCATTCATTACAGAGTACACAAGAGCCACTTTCATCTTGATGGGAAGTCGACCGCATACAGATTCAAAAACATATATTTGCTTCTCAGAGATTTTGAATTCAGTTTTTTGCCTTGTTTGACATCATTTTTATAAATATTGGGATATTTGGTATTATGCAGCATGCATTCCATCCCCTTTATTATGGCACAATACATTTTATTTGGGAGCACCATGTACGCCTGATTGTTTCCATTCAGCAAAGGTTGTTCCTCATATTCATTTTACTCAGAGTGTCTGGGTTTTCAGGGAGGGAAAATTCCTATCAGATGGACGGCCCCCGAGGCCATCCAGTACCGGAAGTTCACCTCGTCCAGTGACGTGTGGAGTTACGGCATCGTCATGTGGGAGATCATGTCCTATGGGGAGCGGCCATACTGGGACATGTCCAATCAAGATGTGAGTATTTCAGGCAGCGTAAGTTCACCTCATGAGTATTTCAGGCTGCGTAAGTACAACTTGTGAGTATTTCAGACTGCAGAAGTTCACCTCACAAGTATTTTAGGCTGCATAAGTTCACCTCGTGAGTATTTCAGGCTGCATAAGTTCACCTCGCGAGTATTTCAGACTGCATAAGTTCACCTCGCGAGTATTTCAGGCTG
>JABFEB020000104.1:2345165-2355396 GCA_019775895.2 Stomatorhinus ivindoensis
CTGCGTAAGTTCACCTCGCAAGTATTTCAGGCTGCATAAGTTCACATTCTGAGTATTTCAGGCTGTGGAAGTTCAGCTCGCGAGTATTTAAGACTGTGTAAGTTCACCTTATGAATATTTCAGACTGCAGAAGTTCACCTCGTAAGTATTTCAGGCTGTGGAAGTTAACCATGTCCCCAAAGGCATCCCTGCACTTCATGATTGTGACAGTGAGGTCGCCCAAAGTCAGCATTCCTAGTGGTAAACTTACGTCAGGTGGAACTGAACGCTGGGCGGTTTCTGCTGCTTTCTTTGCGCCCCCTCCTGGCAGAAAGGAGAATTTCCCCCCCTGCCCCACCCCAAGAGGTGCACGCGCCGGCCTCCGGAGCGTGAGAGCAGCTAGCTCATTATTCATCAGAGACGCGTGCCGTAGCCCGAGCGAGAGGAGCGCTTCCCTGGTGTAATGCCATATGTCGAACACAGACGGACCATGCAGAGGTCAGGCTGCGCTGAATGCGATCCCCACTCCTGCCGCAGGACTTGTACCGAGTCTCCCAACCCGCGTGTCTATATCTGGGAAACATCACTTTGGATTTCACCTCGTGCTTGTGCTCCTTTAGCTGTGTACTGCATTCCCCCAGTGAGGTCAATCCCACCTCCGCGTATATTCTTAACCTCATCATTATTACTGTTAATGACAATGATAATACTGCATTTATATTACAGTAAGAGTGGCTCTCCCTGAGGACTCCCTAACAGCACTCCACATTCTCTCCCCTCAGCTCCGACGCCCTTTTTAATTAAGCAAACATACTGGCTCCGGTTCCCTTAGAAACACACATCTGTTAGATCTCCCGCACCCGGGCCGGCGGATGTGAGGTCAGGCGATCACTCCTCCGTGTCGGAGATGAGCGAGGAGATACCGGAATCCATAAACGGGATCTCATCGGGTGATGCGTCTCTGTCCTCTCGCAGCCAAGGCTCGTCTGGCTTCCTTTGTTATCGTTGCCAAATCCAGGAGCACATTTCTGTGATTTATTATACACTGCGCTGCTCTGCTTTTTTTTTTTTTTTTTTAATCTAGCCAAACAGCTCCAGTCCCCCATTTCACGCCACTGTCATCACTGAGTAATAGCACCAACTGAAATCCATGACACCACACCTTGATGTACTGCTATTAGCTTCTTTTCAGGAATCCCAAATTATAGGTGTGATAATGGAAGTGAATGAAAAATTGAATGTATGAAAGCTAAACGTCTTGGGAGAGAGACGGGATCTTAGCGCGCTTATCTCATTAGGCGTGTACCTCTGCAGTGTGGCCCTCATTTATAATCAATGAGCTCTTCCCCATTTACGGGTGAGTAAAATTTCGGTAATTATTTACCGTCCTCTGTGGCAGGTCCGGGAGCGCAGGCTGCAAAGCGCATTCCTGCGATTAGAACTCCTGCGTCCTAAGTCTGCAGAAGATCTGAATTATTAGTTTTGAATCTGAGCTGGGGTCAGTGTCACATGCTGTCCAAATCCTGTTATGGCTGGCGGTGGAACTTCCCAATTTAGCAAAATAACAAAATCAGAGTGATTTTTTGCAGGATATATAGTGTGAAATATCCTTTATTGGTAGTGGCTGAAATGCAGTTCCAAGATGATGCCCAGTGGAGTGGACAGGCATTGGGCTGGTTTGTCATGTGACTCTGAGGTCACATGACAGTTTGGGGAAGTGTGGCGCAAGTTGCTGCCCCCCTGGGCGGAGGGGGGTGTCAGTCACAGGCGGACACTTCAAGGTCCCATCTGCCAGCCAAGCAGCTGTGTTTTGGCTAAATTGAGACGTCCCGTTTGGGACTGTGGCCGCAGTCGTGCGTGCTGCTTTAGGGTGAGCTGTCTTCATCCCCTGAACCCTTGACTCCTCGCCAGTACCAGATTCCATCACCAGCCCTTGTGTGCAAGGGGGGCCTGAGCAGTCGACACCCATGAAGTGGATGGGCAGGGACCGTGGGTGTGTGTTTAAGCCCAAAACGGCCATTAAACATTAATGAGGGATGGGCTGTGACCTTCAATCGCTTCACATCTATAACCTTTAGTTTTGCGGTTTCTGTGCTGTTTATTAATGAGCCCTGGCTTTTAACGTCGGGGCCGTTGTTCTCTGTGTGCGTCTGACATCGGCGTAGACCAGGAGAGGTCTTTCAGCTCAGTACCTAAAAGAAGGATTAAAGAGTCAGACATGTTCAGTCTCATCCGTATTAACACGGGAATACAGAAGCAGGCTTTTACCTTGGAAAATGTTGCTATTGTTTACTTAATAACTGTAATTATTAGTAGTAGTATACATAATGCCCCTGCATTTGGATAACTGATTATGGAAAGTGCATGGATGGGTTTTTCTTGTTATTGTTAGTAAACAACTGTTTAAGCTTTACTGTTCTGCATGTATAAGAAACAAGTTTGGGTTCTTGTTTTGGGAAACATCTAGATGGTCACAGCCTGGGTTACCCATAAGGGTAAAAAAGGGGAAATCTTTCAGGGGCCCAGACACTAGGGGGAGCTATTAGAAATGCTTGGAGGAATGGCCTATGGACGTGTCAGCATGGATAATGGCCAGCCGCGTATTTGAGCGCGCCCTGCTCTCTGCTGTTCAGTAACCAGGCTTCCTGTACCCTTGAGTTCCGGGCAAACTGGAGCTGACAGGAAGTGAGACTTGTAGATCCTGTGCCTGAGGATTCCCCTGGTAAACTACTTCCCCCCCCCACAGGTGATCAACGCCATCGAGCAGGACTACAGGCTGCCCCCGCCCATGGACTGCCCCAGCGCCCTGCACCAGCTCATGCTGGACTGCTGGCAGAAGGAGCGAAACGCCCGGCCCAAGTTCAGCCAGATCGTCAGCACCCTGGACAAGATGATCCGTAACCCTAACGCTCTGAAGGCCACGACCTCGCTGTCCTCCGGGTGAGACGCTGCCTGCCGCCATCCTGCCACGAGGCAGCACGTGTTACAGTGATGGCCCTCTTAGCTCTGGGGGGGGACGATAGGGCATGGGGAAAGCGGTGTGTGTGTGTGTGTGTCTGTGTGTGTGTGTGTGTGGCATACACATGCGTGCATTAACCTGCATGGTGAGTCATGCTCTATGTCTGCTGCATGACCTCAGGACCTTTATAAAAATCCATTTCATTCTGCTCCCCTGGACTTGCTGAGTGATTGTCACCAACCCATAATCCCCCACTGCTCTGGGCCTCGTGACTGAAGGCACGTTTTGTGAAAAGGGACGTTCTTCCGACTCGGAGGAGCTGCTCTCCGGCGTTCCCAACCTCCCACCTGCCCCGCTGGCCTCCCCTCACACCCCAGCACACGTGTGTCGGGCCAGAATGCGGCTCCCGTGCTGAGATCCCAGCTGGAGCCTCTTGCTCATTTCTCCGCATTCAGTTGCCGCTCTTGCGGCAGGATGCTTTAGAGCATGAGGCAACAAAACACAGCTCACTCAGCTCGACCCTCAGCTTTTTAGCGATGGCAGACGCAGAGCTCCAGTGAGTGGTGGTGTCGCTCTCTGATTTAACCCAATATTTGTCACCGAGGCAACCAATGGGAGGTTAAGTTATTCTGACTGACAGGTCACCTGACACAATAATCCCGCCCACCTTTGCTGTCAGCTTCATCTCTCCCATTTGCAATGAATGTGCTCATTTAAAAAGTGATTTCTACGGGGCTTTCTTCACCCAGTTTGTTGAGGACGGCAGGGCCATGGGGGACGGGGGTGCTGGGGGGTGTTCAACTGACAGAAAAAGACATTCCGAGCTTCTAATTCTGTGGGGGAATCCATTTTAGAATGAGCTGGATGGTTCGCGTGCCCTTCCTCGCCTGGTAGAGATCATGGCTGATTCCCAACTGCCCCTTGCTAGGGCTATTTCAGACGGGGGGGCTGTAAGCGGGCAGTGACCGTGCGTTTTGCCCACAGCCCCCACCTGCCTCTGCTGGACCGCAGTGTGCCCGACTTCTCCAGCTTCAGCACGGTGGAGGAGTGGCTGGATGCCATCAAGATGGGCCAGTACAAGGAGAACTTCGCCAGCTCAGAGTTCAGCAGCTTCGAGGCCGTTTCCCAGATGACCATGGAGTACGTTTTTTTTTTGTCTTATTACCATAGCAACCGACACGGCTTACAGATAAACCATGCACTGGTGCGTACAGCCTGGTATCCCTGAAGTATTGCCATGCCGGTCTGCACCGTGCCAGCCAGCCTCCACGGGCTAATGTGGCAGACGCTGACAGCTGTTATGGGCTGGCAGTCTGACACGGCGTCTTTCACTGAAGCATTTTTATTCCTCTGTTAAAGGTCAGCCATTGTTAAAAGTTAGAAAGCGAGTGCTCAGAGAGCCTTTCTTGCCTTCTTCCTGGCGTTTAGTGGCATAGCTCTGCAGTAAAAGCATTTGAAAACGTTTACCAGCGATCTGCCATCCTTTTAGAATGTTCCAGAATATCTCGTGGTTGGGATGTGCTTCATCGTAGTCATGAATGTGTGGGTGGTCTGCAAACTTTGTACAAGGACACTTTAACCCATTTTCTCATTTTTAATTAGGCTTCAAGATGAATTTGAGAAAGGAATTGGGTTTGACTTGGCAGTTGGTGTCACTGTGCCATAACGTCTTACTGCTTGTATTTCTGCTGATGCTTCCGCAGTGACATCATCAAGCTGGGAGTGACGTTAGCCGGACACCAGAAGAAGATCCTCAACAGCATTCAGACCATGCGTGCCCAGATGAACCAGATCCAGTCTGTGGAGGTCTGACCCTCACTAGAAGCGATTGGGGGGAGGGGGGTGCAGGACCCTGAGCGTGGTGCCCCCCCCCCAGCACACCTTCATTTCCCTGAGATGATCCCCAACTAGCCCTTATCTTTCCAAGCCTGAAGGACCCACCCAGCTCCTGCTGGGCCGGAGGAGCTGAACAGCTGTTTTTGCTACAATCTTCCACAGATGAGTTTTATCTTCCCCGTTTCAGTTTTTGGTTTTTATTAATGCTCCTGTTCGTTGTTTTATTTTTACTTTTTAATTTTGTAAAGGAACTTTTGTACATTCGAAGTGTAAAGGAAGGCATGACTAAATCTCTGTGTGCGAACACATGTACAGATGATGTGTGTAAACCACTTGAACTTGAAAATATTACCCTTCAAAAGGGCAAACACCTAAACTAAAGAAAGGGAGAGGCACTAGAGACAGCGACTCCGCCCCCCCTCCCCCCCGCAGCATCTTTCACGGGAGTTTCCTTCATATAAACCTGGCGAATTCATCAGCCAGGAATATTCTCCTGTTGTTTAGGTGGAAGGTGTTAAAAAATATAAAGCCACTTCAGAGTGTGGAACTCGTCGATGAAAATGAGTACCATGAATATGAGTACCATGAAAATGAGTACCATGAATATGAGTACCATACCCTTAATCGATGGAAACTGGACTTATTTTACCCCCTGACTCTTGGTGACCTGAGGCAGTTATTTTTCCTTTCTTCAGTTCCACTGATTTAGCTTTCAAGGAAATCAGGAAACTTATCTTCTTGTCTGTGTGGTCTGCCAAAAGGAACAACGTCCCCCCGTACCTCAGATGCTGCCATCAGACATGCGTGACGTTGTGATGTCATCACTAAGCAACAGCCTGCCATCGTCACTTCTGGAATCGATTAACCCAGATGTTTACCAATGACGTAGCTTGACCCTGTGAAAGTTTAAAACTGTTAATTAACAGCTATCAGCAGTAGGGTATTGTTTTCTACTGAAATCTGTACAGAGACGGCACTTCCTCCACTATCTTGAAAATAAAATTTTGGCATGAACGACATTCTTCCCCACTACAGAGGCCTCGTGGGATGGCGTAGCATCCATCAATTGCTTCAGAATGTCAAAGAATGTAGTATGCCATCAGAGTACCATTCGCCTACTGCCTCATGCATACTACATTCAGACATACTGCTCACTTCACATACTACATTTTGCCTACTACATAGCAAACAAGTATGCATCCATAATCTTTTTATATTTAGCTTGTTGTTTTTGTTGTCTACAGCTGAGTAGATCCACACAGATGCTGGGGAACCTGACCGTACCTGACACACATTACAGAACAAAATGCTGTGTGATGTATTTTCACAATCCTCTTCACACTGGTTCATTCTTTATTCCCGTTGTACTTTTCTCCAAAATGAAATTCTAGGATTTAAAATCCCACCTGACACTAATGTAAAATTTAATGGAATCAGTTCTTCTTCCACCAGTGAGTAGTTGTTTACAGCTTGTTCACTGCATGTTCATTTTTTATAAGATGGCCTTTGAAAAGCTCTTCTACCTTTCCGAATGAAACCCGGGAGGGTTAAGCATTGATCTGCCAGGGAAACCCCCCACCCGGGGAATTCCAGCTAGAGTCTGCAGTCGTTAATCCTCCCCCTGCCAGCTTGGGGGGGGCGGGGGGGTGTTGGCTCTTTTAGGACATTGTGTGCGCATGTTCCATTTTGACAGCTTTTTCGTTCACACATTGTCACATTCTTTCTGGATCATTCCCTTGTCATTAGTATGAGAATCTCTCCAGCCAGGATGGCACATGGAATTATGTGATGCAGCGGCAGGGATATTAGAATCAGGTTAACTGGGGAAGGGATCTTGTACACAGTCAGGGACACGGCTAGGAATGCAGCCTCAGTGAGAGAGACGGGTTCATCTGGAGCTTCTGTACGGGAGATGGGATTGCAGACACGCCCCGGGATTATTGGGGACCAGAGAAAATGCTGATTTATGCCTTTAATTTAGAAAGAGAAATAATGCAGACCACACTTGTCACCCCCCACATAATTATATGTAAATAAAGTCCCTGGAAGGGTAAAGAGTTTCCATTTTCTAAAAAAAATATAGCTGTGGGGAGATTATTTATAAAATATGTATTGTTTGTAGGTGTGAGGTCTTGTCAGGGCAAACCTAACTTCATGACCCAGAGAAGTGGGAGTGAGTGTTTTTGGTTTAGTTCGGTAACAGCTGTTGGGAAGAGGTCAAGATGAAGAAAAGAAAAACCCGGAGACGTTTATGGGTGAACATAAACACGACAAGTACTGCGCTGAGTTCCTTATCTGCAGCCAATTTTACAAATGGACGCATTCGGTTCACCGACTGTAGGCTGCAAAAAATGTCTTAATGGTCAGAGTATGGTCTCCTCGATTTGGAGTGTAAGCCAAACATATGCTTCCGGAAACCAGGTTAATGGTTCTTCCACACTGGCCGAGTTTTCCATTCTAGCAGGGCCCGGTAACGTGATATGGTGATAACTGTCTCAGCTTTGTCTGTCAGGGAGCGAGCTGACGCGTGTTCCTGTTCACCTGTCCCGGACACCTTGGCATGTAGGAGCACTGCCCTTATCCAGTAACGTGGCTGATGCGTCATTAAGCAAGAATCTGAAAGCAATGGGTCATCAGAGACGAGTGTTTTTGGGCTGTTCAGCTTCCTTAACGCTGCGAGGCCTCGCCGTTAATCTCCTGTTCTGCCTGAAAGGTCCCTCCGCACATTTGAAAGGCATTACTCACACGGCATGGCGTCCGTTATCCGCGCCTCATATTTTTTGCATTATACACCCCCTTGTTATGTTTATGTATGTTTGTATAAGGAGCAGATTAATAAAACCCAAAACTGCAGCGTTAGGGTTAAGGTCGACAAATTGCTAACACGTGACCGGATTCCTCCACGCCGTGCCGTGAAAACAGACCGGCGACATACGGCAGGTTTCCCTGGACCAGTGTCGCAGTCTTGTTTACAAAAGCAGACTAGACAGGGGTCACGTTTACTGTACTGTCTGCCTGTCTGAGGCACGCAGGCTGCAGTATTCATTATGAGTTACGAAAGCAGCCATGAGTGCTGTCAAACGCCGACTAATAGCTCACTCCGATCTTTCTTCCTTTTTTTGGCCTTCCTCTCTTAAAATTGAGCAGCGAATGACCTCAGCCACTTTCCCTGCTCACGGTCCACTGACTGAATAAAGGAGTGCTGGTATTTTTGAAGAGTATTAAGAGATATGAAAGGTGTGCTTTGTCGCTCTGCCCGAGGGAGATGAGACAAGCTGTTATATGTTAAATAATCATGTCATCTTGTCTTTTGTGTGGTTGAAACCAGTTTTTTTGTTTTTTAAATGTGGCTGAGGTCCTGGATATTTTTCCCATATGATATTTGCATTAATCACGACAGAAAAATGATGATCCACAGTGACCCATAGTCCCTGGCTTTCTAAATGCACTTTAAAATCACCGCAGAGGGCGGTTTCACTGACGCCGACCTCGCTGCTAATCTGTCCTTGTAGTCCTGATTCCCCGACCTCCTGCTTCACAGCTCATCCATGATATGAATCCGACTGCTTATGTTCGATTCACGTTGATTGTATGTCATCACCTCTTGACCTTTTCCTCACAACAATTCTGGGATCTAAAAGAGAAAATAAAGCCATTCTGTGCCACAAGAGGGGAAGATGAAATCCTCCTTTGCTAATGTCACTCTCGTAGAACTTCAATACACTAACTGAACATGGAACACAGTCCCTGCAAACATTAAGGCTGGGTGGCTTTTTTCAAAAGGAAGAACCATATGTCCAAAGGGTTTACTGTTCACAATGTTCCTTTGTTCAGTGTTTTTATTTATTTAAGCACTATATTCATGGCCTCGGGAAAACAGCTTTAATTTGCAGGAAAGGCAGCTCCTCTCTGAATAAGTGAAACCGTGAAGCACCATAATATAATTTATAATCTTCCATGACTATAAACAGCAAGTTTACCTCTGCACATACTTTCTGAGACCAAGTCCACAAGTCAAACGTTTGAGTTGAAACAGCGGGAGGTCATGTGACCCATTTCCACGCGTCTGTGTGCCATTTCTCCTATGTAGGGAGTATCCTTGGTGACGGACTCTTATTTCCATTCAGAAACCAGATCACACTGATCCCCTTGGCAGGATCCTAAGATCGTGTTGATCTTTTAAAATAAACCCATAGCATCACTTATATTCAGTGGTTTTGTCCCTGGCCATATTGTCACAATTAGTGTTATTATTTTATTTAAATTACACACATCGCAACAGCCTTGCACTGATATGAGCTGCAATTCATGTTCCGGGCTGCAGGAGTTAAAGCTGCTGATCGTTAAGCCCAGATGTGTTAAGTGCCAAAAATCAATGTTTCTTTAACTTCGTTAAATATAAGGAGATTTATAACGGTACATGTTTCACAGTGGTTTCTATCTACGGTGACATATATTCATTTTCTTGTTGAATTTGTCATGCCTTGCTGGGTTTTGTGTATCAAAGGAATATACATTCCCCAGTATCGACACCTCAGACCCTCGTGTCCTGTTGCTGATTCCATTGTAGTCGCAGAGTGCAGATAAAAGCACACATGGAACATTTTTAGTATCATTTCGATGAACTGAATCATTTGTTACTCAATCATTCTTCGGGCTTCAGTTTTCCACAACATGCCTTCACTCCACACAGGTCTGACTGGAACATAATTAATGTACACAAATCTTTCCTGGATGATATATTTTAAGTTATGAACTTTTTTGGTGCTTAATTGGAGAGGTCCAACTCTTTATGTAAAAGAGCAATGTACAAACTCTGTGCATAGGATAATATGGAGTAAAGCACCAAGCTGAGGCCAGTGATTAGTGAATTTATGGATAATTAAAGGTACATGTGTGTCATAAGGGGAACACCTTTTTTGTAAAGAATTTGGGAAATAAAACAGATATTTTGTAAATTGTAACAGCATGTGTGAATGTGTTAAATCAGTTGTATGGGTGTTGTTCTTTTCAATATTTCGCTGGGCCAAAATCCACATTTACAAACTGTGTCATGTAAAAAAAATACTATATGCACTTTTTGTTTGAGGGAAAAATGGGGGCTATTTTGTGGCACCTTGAAGGAAGCAAGGGCACAGAGGATGGCGAACAGGTGCCTAGACACACAGGGTACAAACATAAAACACGCTTCTAAGACAAATGACTGAAAATAGTGTGCTGTCCCTTTAAGAGGAGCTCCAGACACATGGAAAAGAAGTGAAAGTTAAATCCCCCCCAGATTAGTAAATCAATATTTGGTGGAAGCCTCCTTTTTCTCCAGAAGTTTTCACTTTCCCTACCCTCGTATATGTCCGTCCAGCTGGTTAAACAGTGCATTCTTATTAAGACCCGTCAGCTGAGCACCATTTAAAAAGCCGGCAAATTCACAAATTCGCACCATGATGAAAAACCAGCACC
>JABFEB020000104.1:2355567-2369300 GCA_019775895.2 Stomatorhinus ivindoensis
GCTGTGAAGTGACCTGCCTCCCAGGCTGAGCAGCAGTGAGCCCCCCACTCCATTTCGTGCAGTACACCTCAGTGCCAAACCATCAAGGCTGTCAGCGGGTACCGGCCATGTCTGGGCCACACCCCCACCCCAAAGCGTGGCCCTCATGCTCGACGCAGGAGCTCCTGAACTCTGTACAGATGTATGTGGACTGTAACCCTGTGAATGATGGAACAACTTTATTATTTGTTATACTGTGATTTCTTTATTTTCTAAAAATAAAAAATAACTTGACTCCGAATACAAATGAAGCCTGTTTTCTGTTGTATTGACTGCCTTTTATTAAGTAACTTAATAGTTACTTAAGCTTACTGTTGCCTCATTCCTGTAGTGTTCATTGTCTAGGTTAGGAGACTGTGCACATGATCAGAAGGTCACTGGTTCAAATCCCACGGATGGCAGAGTGATGTTATCCTTGGGCCTTTGAGAAAGGCTGGCCCTGCCTTCTCCAAAGCGTCTGTTCTTTGTAGATAAAAGCATCTGATAAATAAATGTAAATATATAAATATTTTGCCTGGTAGAGCTGAACTTTCCTTTAAGATTTCACTCCGCATTTCAGTGTTAGTACCTCTGGGCTGTACTTACATGACTTACCTCACTTCCTGTCTGGCTGGCAGAGGGGGAATCCCGCAGTATCTGCTGCTTCAGGACTCAGCTTTAAATTAGTGTCTGATTTACAGCTGTCAGGCCAGGTGCCGTGACTTCCTGCCTAAATATCACCCCCACGATTAAAGACCAACCTGGACTGACCCCTCTCTCTCTGGGAAGTTCCCCGTCACTGTACCAGGACGGCACGCTGGCGTAGAACTGCAGGGGGGGGAGCGTGTTCACAATGGACCGCTTGCCTGTAGCTGTGCTTAAGCATGTCCAGAGTGAAGTGGCACAATGGGGGTAGGGGGTGGGGGGTCAGCTGTCCATTGTCGAAGGGGTGATTTCCCCGATTCATTCTCCTCCTCCCTGCCAGATCGTGCAGTCGGATCCTAAATAATTCAGCTTTAATTAAACACAAGGGAGAGTCTCACACCTGGTCTTTTTCTTCGGGGTAAGCCCACTACCCCCCCCCCCCCCCCAGTCTGGGCAGGGGAGGGGGGCAGTGCACCCAGGAGCCCAGATGCCTGACCTGGGGGTCGTTTCATTAGGATGCCTGGGCGGGGGGAGTGCGGTGAGGTGGACGCTGCAGTCTTATGTTCAGGGCTGCAGGCTTAGTCGTCCACAGCAATGGGGGTGGGGGGGCTTCCTTCCCGGAGCAGACCTCACGGGCGGTTGTCATGGAGATGGGGCAGCCCCCGCCGCTGGCATCATTGCGAGGACTGGACTTCCTTGAACACAGCGATGTGAGGCAGATACTTTAATACCCTGTTAAGTACGAGTGGGGGGAGGATCAGTGCCTGCCCTGTCCACGGCCCCTCCTCTCTCAAGGCTGGTCGTGAAACAGGACTCATGTTTCCGTGCGGATTTAATATCATGCATTTTATATTGGCGCCGTCAGGAAGCCTGGAGGGCAGCTCCCAGCCTCAGGTGCTCAATGGTTAAGGTTTCAATGCCCGGAACACCGCCCCAAAACATCAGCCAGGAACACCGGCCCGGAACACTGGCCAGGAACACCGCCCCAAAACATCAGCCAGGAACACCGGCCAGGAACACCGGCCCGGAACACCCGCCCGGAACACCGGCCAGGAACACCGCCCCGGAACACTGGCCAGGAACACCGGCCCGGAACACTGGCCAGGAACACCGGCCCGGAACACTGGCCAGGAACACCGGCCCGGAACACCGGCCAGGAACACCGCCCCGGAACACTGGCCAGGAACACCGGCCCGGAACACAGGCCAGGAACACCGGCCCGGAACACTGGCCAGGAACACCGGCCCGGAACACCGGCCAGGAACACTGCCCCAGAACACCGCCCCGGGAACACTGGCCAGGAACACCGCCCCGGAACACCCGCCCGGAACACCGGCCAGGAAAACCGGCCCGGAACACTGGCCAGGAACACCGGCCCGGAACACCCGCCCGGAACACCGCCCCAGAACACCGCCCCGGAACACTGACCAGGAACACCGCCCCGGAACACCCGCCCCGGAACACCGCCCCGGAACACCCACCCGGAACACTGGCCAGGAACACCGCCCCGGAACACTGGCCAGGAACACCGGCCCCACAACAATTAAATAATTAAGCTGCCTAGGGATGTTTTTCTTCCAAAACAAATTGCAAGCAAAAGTATATGTTATACTACCCAGTATTTTGCTGAAACAATTAAAGTACAAAGCTCCTTTCATATGGATACGGCGGCTTGGCTACAAGCCCAATTCCTTAATAACTATGCCACCTGCTGCTCTGGAGAGGAAAAGGCAGAACACTGGGTAATGTAGGCTTTAACTCTTGTTGCATTCTTCTGAAGCTCAGCTCAGAAATAGCACAATTCTTTTCATAACTCTCAGTGGAAGTAGACAGTTTTATTGCTATAGAGCAAAAGTATTTCTTTTCTTTGCGGAAGTAATCGCCTTTTGGGTTAGCTGGTAAAATACTGCTTTGTGTCCCAGAGCATTTCTTAAGGGCTATTTCTTATACCAACACAGAGTTCTTCCATACATCACTTTCCACGAGTCTCAGACTCGGTGACACTGTAGCAGTTTCCTGGGACTGACACAAACCCTCCCTGAGCTTTTTGGTGCCAGGTCTGTAGAGCTCAGTCTGACCTACTTAATTCTACAGACCCATATGCGCTTGGCTCAGCTCAGCTCTGATTGGCTCAGCTCAGCTCTGATTGGCTGTGCGCGCCTATCAAAGGGCTTGCCGGAACATCACACATGCACAAACACACACACACTTTTTTTCAGGCTGAATTGATGGACGTTGCTGACAGGAAACCCACACGTATGCAATATTAAAGAAAATGTAGAAGGACATTCATTTCAGAAACCGATGGAATCGGTTCAACCTGTGGTTAGATATTAGTACTGTATGTTTAATAATTTAACCTCAGTTTCAGTTTGGTTCAACACCTTTTTTTCAGTGTTAAATGTTCACTGTTAAATTCTGACATCAAAAGTGTCCAAAGGATGATTTTTTCTTGCCAAGAATTGTATCTGTAAACAAACAATCTTTCTTTTCTTTTCATAAACCATCCTACTTGAATGTCAAAAGAAACATATTTATCGTTTTTATTTAATTCAGAAATTAGGTACTGTATGTACGCTTTGTTTATTTTCTAAATGTGCGACGTGCAGTTTCTGGTTATACTGATATCGAGGTTAGAGGGATCTTCACCGTGTCTGTAGGAGGCCTCGACATATTCCTAGTGTGATTTGCCTCCCTAATTGTAAATGATTTGTGATGGAAATGTAACTGTTATACAATTATTGACCACAAGGGGGAACCTAAAGACAAGCCTGGAGAAATGCTACGCATACGCTTTGCAGAAACCCGTGAATCATTCATTATAAACAGGGGTTGCCAATCTTACCCAGATTGGGCCGCTGTGTGTGCGGGTTAGGAACTCTCTAATTAGATTACTAATTAGAGAACTGATTCGCTGAAGATTCCTCACACCTGGGTTTGAACAGTTGACCTAAAGGTTACCCCAAAAACCTGCAAACACACCGGCCCTTTGTGGATAAGACTCGCCACCCTGATTTAAAGCTTGATGCAGCCTTTGTCTTTATGGTCTTTGAAACAGCTTTCAACACCCTCACTGCTTCGTTGAAACGGTGCAATGCCATGATTGATTCTTTTTCCCCTTTGTAAATTTGCTCCTCTGTATTCAAACAAAAAGCTTGCCAGTTCTTGATCTCTGGACTGTGAGAACTTTGTGTCTTTTTAAAAGTGACCAAAGCAAGGAAAAAGTAATTGCACAATGATTACACCCTGATATGGGTGGATTGCTTTCTGCCTTTCTGATCGCATTCATTTGTGACCATAGGTCACAATGCACTTACTACATACCTGTAACGCAGCCGTGCCCGATCTTATCCGCAAAGGGCCGCTGTGTGTGCGGCTTTTCGCTGCAGCTCCCTAATTAGATTGCTAATTAGAGGTCCGATTGGCTGAAGAGTCCTCACACCTGGGTTTGAACAGCTGACCTAAAGGTTACCACAAAAACCTGCATACACACCAGCCCTTTGCAGATAAGATTGCGCAACCGCTGCTGTAATGCAATGCCCTTACTTCATGCCCTTATTACATGCTCTTACCGCTTACAATGGATTCTGGCTGGCATATTAAGTTTCTGATTCCAGAAGGCTACTTATCTGACTTCTGCACCACACAAACCAAAAACCAGTGTTTGTAGAAATGGCACCAAATGAACAATTACTTGAAATAACCATTTTGAAGTGTAGACTGCAGAATGTTTTAGGCCCTTGTGATAATCGTGAAAATAGTGATGCTAGGCTGCTCAGTGGGGGCCGCTATTCTTTTAATTGTAACCCTTCAAGCGAAAGCTGGTGCCATAGTGGGAAAAAAAACGCTACGCGTGACTGACGACTATCTTCAGTGACCAAGAGAAGAACAGACGTGACCTCATTCCAGCACTGTCCCATGTTCCACCCACAAGGGAAAAGGTGAGCAAGCTCAGGGTTGGAATATGCAGGGTCTTGTTATGATCCACTCACCTGGGGGGGGGGGCACTGCTCACAAGCACGTGTAGATCAGGAATATTAATTATCAAACTCAGGTCTCTGCTTTTGATCCTTTGTGCCTTCATTTGAGCCCTGGAAGGTGAAGGCGATTGGTGTCCCATACACCCTGCACCCTGACTTGTGTGTTTGATGCTGCTCTTAATTTTGAGAAGCAGTCACAATAGGTGAGTAGTGATTAGCCAATGAGCTGCAGACAGATTACAGTGAGGTAGTCGAGTCAGGTGAACAAGCAGCACTTCCGCTTTATGCAGTGAGGTTGAAAATTCGACAGCTTGGCTGTGTCCATACACCAGCCTATTTTTGAACCAGAATTTGAAAACTGATTTTTTTCCCCCCATAATTCTTCCACGTTTGAGGTTGAGTTGAAGTTAATTTGTGGCCATGGTCTGTGAGAAATAGTTGAACTAACATTTTCTGCCAGCAGGGGTCAGAGAAGATCGCTGTGTGGATCTGATCAGGGAAGAATATCAAGCAGTTTTGTGGAGATGATCGTATCGGGCAGCTCCAACTAAATTAGAGGAACATTCCTAATAATCAAAAGGTTGCTGGGCCAGCAGGGCCCCTGCTGTTGTACAAAACTGAAATGCAGGGCAATGCAGATACTTTTAGATGGTCAGGTGCGCGACGGAGGCAAAGTTTACGTAATTAGTCTGTCTTTATTGACCTGGGACATAGTTCCCCTTGGTAACAATTGCGAAATTTACCTTATCGTCGGTGATCAAAATGTTCGCTTGGTAGAATTTGCCCTCTGTATATTTTTCGTGATCGTGGGTGATAGAAAAGGCAGGGCTGTCAGCTCACCCGCATCCGGCGTTACACTCACGTTTTCAGACTCTCAGGCTCAGAAATCTTACGACAAATCTGTATTATTCCATTATAAACCTGAAATTAGCTGATTAAAAGCGTCGGGGTAGTCTGCAAACCATACAGACTATTTACAATGTTATAAAACTGTTACATACATGTAAATGCGTGTGCAGCCAGCTGACCAAAGTTGGCGACCCTGAAAAGAAGTTACTCAGGACCTTAAACATACGCGTTTTAATCGTTCGGGTAAAGAATCGGGTAAGGGGACCCGCACCCACCACGTTCCCGATTAAACAGGGTCCTGTATAAGCGCGCCGGGACCGAGGGCTTCATTGTCTGTATCGTCAAGCAAAAACAGCGTTGTTTCTCATCTCGTAATGGCTTAGAGGCGCCTTTATAATCACTTCACCAAATACTGCCGTTATTAGCCGCTGATCGCTAATGAATATACCTTAAATACTTAAATATGCCATTAAAAAACTTAAAGAAAGTCTGTTGTTTATTCTGACTATTAGCACCCGGGCTGCAAAAAAAATATCAGCTTCCTGTATAAGCAGTTATTTGAAGGGCCGATTTAGTTTGTGCGGTCTGTCTTTGTGGTTGCCTGAACATTTTGTGTTTGAGAGTATTCTGCTGGTGCTATGTGTGTGTGTGTACAGCAGAGATCACCACCCCATACATCACCCTGTCCTCATCAAATGTGAGGATGGGATGGAAAATCTGCAGTATGCAGGAAGGATGACAGTGATGACATGGTGGCAGAAAAGGTGTCTGTCATCAAAGCTATTTTACAAGGAGAGATTGTCAAAAAAAAAATGGGATTGAAACGGCATTTAAATTAGTTTGAGCTCACCTGTTTACCCTGCAATGACAGATAATTTAAAGTTTGTTTCCAAAGTGAGAGAGGAGATGTGTTTTGTGAATACTGGCTTTGAAGCTGCCCCATCATTAAACCAGGAACCGTGACTTTGTACGTCATCTTTTTGGTGCTGGATGTACTGCAAAGGGCTGCTCCCTCAAGCTCCATTTAATCTCATCAAAGCACCCTGTCAACATCATCGGAGTCGGGCGTCACTGGGCGTCTGCTTTAGTGCTGTCAGAAAGACTGGAAATCAGAAACCCAGCGGCCTGGACCTGCCTGGACTGCAGGATCCTTTTCCACCAGATGGAGAGCCTTAAACCAAAGACAGAAACATCACAGACTTGCTGTCTCTGTAATCCAGCACCAGGGCCTTATTCTCAGAGATTTTTATATGGGCTTATGGCAATTCTGCATTATACAAATGTGAGTGCTGACTCTGACTCATGATCGCCCCTGGAAAGCTGCACTTCTGCTGCATCAGCAGGTTGCTTTCGGCGAAAGGCTAACTGAGTAAATATAGAGCAGCATCCGAATGAGCAATGGGCCTTTTAGAAAGAGGAGCGAATGAAAGTCCACAGAAGCCACAACATGTAAATACTGCACACAGCATACATCAGCCTCCCAGAATGTCCCTCTCTGAGCCGTAAGAAAGCAGTACTGCGCACACAGTACTCTGGAGGCAGAGTACAGGGGCTCCTAAGTGACAGGGGCCCCAAAAGATTTGGATTGTAATTGGATTGTCTTATGAGGAGAGGTTAGCTGTGCTGAATCTATTTAGCCTTGAGCAAAGGAGACTAAGGGGGGACATGATCCAGGTATATAAGATTCTAACGGGTCTGGATGGTGTGCAGCCAATTGGCTACTTTTAATATTAGTTTAAATACTAGAGCTCGTGGTCCTAAGTGGAAATCAGTGGGAGAACATTTTAAAACAAATTTGAGAAAGCACTTCTTTACACAGCATGTAGTTAGAGTATGGAATAATCTTTCTTCTAGTGTAGCGCAAACTGAAACCCTGGGCTCCGTCAAATCAGAGCTAGATAAGATTTTAACAACTCTGAGCTATTAAAGTTCTCCTCAAATGAGCTTGATGGGCCGAATGGCCTCCTCTCGTTTGTAAATTTCTTATGTTCTTATGGTCTGGGTTGTGGGCACAGTGTGACACTGCAGGGACCCAGAATCTCTCGCAGTCCCCATGTCCAGATACTCAGATTCCCCCATAGTGCATGTTTGTAGGAGAGAACAGGAGAACATGTGAGGAGCCAACATGAGCACAGGGAGAGCAAGTAAACATGCAGAGGCAGGGCAGGAATGGAGCCCACTCGCGCAGGGAGAGCGAATAAACATGCAGAGGCAATGCAGGAATGGAGCCCACTCGCGCAGGGAGAGCGAGTAAACATGCAGAGGCAATGCAGGAATGGAGCCCACTCGCGCAGGGAGAGCGAGTAAACATTCAGAGGCAGGGCAGGAATGGAGCCCACTCGCGCAGGGAGAGTGAGTAAACATTCAGAGGCAGGGCAGGAATGGAGCCCACTCGCGCAGGGAGAGCGAGTAAGCATGCAGAGGCAGGGCAGGAATGGAGCCCACTCGCGCAGGGAGAGCGAGTAAACATGCAGAGGCAGGGCAGGAATGGAGCCCACTCGCGCAGGGAGAGCGAGTAAACATGCAGAGGCAGGGCAGGAATGGAGCCCACTCGCATGGAAGGGCGGCGGGGGGGGGGACTCCTTCTCATCTGCTCATCACTGACAGCGGACATCTGCTCTCTATCGACAAACCCGCTAATATCCATGGAGATGTGAGTCATCGGCACGGGGCGGCAGATGTGCGATAGGCATCCAGTCTGCTAGGTGACACATTGGTGTCAGAGTGATGGGCTGATCTGCGAGAGATGCCAATCTGAGCGGTCCTAGGGGGCACCAGCCCCCAACCCCCCCCCCATTAGGCACTACTCTGTTTGATAAAAACCGGTAAAAGCTGCATTATCAAATCAACAAATGGCATGCAGTCCTTCTTCTGGTTGTAATTCATCCACCCATCCATTCAAGTTACAGCTGCTTATCATGGGTGCGGTTATAAGGCATCAGTTCAGGTCTTGCATATTCATGTATATTTTTCATTAGTTGTTATTTCATGTTTTTGCTTATACATCTAATGCATGCAAGTGTGAAGAAAAGATGCAGACAAGCCGGTAGCCAGAAATAATCTTTGGGGGAGGGGCAGGCATTTCGCCGACTGGAGTGCGGGTCACTCTTGGTAGATTTCACTGACCAAGGATAGGGCCCCCCTGCTAGGTTTTGCTGACAGGGGCTGGGATTAGCTAGTAATTATACTTTCTGGTAACATACCTAAAAGATGGGGGTGAGGGGTGTGCCTGGATTTAGAACAGGGATGGAAAATAAAACAGCAGTATGATATTACAAATTACCCCCCCAGCTGGAATGTCAGCAAACACTGTGTCTTTACAGTAGTTAGAAGTGAGGCAGTGGGCATCTGGTTGCCATGTAAGATTAGAGTACCATCTGTGTGACAGGGTGCGGTAATGCTTTACATTAACTGCACCTTCATAATACCTTTATAATGCATTCGTAGAGCATTCATAAGCAGCATGTAAGTATACCGTAACATCCTAACATACCTTATCAGCTTTAAAATACATTAATAACAAACGTTATATGATAACAAATTATAATCACATGATCTTTGTCATTAATATATATTACAGCTGTAAAGGCATGTTAGGATGTTAAGGTATACTTACATGCTGCTTATGAATGTTCTATGAATGACTTATGAAGGTGCAGGTGATGAAAAGCGTTACCCTGGATAATGTATTTCACCCTTAGACTTAATTTCTACAAAATTGCCCTTTGTGTTACTGATTTGCGCAGCTTGTCTTGTGTCAGGGATGATGGTGATTTGAATATCCCCCCTGCTCTTACAGCTGTATCACACTGGTTTCCTCCAGTCCCTCAGTTGGAAGCTCAGCTTAGCTGCAATTGTAACTAAGTTGACTCCTTGGTAGGTCTTCAGCTGCTGACCCTGTGCTGTGACCCCATGACCTGCTCCCATGTGACTCACGGAGAACAAGATGAGGTTGGCCCATCATTTTGGACCAAAGCTGTGTGCCTTAAGCAAGTTCATTTTACCTGTAAAATGTCTTAATGGTTTGATGTGGCACAAACGTTTGTTTTCCGAGTTTATGGGGTGGTTTGGGAACACCTTCAAAGTGATGCGTCTAAATAAAAATGGTGACAACAGGTTTCTGTTGTGCAGTTTCCTCTGTTTCCTGTGGGACAACATTTTGGCAGTTGGGATTGATAAATACCTGATAAATTGTCTGGGGGAAGGTAATTTGTCATAGATTATATGACCGGCTAATTCACCCGCCCACATCATTTATCAGTCAGCTATTTTTCCCATATCAAATGATCGGCAGGTTATTGTGGACAATCCTGCGGTCACCAGCAGCTTGATGTATATATTTTTGGCATCGCCGACAGCAGCTACTCCGCACCAAATTACATTATTTGTCATTCTGACAAAAGACAGAAGCAGGCGCTCAGACAAATAGCCGTCATGAGTTCCCTCGTGGGGTGTAGCATTAAGCATAATGGTAAATACATTAGCATGAATGTTGAACCAACCTGTATATCATTTGTGACATTTCAGTTTTCATTAGGTAAATGATTTGTAAGGGTAAGCAGTAATTTGTTTAACAAGCAGTCATCCAAAGGCATCTATTTGTTTTGTGACAAGTAAACCTTGCTAAGAATTTTTTGTTCTAGGAATGTTTATTGAACATTACAATTAAGTAATTCAAAGTGTCCAGTGTTTCTGATGCTGATCCCAGAATGCTATCCCATTACTACAACAAGGGGCAGTGCTAGCTATATTGGGCTCGCCAGTCTAGACCAATCCAGCTCTTTTACAAATTTTCTAGGCCCCCTGTCACTCAGGGACCTTGGAATCTCCCTAACTTCCCCCCCACCTTATGGCCTCCCCCCCGACTACAAGTATTACTATAACAAAGGCTGACAATACAACAGCATGCAAAGGGCATGATGGAGAAGGTATAACACTGTTTACACCACAAAGGGTTAAGGGGCTGGATGGTCTGTTGGCAATAAATGCATATAGCACTACTGTGAAACAGTAATTTATTACAAAGCAATATTATTAAAGATCGATTGTGTTTAAAGAATGTTCAGCTAATGTTATCATGTTGACATTGACAGAACCTTTGTTAAAATGTAAAGTATGGCAATAACGTTCCTTTAATGTTACAGTAAGAACGATATTTGCTAATTTTGAGAAAACCTTCACAGAACGTTAGCTAAAGTTCTGGGGACGTTCCCCGTTAGTTGGGAAGCTATCGGTGCTTTTGTTGACAGTGCACATTATTCATAAACGATGGCCTAAGTCTCTTCCGGTCCTGGTGGTGGGAGTTAGGTCCGCTTAGGGCTGTCACTACTCAGCCTGGAGCAGAAGTGCCCCCACCCCCCACCCCCAACAGCCGAGTGCACATGGGGGGCTGGCAAATGCTAGAGCAGATGGGTATCGTGGGCTTTTTCTGCCAGCTCGCCTTTGAAGTTGAGCCAGGGCGCGTTCGCCAGCCCTCGGACCCAACGGCGACCTGGCAGCCCAGCCGGACTCCGCTACGGTTCACAGCATCCAGCCCGCGGAGGAAGCCAAGACGACTGGCCCCGCCCCTGTATCCCTGAACCATGGAGGGCTCGATAATCTGGTAAGAGGGCCTGGTGGTATCCGAATTCTCACCTGTGGTGTTGGTGGTGTGATCCCTTCCTACAACCCAAACCTCATGCTCCATGTGAGATTCACCCTAATTTTACTGCTGAAACGCATCCAGCTGCAGCCCTTGTTGGAGATACAGGCCTGTTAATTCCATATCCTTTACTGTAGTCAAGCTCCATCCTGCATTCGATATTTAAGCAGAGGTGGAAAATGTTTTACAACTGTACACAAAGCGAGCATCGTGATGTCGATTCTGAAGTAAGAAAGGTCACCTCTACTGCTCATGTTCATCTCAAAGCAGCATAGTAAGACAACTCTAAAAATGTGTCTCTGAATGCAATATCATTGCCAAACAGGATGTACAGGAAACTCACCAGTTTTAGCAAAAATATTGTTTTCCCTTTGAAACATGTCAGCATAAGGATCATTCTGTACTACATCCTACAGTATGTGCTATCAAATTCTCTTTTAAATCCGTATCTTCAGTTAAATTAATTAGCTGCAGTGTTGTGGTACAGGAGGCTAACAGAGACAGACTAATTTGTCCTGCTGTTGACTAGTTCGGCTCTGAAAAGACAGGGAATTTTCTTTCTTTTTCACACCAGCACAGCACACAAAAAATTGCAACAACTATACTATATATAGTCATAAACTATATTCCAAATTCATATTCTTCAAAAACAAGGAAACGTCATGGTCGGGGTGGATGGAAATGCGCGGATCAAAATGTTAGTTAGAGGATAAGCATTTGAGCCTCCGCTTAACGGGGATGGTGTTCTTTAGACACTATCTGATGCCTCCCAACGACGCACCATCACCCATCTTATTGCACCTCTAGGATAACTATCTGGGTCCCAATGATTACATCGTAGATGTTTAACATCCATCACCATGGCAACAGAGCTGCACTGCCTCTTTTGTTGGACGCCATGGAACAAAGGGACGCCGGAGCCGGAGAGGAAGGCAGTCGCGGCGTGACCGCCGCTTGTGGCTGCTCATCACACCTTACGGGCAGTCTATACAAGTGTGTGTCGAATCAGATTCCCTGGGGCTGGCAGGCGCCCCATCCTGCTCTGCTAGGGCTGGAGAATAATGGAAGAGCCCCCCCCCCACCACCACCACCACCCCCGCCGTCTGGAGCGTCCTTTTGTACCAGGGGAGCTCACAAAAGCAGCGAGCATCATCAGCCCTCCCTGACCGATTTAGAAACTAGATGGACATTCCGACATTCCCTTCTGAATGGAGACTCCCCCCCAAGCACACACTAGCATGCACACACATGCAGAGATGCACACACGCATGCACACACGCATGCACACACCCACATGCGTACACAGACAGCCTCCCCTCCCGCGCCACACCCCCTCACGCTCTGCCTGCCCCCGGTCTTTCCCACTCCCCGCTCTGCTGACTTGTTTACTCGTCTCCCCTCCCTCCCTCCCTCCCTCCCTCCCTCCGCTGGCTGCACGGCGTCGCCCCGCCCCTTACTCCTTCAAAAGCGGCAGGCAGTGATGCGATCCCAAGCGCTCGCTACATGATCTCGCAGAAAACGGTGTCCGGGTGCAGCTCCCTGTGCCTGAAGCCCCCGCTCCGCCGCTAGATCGTAATCTCTGGGGATGGAAAGAATGCGTCAGCCTGGGAATTGATTCTCCTTCCTCCACTCGCTCCCCCTCCCCCCCTTCCCCTTTCCTAATCTCCCCCTAACCCAAACCCCCCTCGTCCCCATCCACCCGAATCCCCTCTTCCTCTCCCCCCCCCCCTCGACAATGTTGCCATGTGTTCGCTGGCTCCAGTCACTCCTCGCTTTGCTCTCCTCCACCATGCCGACCTGGGGGCAAAACAGCTGCCCGAGCCGCTGCCTGTGCCCGGACCCCCACACCGTCAACTGCAGCGGCCGTGAGCTGACCAGCCTGCCGGACCCCCTTCCTCTGGATGTCCGCCGCCTCGTGCTCTCCGACAACTCCATAACCAGGATCCCCTCTGACTTCCTGATGCTCTATAGCGACCTGGTCCACCTGGACCTCCGTAACAACCTGCTGTCGCGCGTCGAGCAGGGCACGCTCAGCACCTCCTCCCGGCTCGTCTTCCTGGACCTCAGCTGCAACAACCTGACGGAGATCCCGCCGGGGATGTTCGGCGAGTCGCGCAGCCTCATCAAGCTGCGTCTGGGGAACAACTCGCTCCTGAGCAAGGTGAGCGAGGATGCCTTCAAGGGCCTGACGTCCCTGTGGGAACTCGAGCTGCAGGGGAACGCCCTGTCCTGCCTGGACGTCCGGGTGCTGAGCCGCCTGCCCTCGCTGCGCCGGGTCCGCCTGGAAGGGAACCCCTGGGTGTGTAACTGCAGCTTCATCAAACTGTTCACGTGGCTGTCTGAGAACACGCTGAAGCTTCCTACAGGTAAGCCTCTTACGTGTCCTGCAGCCCGCCAGACCCGTAACCTGCTGCCCCCCGGTAGCGTCATCCTAGATTACTCTGGCTTGTTTGCCGTGTGAAGGGGCTCATTCCCAAAGCTCAGGGTTTCCTCGTTCTTTGGATCAAACGAAAACCCCATCCCTACACCCCCAGCACTTTCTCGGGGGTGGGGCCAGACCCTGCCCTCGTGTGTAAATCACCCCCCCCCCCCCCCCCCCC
>JABFEB020000104.1:2387802-2416527 GCA_019775895.2 Stomatorhinus ivindoensis
TATTTATCACGTTATGGGGACATTGTGTCCCCATAAGGATAGGTATACCTGTTCGCACATACACACACACACACACAAATGCACACAGAGCAGAATCCAGCTGTTGAGGAATTATTACAACAAGGGTAAATGTGTAAACGACGATCAGCTGATCAAGCCGACACATAAAATGAAAACCTATATTTATTGCTAATCTAAGTTCTACTGTTTAAGCTGTATACTGAAAATAGTAGCAGAGATGATTTAGAGGATATTTAGTATTGGGTAATACAGAACCGCAGGTTTTCTAGCAAAGAAGGACGACTCTAAAATGTAATGGAAGAGGACTAAATTAGGACTACTGCTGCGTGTAGTAAAACCAGTTATATCACCAAAGTACAAAAAGAATGAATGACTTTGGCGATCTTTCCACTTGTTTTTACAGCGGCAGATGATGCTTGACTAACCAGGTCACAAGAGTATTTAAAAAGAAATGTATAAACATGCAAAATATTGCAAACTGGTTTTTCACGTAAAAAAAAAAAATCCTCATTTATAATGCTATACATACATACATATCCTACACCTACAGAGAATCCTACTCCTGGAATAAAGGTTATCATTTGTGCCTCATCCGGCCCAGACATCTCTCCAGGCCTAGATCTGCAATGGGAAGCACCACGTGGACCTGTGATTGGTGGGACATGCAGCATTGTTCCATGTCAGTGACAGTTCATGCAGCCCTTAGAAGGACACAGCACCTGGGGACTCCTGGAGTGGAAAAAGTGGGACAGTATAAATAAAGCAGTGGTCACTTGGCCAGGGATACCAAACTGGGTAACAAACTGGGTACCAAACTGGGTAACAAACTGGGTAACAAATCCCAGAGAAGAACCCCCAATGATGTAAGCATGATGGGTGAAAGTGTCAGTGAAATTAATAGCTGATGACCTAGAACACCATTTCATATTAGTTAAAGCAGTATACACTAAATGGACAAAGGTATTGGGACACACCTCTAATCACTGAGTTCAGGTGTTTCATTCAGAACCATTGCCACAGGTATATAAAACCAAACACCCAGGCATGCAGTCAGGTTTACAAATATTTGTGAAAGAATGGGTCATTCTGAAGAGCTCAGTGAATTCAACTGAGAAACTGTCATAGGATGCCACCAATGCGATGTCAGTTCATGAAATTTCTTCCCTGCTAGATATTCCATGGTCAACTTTAAGTGGTATTACTGCAGAGCGGAAGCATTGTGGAACAAATGAAAATTAACCATGAAGTGTCAGACCATCTAAAGTA
Organism: Stomatorhinus ivindoensis; assembly: GCA_019775895.2. Classification (NCBI taxonomy): domain Eukaryota; kingdom Metazoa; phylum Chordata; class Actinopteri; order Osteoglossiformes; family Mormyridae; genus Stomatorhinus; species Stomatorhinus ivindoensis. Next base: position 2,389,090 of record JABFEB020000104.1, read on the forward strand.
ACAGAGTGGTGTCACCAAGTGCTGAGGCACATAGTGCATAAAAGTCACCAATATCTGTTGCCTCAAAATCTGCAACATCTAAACTTCCTCTGGCATTAACCCCAGCATAAATACTAGGCACCAGAAGCTTTATGGAATGAACTTCAATAGCTGAGCAGCTGCAAGCAAGCCTCACATGACCAAGCACAATGCCAAGCGTCGGACAGATTGCTGCAAAGTAAGTTGCCACTGGAGCAGTGGAAACGTGTTGTATGGAGAGACGAATGACGATTCTCGTTCTGGCCAGTCTGATGGATGAGTCAGGAGAATCTGTCTGACTGTATTCTGACTGTATTCTGCCAGTTGAAAAGTTTGATGGAGGAGGGATAATGGTATGGGGTTGTTTTTCAGGGGTTGGGCTTGGTCCCTAAGTTCCAGGAAAGGGAACTCTTAATTTGTCAGCAATCCAAGTCATTTTGGACAATTCTATGCTTCCAACCTTGTGGGAACAGTTTAGGCTTGTTTCTGTTGCCTGCCTGACTGCGCCCCAGTACACAAAGCAAGGTCCATAAAGGCATGGATGGGTGAGTTCTGTGTGTAAGAATTTGACTGATCTGCACAGAGCCCTGACCTCAACCCCATCAAGCACCTTCGTTTGTAAGCCAGGCCTTCATGTCTAACATCAGTGCCTGGCCAGATACTGTAAATGTTCTTCTGGATGCATGAGCAAAGATTACGATAGACACACTCCAAAATCTTGCTGAAAGCCTTCCCAGAAGAGTTGCAGCAGTTACAAAGGGAGGACCTGCTCCATATTGATGCCTATGGATTTATAAATGGATGTCATAACAGTTGCAGGTGGCCTGGCCAGGTGTCTCAATACGTTTGTCCATGCAGTGTACATGAGCACAGGTACAGATACAGTATGTACCATCTAAAAAGTCCTTATTTTAGGACTTACAACATTCAGGACATAAGAAAACCCCTACAGCTACTACACTAAATCATGAGTTACACGCATCGTGAATCAAGCTGCACAACCACAGTTAAACCTGGACCTAAAATTCATACTGTCATTTGTTGATAAAGTATCCTTAGAGACGGCCACTAACGTGTACCACGTGGGAACACAGTGCTGGACTTCCTGTAGCTGTCCTGTCTACAGCAACGTTGGCAGGAAGCTTAATGGAGTGAAATAGGAAGTAATGCTACACCTCAATGGAGACAGACAGCATGAATAATTTCACAGGGGGCCACAGAGGGGTTTGGGTGTGAAGAGACTCGGGTTTCATGGTAACAGGAGCCATGTCCAGCATGGTGGATTCAGTGACCAGGCCCGCATCAGGACTGGCCCGGCAAGATGGGTGCATGGTAACGGGTGGCGATTGACACTAATCCCAAATTCAGCAAATCCTGGAGACAAGGAAATCAAAGCCCTGGGTCATGGGATTAATCCGACATTCGTGTGATAACCCGTTAATCCCGAGCATGCTAATTTCAACCTGGAACCTGGAGTAAAGAAATACCAGACTGGATTCTACAAGCAAAATAAAGCCCACAGATGTACATATGTCTTTTATTTTACTAGTGAACTTCCCAGAGAGGAAAAGATTTAAAACCAGACTCATAATAAAGGCATAAAGGCTAGAAGTTATGTCATGAAGTGGAAGTAAGGGCGGCCCTGTGCGGGGTGCTGGTGTTTGTTGGTCAACAACATGGGTACTGAATTTTTGATAGCTGGCCACTATCCAAGGTGCTCGAGGAGGCGAAGAAGACAGCAGAGTGACAGCCGAATGCCACATTGGGACATTAATTACATCTTGCAGCCATTAACTCGATGAACGGTTGAAAGATCAATGCATGCTTGACTGCGGTAAGAAAATTATTAGAAAATTATTTTAAGTATATTCAAGAAAGTATTTCTATATCAAGATAAAGGACATGGGCTTGTAATGTGACAGGAGTTTCCTATTGGAGTCGGTGTGCGGCTGGATGGGCTAACTCTCTGGGCCTCCAGCGACAGCCCAGCCTCAGCATGTCCGTGGGCCCTTGAGCGAGGCCCTTAACCCCAAGCTCCCTGGGGGCTGCTATGGGTGGCTGCCCTTCACAGACAACTTGCCGTCTCCTTCAGAGAGCAAGTTGGTGAAGGTGTAAAGAGAATTTCCCCATGGTGATCAATGAAGTATCAATCATTACTATTGTTATTTCCGTACGAACCTGGATGTTGTGCCCCTGTAACACTGTATCTGTGGTACTTCAGGGAAAGTCTTCAGGTAAACCGGCTTGCTAAAGCTGACAACCTGAGCTTCCAAACACCAAGTCGTGTGGCTGCATCTGAACACAAGCAGCATGCAGCCAGGGGCAGGAGGTTTGCTTGCTGCTCGACTAAACATTAGAATGGCCGAGACACCTGATCTATTAGATCTTGAACGTGGTGTGATTGTTGGTGACAACCAGTCACCCTGCTGGGATTTTCACACACTACAGTGTGTGCAGTTTAGTAAGAACAGCACAATAGACAAAAGACATCCAACCAATGGCATGACTGTGACCAAAAACACACGGGCAAAGAAATCAACGAAATCAGGAAATGCGATTGCACAGATCATTCAAGATTCCGTCTGGCAGCCTTTAATATTTGAACTAATGTCCTCAATACCTACACAATCAATGAGATTTAATGATGCACAGACACTGGCTTCCAGAAGGGATCATACATCGTTTACAGTTATTGTAAACTCATTTATTATACAGTTATTGTATTTTCAATTGGTTTTCTTTATCTATGTTTTAACAGTTATTGTATCATACTTTCCTGATCTTAATTCCTCATTACCATACACAATAACAATATTTTCAGTTTTATTTATATAGTGCATTTTGGCAGCATTTCACAGTTTCAAAGTGCTTCATGTTATCCCTGCCCAAAGCCCCCAAGACATGGCTACAAATCTTATGAATCTTTCTCCGTGTTAATTACAAGCAGAACCATCATCAATCAATAACGGTAAAATAAACATTTTTAATGTGCGAGTCAGGAAACAGGCAAGCTGAAGGGCTTTAAAATGAAATCCAGCAATAGCTCCATCACCCAACACATCCAGGTTTGGGGTTCAAATCCCACTTATTCTCCGTGTGCGGAGTCTCTTTGATCTCCCTGCTTTGTATGGGTTTCATCCTGCAGTCCGCAGATATATAATTCATTGTGTGCCAATAGCATGTGCCCTGTGCTGGATTAGCGTATTAGCGTCTCCAACAGGGTGCCCACGTGCCTTTTGCTGCCTGGGATTGATTCCAAAGCCCCCTGCAAGCAGGATAAGTGTTTGGAAGATGGATGGTGTTATGCAAAGTTTTTCTCTGCCCCTCAAGAAACATTACACCATCTATTTTTAAGACAATGATAAATAATAGTATAGATCTTCTACTTAAGAAAGTTAATATATGTTTTTTTACTCACATGGGTCATCAGACAATACGGAAGTGTTTCCTTCCCCCGCAAGTCTTTGAAGAATTGATGTTGAAAAGTAATTAACCCAAATGAGCCGTGGATAATTTGTTACCCGTTAGCGGTGTCTGTCATAGATCACATAATGAAATGCGTTTTTTATGAAATCTGGATTGCGACAGCTAATGCTGCAAGATTTATTACTATTATATTATACGTTCAATCATTTGGAAGCGTTTTGGTCAGGCTGTTTTTACCAGATGTGCCGTAATGTGTATAAACTAACTTTGATTCTGAACTGAATTAATTCATCTTAATGTTGTAATATTTGTACGTCCAGCCACACAGAAAATGCAGTCTGTAAATACACTGAAAAGAAGAAGATCTTTTGTAGAAGGTAATACCAAAACCTAATGGATTCTCCCCGCTATCGCGTTTTGCGAAATGGGAGGCATGCCAAACTCCAAAATCCCCTGCAAGGGAGGAAGGGCCACAGATCTGTTAATGATGTAACTTCCGACTTTGAGAGATGGCCAGTTTAAAAATGCATGACACTCGCCCACTTGCAGGCACGCAAACACAGGAGCCTCTTCATGCGAAATGCACAGAGCATGCCCAGAAGACAGTAGTATTCTACTTGGATGCTAATGTAGTGATGACACCTGTCAAGTGATGCAGGGTTCTGGCCGTCGTCACCTGTTTCGCCGATAGTCACCTGTTCCCCTTTTTTAGATCCTTTTGTCATCTGCATATGTTCTCAGGCAAAGTAGGACGCTGCGTGCTACCTGATACACACAGAATCAAAGGTGTTTATTTTCCCCTTCCACTCCCACTAAGTTGTCAATGCACTTCCCTGTCATTTTTACTTAGATATTTGTTTGCGTCAGATCTTATCGCATCGATGACTACATTTTTTCCAGCCCCTTACCCTGATCAAAGCAGCTGTCTCGCCATTGTCTGTTACCGGTGAAAGTCAATTACATACAACAATGCGCTGCTTCCGTCACAGGAAAAGCCAGTCCAAGCACACACACATATATCTTCTTCTACCATCAGGAGTGGTTCTGAAATCATTCATTTAAAAGAGTTTATGTCCCATTTGGAGCCTCTAGGATTCAATGTTTAGACTCCAGCTGGAGAAATACATTTAACGTGTTCCACAATTGGGATTCTGGAGGAAATGCGCTTGAGAAACATGCTTGCATGACAATTAAATATAAAAGACTAGCAAATATGAGGGAAAATACTGGATTAGGCACAAAGGTTCTCTTTAACAATAATATTGGTGATGGAAAATGAATGAAATTAGGTCTATTTGTAAGGTCTACCCATTATATAATGTGGGAAACAAATATGATGAAAGATGCTGGACAAATCAACAATAACAGTGAACTTTTTCAGTGGTTCCTTAGACAGTGTTTCCCTCGCAGCCCCGAAAAAGCAGTTCTTTATTCCAGACCTAATAGTAACTCTATTTCCAGTGCTGTGCTGGATGAGTTTGGCCTCCGTTCCAGGGTGAATGTGCTCTGACAATTAAAATGAGGTGCCTAGGGGCAAAAGTGTACCCGGTATGTTGAATCAATGTGAATGACTCATGAATTCAGCACAGTCCTATATTAAAAGTTATGTCAGGTTTTGAACCAGAAGCCTGACCCAGAAGCCACCACGCAAGGTGTTATTAAAGTTTAGACTGCAAATGCTTGAAAAAGTGCAAAAACATCCTATGATTTAAGTGGGGGCGAAAATGTATAGGCCTATGTTTTATAAGCTGCTCTGAATCCAAAGTGAAATTTTGCCAGCAATTAAAATATACTAACACCACCTAGCATTAGATAGCTCTTGAAGCCCACTTTACTGATATCCATCCATCCATCCATTTTCTATATCTGCTTATCCTACTGGGTTGCGGGGGGTCCGGAGCCTACCCGGAAGCAATGGGCACAACCCTGGACAGGGGGCCAGCCCATCGCAGGGCACACTCACACCTATGGGCAATGTAGCAACTCCAATCAGCCTCAGCATGTCTTTGGACTGTGGGGGGAAACCGGAGTACCTGGAGGAAACCCCACGACGGCACAGGGAGAACATGCAAACTCCACACACATGGAACCCGAACCCAGGGGTGTGAGGCAACAGTGCTAACCACTGCACCTATGAGGACTGTGTGAGTTTTGAGTTGACATCTTGGGGACCAGTGTCAGAAAAGGAATTTTGATATGAATGTAGAACAATACAGGGCATTTCTGCGGATTCAGCATTATGTTTACAGACTGTGGGAGGAATCTGGAGCTCAGAGGAAACTCATGCAAACACAAGAACAGCATGCAAAGTCCAATCAACGTAGACCTGGAGGCAGGAACTGAACCCATTACTCTGGAGGTGGGATGGGACAGTGCTAAAGTGACTCACCTTCCACCAATCAACATAGACCTGGACGCAGGAACTGAACTAATTACTCTGGAGATGGGAAAGTGATAAAGTGACTCACCTTCCACCAAACAAGATAGACCTGGGGGCAGGAACTGAACCCATTACTCTGGAGGTGGGATGGGACAGTGCTAAAGTGACTCACCTTCCACCATTCAACATTGACCTGGAGGCAGGACCTGAACCCATTACTCTGGAGATGGTTTGGGAAAGTTAAAGATCTGCAACCAAGTATTAAATATGACAGTTTTCTTTAAGATAATATTAATTTCTCCAAATACTTTTGGTCCCTTAAAATGGTGGACGTGCGGGTGTCTATGTATAACCATGGTTATAATTCCTCTATAGTTTACACAATACAGTGTTTGTAGCTTTAAGTTAAAGCAGACATTCTTCACTTTAAGCTCATAGTGAGTGTTTCACTTCAAATCCATTGTGATAGTATTTAGGGGCAAAATTAAAAGTAATTTGTCACGATGCAGTTTATTCAACTAATCACATTTATTACATCAGTCATTTCATTGTTAATGACGCAGTATCAATGAATTATTAATATTTCTTTATTATGAATTATTCCATGTAAAGGACAAGTGTCAACATTGTTACATACACACATATAGGCTGTATATACATATATACACACACGCAAACACACATGCACACACACACACACACACACACACACACATTACCGCACACACTATAGTGCCAAAAATATTGGGCCACCCTCCAAATCATTGAATTCAGGTGTTCCCATCACTCCCATAGCCACATGTGTGTAAAATCAAGCACCTAGGCATGCAGACTGCTTCTACAAACATTTGGTACTCCGCGTAAAATCACAGAGAGGGGACAGCGCATGCTGAAGCGCACAGTGTGCAGAAGTCACCAACTCTGTGCAGAGTCAATAGCTACAGACTTCCGTTCTTTGTGTGGCCTTCAGATTAGCTGAAGAACAGTGCGCAGAGAACTTCCTGAAATGGGTTTCCATGACCAAACAGCTGCATCCAAGCCTTGCAATGCAAAGCATTGGATGCAGTGGTGTGAAGTATACCACCACTGGACTCCAGAGCAGTAGAGGAGGTGGGATGTCTAGCAATCTGATGGATGAGTCTGGGTTTGGTTGTTTTGAGGAGAACGTTGTTGGCCTGACTGCGTTGGGCGGGATTATGGTGTGAGGTTGTTCTTCAGGGACTGCCTGAAAGGAACTCTTAATGCTGCAGTATTCAATGCCATTTTGGACATGTTCATGCTCCCAACTTTGTGGGAAGCCAGGCCTTCTCATCCAACATCAGTGCCTGACCTCACAAATGCTCTCCTGGAAGAATGGTCAAAATTCCCACAAACACACCCCTTAAGGACAGCCTTCCCAGAAGAGTTGAAGCTGTTATAGCTGCAAAAGGTGGGCCAACTCCATGTTAAAGTCTATGTATTAAGGTTCATGCGTGTGTAAAGGCAGGTGTCCCAATACTTTTGGAAATATAGTTTGTGTGTTTCTCAAATGAAGGCTGGAATTAAATTAACCGCTAAATCACCCGTATTTCAAGAATATATTCACTAGAACAAAAACAGCTCCGTGGGGACGGGGACATCCCAGAGCCAAGGCCGGGAAACCCTGCTCGTGTCCCCCAGAAAACCTGATTGGCTGTCGCGCCTAAACATACGCGTGGGCTTTGCGGTGAGGCTTATAACTGTCCCCATTTGCGAGTGTTTTCTTCGGCACGCTGACAGCCCTGCTGACTCACTCGGCTGCGATCGCGGCGAACGCCGCCGTATTTCTTTGCTGTCCGCTGGTGCCCACTCGCCCATCAGTTTACGATTGATGCCAGTATTACGTCGAAACTCGCCATAAACACGGGGTTCTGTATGTTAAGGGATTTCAACCTTGTGATCGTTAAATGTAAATAGACGAGATAGGAAACCCCTATCACTGAATCATGGTTTTATAGATAAGTAAGATCTTAGGACTGGATGGTACGTATGACACATTAAATAATTAGACTACATAAAGAAAGACATTTAATGCATATTTGTGAAACATGTGAGAAAATCAGTATGTATTTTGTTAAATTATTTAGAATGTTTTTGCAGAAAGAAGACCCTTGGTGTAGGTGGAATAGCAAGAGAAAAAAAAATTTAGCTACCGCGACACATGTCAGGAATACATGACATGGCCCAATGGTAAGGAAGAGTGAGCAGAAATACTTTGTTTCTGTGCCTTCTCCTATGCCTCCCACTCTTTCCAAGTGTCATTTACTGCCATTAAAAGTGACAGTTACCCAGTTATCACTTTTAGTTCTACCCATGCATGTCTACCTGCTAAACAGTCTCGCCTGGCGACCGATCGGTGAACTGCAAGTTAGCTTTTATTTTCAGTCTGCTCGCTAGATGAAATCTCCTAAATTTTTGCTTTAAGAGAACTAGAGGGATGTTAGAGAGAGTTAACGTAAATACATACTTAAAAATGTTTGTTGCTCTGTCCAGATATTAGAAAACGTCAAAACCATGTCTTTTAATTACAGAATGAAAGTCCATTATTCTGGTTTCATGGAGTAACCAAAGACAGGTACATTTACAGAGACGTTATTTTTAATTGCCTTTCAACCTTTGGAAAACACATTCCTGCGAGTGGGAGCAGAACGGTGGGTAAAGAATTGCAAATTCCATCCCCACTATATGTATAGCTTAATTTTCTCCCTTGTATCGCCCCCTGCAGTCCAATTAGGGGATAGGCTAACTGTGCTTCTAAATTACCCGTAGCAATTGATTCATTCTTAAAACTGGAAATTCATCAAAACTCTGTAATAGACAAATTGGGCAGGATCCTTTATTTGTTTATTAGTTGTAGGAAGTGTAGATTCAATTCCATCCGAGGTTTAAACTTGTAGACCTGTACTATAAAGTATCACTTTATTTGCGGACATGTGAATCTAGTGTACATATGTGCCATATACTTTCGATTCAGTGGTTTGAACTACGTACAGTTTCAGAAAGGGAAATCTGCTCATCTTCAAATCGTTTATCCTGCCATAGATCCTGAAGCCTATTCGAGGCAGAGTAGCACATAAGGTTGGGGTGCACACTGGTCGGCATGGATAGGGATGCCAGTACAGGATTGGTAGGTTAAGTCAGCTGGCTGGAGTGAGATCTTCAATTCTGCACACGCATTTACATGTATGTAACAGTTTTATTACCTTGTAAATGGTCTACAGGGTTTGCAATATATCCAAATGCCTTTCGTGTAGCTACTATTAGGTTTATAATGGAATACTATAAATTTGCTATAAGATTTCTTGCATGAGCATGAGAGTCTGAAAGCACGAGTGTCACGTCAGATGTGAGAAAGCTGGCAATCCTGACAATATCACAGTGGCGCAGTGGGTTGCATCTCAATGGTTGTGGGCTTGAATTTCATCAGTTTTCATCCGCAGTTCAAAAACAATGTTGTTATGGGTATTTAAATTGTCCTTAGTGAGTGTGTGCCAAGAAACGGACTGGCATTCTGTTTAAGGTGTTTCCTGGGCTGGCTGACCAATCTATACATCCACCGAGAGCCCAAGTTTTTCTTGATCTAGGTTTATATAGCATCCCTCCGCTAGGTGTCCTCAGCATAATTTGAAAATCTAGAATAATGACGTTCGTAGTCACATGACCGGAAGAGCTTGCTATATGTACTCAATATTATTTTTTGTATGTCCGTGGTGCTGACATCTAAGGGTAGGAGAGCAAAAAGCACAAGGGAGAAAAACAAACAGTTCGTTTTCTCGTGAACTTGTTGCTGCAGTGTCGCGACCGTAATGACTCAACCGTTGAAACATGAATATGTCTGTATTAATTAACAGCCAGTTTTAATTAATTCTTGTGTAAAATATTGAACCAACCTTGTGCTGCAAGACAGTTTCAGTTTCCGTATCTCTCTGCAGTGACATTTATGTAGGTGTGTAGAAACAGTCGTTATCGAAAAGCACAACGGACTTGATAACGATTTGGCTCTCTGTGTAAATAGCCTGCTATCCTGCTGTTTGATTTTGCCTGGTAGTCTCTGTATTAAAGGATGCGTGTTTGCTCTACAGCCACATAACATGAAGAAGTTTTACATGAAAGCTGTGACGATGCATTTTATCCAAACACCTAGATGTTTGACGTAAAGGACGTCGGCACCTAAGCTCGCCACAAACAATGGTAAGTTGACAGTTTCTCGTTAGTGAAACCCAAGTAGGCGAGTCACCTTCGAGACCCGTATTGCTGGCTATCCCTATATTTAGGGCAGAGGTAGCTCTGTTTCTCTGCAAGGCTAGCAGTCATTTAATTAGCCAGCCGCTCACGCTATCAAGCATTTTCCTATTTCGGGAAGTTGCCTGTATTCCTACGTGTTCCAGGATATCTTTAACAAATGATTGACAGTTTGTAAGCTTATGATCTTGGTAACCAGCCAGTTTGTCTAATTAGTTAGCCATTTCTCTTCGTCTAAGCTGTTAGTTTATATCTGAATTTTCATCTACTCGGATGTGCAAGAGATGGGCTGCCACCAAAACATTGCAATGTATGACATAGCAAGACAAGAAAGTATGTAATTCAGTGTTAAAATTGGTGTTTGGATTCTTAAGTAAATCTGTATTTTTTAACGTCTCTATGAGGAGTGTCACAACTTTCTTTTGGAGATCTCATACTCTATATGGTTGTGCTAAAGTTGAACCTTTTTGATGGTTGGGGAGTAGGGGTACTTAATTCCATAGCACTAGATGTAGGTCATCTGACTATTGCATTCTCTCCTTACCAGGTCTTGGGGTTAGAAGTTGGAGGGTAATTGCTGATGCACCTCAGTACGTGCCCTATCGGTACCCAAAGTAAACCCTGTGGCCTCCAACCACATCCCCCTATTCCCACATTGTAATCCTTCACCATGCTGGAAGGACTTGTTGCCTGGGTACTCAACACCTACCTGGGCAAATATGTCAGCAACCTTAACACTGACCAGCTCTCCATTGCCCTGCTGAAAGGTACAATGAAAATTTGCACGTGCTGAGATTACGACGACAGTGTGTCCGTGTGCTTTGTGCCGAGTCTGACCCTTAATGCTGCCATGCTTTAGGGGCAGTCGAGCTAGAAAACCTCCCCTTGAGGAAGGATGCCCTTCGAGAAATTGATCTCCCGTTTGAGGTCAAAGCTGGTGAGTATGAGCCGATTAGTAGTTTGTTTGCATGGGTTTTTATGCATTGAAAGAATGTTGACAAAGATGAATGTGGAGCAGTGAGGTCTGTTATGGGAGACGCATTTTGCAGTCAAGCAGAGTAGCATTCATTGCTGCAGTGTTTGATCCTTACTGACAAGTTTAGCATTGCATTGTAATGTTACCAAACTCTTCCTAAAGATTAGATTGCCACTGCTATCAAAGCAATGAGCCATCTTATCTAATGCTAAAGGGCTATATTATTCTTTGCTAGTATCTGAGCAAATCTTAACAGGGCTTCGTGTAACCTCATTGTCATGTTGCAGGCTTCATCGGGAAGATCACTCTCCAGATCCCAGTCTACCGCCCGCACAGCGACCCCTGGGTCGTCTCCATGTCCCAGCTGAACTTGATCATCGGGCCGGCCAACCTGCAGGACTTTGATGAGGAGCAAGAGAGGGATTCTGAGCAGGAGCGCAAGAAGCAGCTGCTACAGGCGCTGGAGGACAAGTGGAAGGTGAGCTGTCTTGAGTCTTAGCAGTTCGCTAAGTGTTCGTTTCTTTGTTTTTTGCCCGCACCCCCGAAATCACAGTGCATATAATTCAGAATGCCAGTTTCAGTAACTGAGGATCGGTGCACATGGCCCGTGCCGTTGACTGCCGCCCGATTCTCACAGCTTCTGACCCCCACAGCTGCCCTCGCTGGTTACCGGGCCCACAGGAATGTGAACGTGTAACTGTGTCAGGCCCAGGACATGCTGGAGAGATTTTATCTCTCAGCTGGCTTGGGAACACCTTGGTGTTCTCCTGGAGGAGCTGAGGAACATGGATGGGGAGTGGGAGGTTGGAGCATGTCTGTTTAGACTGCCGCCAGCATGACCCAATGGGTGGATGGATGGATGGATTATTTATTTAAATTGATGGATTATTTAGAATGACTTGTGGTTAAAGGAATTGCTGAGATGACCCTGTAAATGTGACAAGAGGAAAAAGGAAATGTCACACGACAGATGACTAGATGAGGAATATGACTCTGGCAAATGGTTCTGAAACTCATTTGCTGTGCCCTTAAAAAGCACCCTGACATTTGTACAGGAGGGGGCAGATCTGAGCTGTGTTGTATCCACAGTGTAACTGAGTGAGTGTGGGAAGTGAATGAAAAGCAGGGCCTTAGCACTGCGGAGAAAGCAGGTCGCGCCGACTAACAGTCCAGCCGCTGGGTGAAAGTAACAAACGATGTAGATACGTCACATGGCGGGTGCTAGCTGGTGAATGTAAGGTGCTGAAACCACAGAGATTATTACATATGATCTTTTTGTATTTATTACATAGTTTTAAAAAATTAATTCTTAGCTGCTTTATTGCTGTTATTGTTGTTTTCTTATAAGTGAATATATGTGAGAATAAATATGTATTTTTAAACGTAGATATATGATTATATATATATATATATATATGTGTGTACATATATATTATTATACTGTAGTTAAATGGTTTTCTAGCATCTACTATTTTTCTGTGAAATATCGCAATGAATGGTATATGTCTCAGCGGGTTAATCAGGAGTCCCAGGTTCGAGCCTCAGGGACAGCAGAGTGATGTCACTGTTGGGCCTTTAAACAAGGTTCTTAACCCCCAGTTTCTCACAAATAAGAGTGTGTTGTGGTGAAACTGTCTGCTAAATCATGTAAATGATTTTTTAATTATTTTTTTGCATGCGAATCAGTTTAACTTCGCCTTGGGCAGCAGGTATTAAGTTTTTGTTTGTTACTGTGCTTTGCAGAATGAGCGGGAGCAGAAGGGCGAATCCTATTGGTACTCTGTGACCGCGTCATTGGTCACCAGGATAGTGGAGAACATCGAGGTGAGCCTCGGATGTTCTTTATGGCTCACTTCCCACTCCATGGACTTTCTTATTCCGCTCAGAGTCATGTGGACTGCTCTCCGCCTTCCAGAATCATTTAATTAGGCACTAAAGCTTAGTTATTTATGTATTTTGCAGATTTGACTGACTTCTCAATTGGCTCGACCTCATTGCCATGGGTTTATATGCAAGGGCATAACTTTAGGTTGAGCATTGGGGGGATCCATTGTACTGACCATTGTTTGGGGTTGTATTGACTAGTTTTGATTATTCTGCCCTCTGACAGAATTTTGAACATTATTCCAGAATAGAGACACACTCTTAGCAGTCTTTTGCTCTCCGGCGTTATATTTAATGCCTTCTTAATGTATATCAGCGCACCCAACTGGTGTCTGGTTTTGTTTCTTTTTAGCTGAAGATTCAAGATGTTCACTTGCGGTTTGAGGATGATTTTTCCAACCCGTGTAAACCGTATGCCTTCGGCGTCTGCATAAAGAATGTGTCCGCGCAAAACGCCTCTAAGGAGCCGGTGAGCAGCGCTCTAATGCAGTATATATCACCTCGACCTGGCTGATATGTCGCATTTTCATGTGAGATTGAGGATGGGACAATACCGTTTATATTAATATACTTTTATTCTGTGTGTTATACACATGATATTTGATAATTGCGCTGTGTGCATTAGCTGGAAATATAGTCATAACGCACTATTTCTTTGAAGGCATTAATGTATGCAGTATTTTGATTCCCAAATGAGTGAATAGTATGAGAAAAGTTGTTTAATACATACCAATAGTATTATTTCCTGTTTGCAAACAACATGAGCACTTCAGTTGTGATGTTGCACAGAATTCTAAGATTCAGAGCTAGCGTCTAATTTTTTTAGTTAGGAAAGGTGAAGAATCACTTGGTTCATTTAATAAAAAAAATTGATAAAGCTCAATGGATAAAAATATTGTAATTTGTAAAATTAGTTGTATTTTATTAAAGGCTAGTACCTTAAAATGAGAATCTTTTCTAGTTATGAAAAGCAGTTTCAATGATTGTCAAGCTTTTGGTTTCAGAGCCATTTGCCAAATAAGTTTTAGATGTTGATTTTTTTCTTCTTCTAAATATTCACCTTTTTTTCAAAGCATTATTATAAATAGAGAAAACCGTCTGAAGAAAATTATGCAATACTTTCATGTCATAGCTGCTTTAATTAACCTTAAAGCCTTATTTTTGTCTCCTCATTTTTTAAAATACTCAATAGTTGAAGTTGAATGTGTATTTGCAAACAGGAAAGAAAACCCTTTATATGCATTTGGTATTGACCACACTTTGTTTTACAAAGTGTTTGTGACATCTCACATGTCGTCCTGACTGTCAAACTGAACATTTAGCCTACTTCCTAGATAATACTCCGATGTTTATTGTGTAGTTGTTCTGCCTAAAAATACAGGGATGCGGTTTTTAGTTCACATCGCTTAGCCCTGAACCTGACAGGCATAGAAATAGCCAATAAGGCATCTTCACCCTGCTGTAGGTACGGAAGCTCCTGCGACAGAAGCAGTTAGAGATTCGGGATTTCTGTGTGTACTGGGACACGGAATGCTGCATGCTGGGAAATTTTCCTGCAGCAGAGATCCAGGTAAAACTCCATGACTACTATCATTTTATATAATTCATTTAAAAAGGGTTTAGCGGTTAGCACTGCTGCCTGACACCTACAGGGTTGTGGGTTTGAGTTCCCATCTGATTGTGTGTGCCTTTGCCAGTGTGTGTGTGTGCTCTTCCTGTGTTTACATGAGATTCCAATAAATGCTTTCATTCCCCCCCCCAAAAAATCTCAAAAATCTCAATAACAATACAATATTTTTAGGTGACCATTTTTTATTCATACCCTAGAATACATTAAAGAAAACAAATCGCATTTTTCTAATTTCAAGAAAAATGTGGTGTTTATTTCTTAAAAAAATACAGTTTTCCTCATCAAAAAGTTTTTTATGCTTGTGTTTCACCTCTGTTTTTTCTGCTAGAAGCACTTTCTTTGGTGGTGGCGTGTAAGACATTTGCTTCTGGTTGCAGTCGGCAGTAACATTTCTCATTGGTTGATTTCAGTAGCATAGCCAAAGGTCTTATCTAACATACAGCACCAGCATGTTTAATACATGTCTGCATGTAGATCTTGGTTGTATGAGATTAGATCAGATAAACCTTTTTGATTGCAGAGGGAAAGTCAAATACAAATAGCATTTGAATAGTGCAAATAGTGCAAACGAATGAAAAAATACACAGTATACAAATTAAAAATGGAAAATTATAGAATATGACAAATAAAGAAAATATCAGTAATGTTTTGTTGTTCTGATGATGATGATGATGATGTGCCTGAGTGGTTTTCTGGTCCCCCGCCCCGCCAGGAGGCCATGACGCAATGCATGCACAGCAGAAAGCACCAGTACGTCTTTGAGCCAGTGTTCGCCTCCGTGCTGCTGCGCAGGAATGCCTCCAAGGAGCCGCTAAGATCCCGCCACACCCCGCGCATTGAGGGCCAGGTGCAGTTGGAGCCCGTGTCCCTGCGCCTCTCACAGGTAATTACCCGTGGGGGGGCGCTGCTGCGGACCAAAAGGCCACAGTGTCTGTAGAACTAACCTCCAGGGCAGATTCTGGCTCAGGGTCCTTGCAGTCAGGAAGGGCTGTGGATTGGTTTATAGCTAGGGTGGCTCATTGGGTGAATGTATTGTTACCATCATTCGGAATATAATGATCTAGTCCTATGATGCTTAGTCCATATTTTTGTTCTGATTCACTACATGCCTGGTTTTGCCAGCTGGCTAATTATAGATCATTTGATTGCTGGAGATCATGTAATGTTGGACAAAGCCCTTATTTTGGCCCAGCTTTGCCTTTGTTGAGTTGAGTGCTCCCTGTTTGTTTGCATCCGCGTCCATCTTCTGTTCAGGTGCAATACCAGCAGGTCATGGCTTTCCTGAAGGAGCTCGACCGCCGCGAGAGGGAGATGCACTTTCGGAGGTGGAGACCCCGGGTTCCTGTTTCTGGAAAGTGAGTGCTGGTCCTCTGCCCGCCGGCCGCCCGGTGCTCGCGGTCTCCTCTGCCCGCCGGCCGCCCGGTGCGCGCGGTCTCCTCTGCCCGCCGGCCGCCCGGTGCTAGCGGTCTCCTCTGCCCGCCGGCCGCCCGGTGCTAGCGGTCTCCTCTGCCCGCCGGCCGCCCGGTGCGCGCGGTCTCCTCTGCCCGCCTGACATGTGTGTCTGCACAGCTGCCGGCAGTGGTGGCGGTTCGCCGTTGACGCCAGCCTGAGTGATGTACGGGAGCGGAGGCGCCGCCGCAATTGGGAGTTTGCCCTGCACCGAGCGAAGGACGCGCAGCTGTACACTGCCCTGTACATGGACCGACTTAAGGGGGTCCTGCTGGACCCCATGGAGGAGGTGAGGAGCCCAAGTCTTTTATTTAAAATGAAGTGATGCTTTATGTGCCATTTTAACAAGTACTGACACACACACAAATACAAACTTGAGAGCAAAGATTGGGGTCTGAGCACGGTCAGGCATTTATCTGTCTCCGCTGGAGCATTTTAGGGAGTTAAGGGCCTCATTCATTGGAATTATATGTCCACTAAGGATGGGATTTGAAATGGTCTGGTTACAGGTACAGAGGCATAAATGTCAGTGAATTATATGTTTGTTGTCTGTATATTATCTGTCTAGCTTGAGACACCATTGGCTGGACCCAATTTTTCGTGTGGCTTAACATCCAGCAAATCTGATCCTTATTTTGATAACTCGGTGAAGAAGTTATGCAAGATTTCTCCAGGATGTTGATACTGCATTTAATACAAATTTCAATTTCCTTTGGCAAACAAAGGCTCAGCATTCTTGTATCAGGCATTAGGGCCTTCAGGGTGAACATGGCAGGAATAAGCTGCGGACTAGATCGCTCAAGTTTGTCATGTTGCAGATAGTCTTTAATGCAGGGAAAAGCAGACAGTGAAGAGTTTCTGCCATCTCTTCCAACAGTGTGACCTGGAGAGGGTGGAGACTGAACAGAGTGTGGAGGAGCTTCAGTGTCTCCGGGAGGTCGTCCATCACCGCTTTCGTAAGCAGGAGGAGATCGCAGAGGCAAGTGGCTGCAATGAGCTTTTCATACTTAGTCCTGCAGTGTAAAATCTCTGTGCCGTATTGATGTTTTATGTGGTTTGTCTCATAATGGAGTCTTTTAGGCTGTGCCGTTCCATGCCTGGGCTTGAAAGCCTGTAACGAATCTGCCAATTAACATACATGCTAATTCTATTCAGTTATGGATATTGAAAATATGTGTAGTAAACCTCTGTAAACATTGGAGCACCGAGACCAGCGATCTGTGTGTATCTATGGATTTTTTTCCCTCCAAAATAATTTTACCCTATTTTATCTGTCTGTTCTGGCTGTCCATCGGTCTGTGTATCTATCAGACAATCAGATGACATTTTAAATGTGACTGTGCTGTGTGTTTTATCTGAGTGAGGATCTGAGATTGTTTGGCTGTGGTCTGATGTGAAGCCTCTCCCGCGTTCTGTAGAGCCTTCGAGAGCCCATGTCTGATGTGGCCGCCTATTCCCCTGCCGACTCCATCCCCAAGAGCGGCAGCTCGGGCATGCTACAGTACCTGCAGTCCTGGTTCCCAGGCTGGGGGGGCTGGTATGGGGACTCGGACCCGGTCCCAGAGGGCAGCGTGGAGGCCCAGGCGGCAGCTGCTGCTGACAAGCTGTTGACTGACCAGGGCACATGGGACATGCTGGGTGAGAGTCCTGATTGGAATCCTTCAGAAACAAGAGCTGTGGACCTTAGGTGCTGGTTTATAACTAGAGCACCCTGCTAGGTTGCTTTCTACACAACAAGAACTAAATAAAGTGGAACAAGAAGCAGGCTGATTTTGTGGTCTTTTCTTAGTAATCCTATGACCTGGATTATTGTTTTTTTTTCCCATCTTCAGGCTGTCTTTATTCTTAGTTAATGTATATAAACCTCTGAAACAAGAGCAATCTGACTGATGCAGAACATTTATGTGCACCTGCAGCCAACGCTGATGACCTCTTTGACCCACTGGAAGACTCCCAAACTCTAAACACCTTCACCAGGAGGGACCATGTTTTTGCACGTCTTGACTTCCTCCTAGAGACGGGGGCTGTCACTCTGCTCCACCAGGACGAGAAGGGCTCTGTGCCTCATGACAGAAGTGCCGCCCAAACAGGGAGGAGTGCCACACCTCTTGAGAGAGGGGTCATTCAGTTAGAGTTCTCAGGTACTTCGTTTTTATATTTATTTTTTATAAACCTGTTGATTTTTGTGAAAAATAGCGATTGTTCAAACTGAGTTTTTTTTGGTTTCAGGAGTGAAGATTAGTTTGGAGTCACTTCCCCGATCAGAGTCTTCTCTGCTGTCTTTGAAACTTGGAGGGTTATTTCTGAGGGACCTCACTACCCAGGGAACGAACTTCCCTGTGCTCGTCTCTCCAAAACTGGTCAGTGTCCCTGTGATTCATCCGCATCCTTTTTCTATGAAGTGATTGCGTATGACATCACTTGTTCATCGTACTATGGTATCACTCTTTTCCTCGTACAAGGATAAGGTTGCTGTGGGCATCAACCAGACATTTAATCAGGCAAGCAGTTCAGAAACGCCCAGCTCAGGCAAGTGTATTTAATCACAGCAAACCAATTCGCCTCACCCTCCCCATGGAACGTTGAGTTGCATGCAAACATTGTTTGGATATGTGCCAGTGGAATTGTGTAATTTGTAGATATTTAAGGCAAGTTTACAAAAGTAATAATGTAGATTATTTTACTTATAGTTGTTTTAGTGATATTGTAACACCGGTATGCTTGTTTTAAATATAAATAGCTTGTGGTTCATATTTTCATGTTTCGAATTTGTGTCAAGGCACATTGTAACAGTTGGTTTATTTCGCCGTTACCCTCAAATCAGGCTCAGACCAGTCATCAGCAGCACCAGTCTTTGAGATGATCTATGAGCGGAACCCAGCAAGAAGTCGTTTTGAGAGGCGCCTGGAAGTGAACACTAGCCCTCTCAATATCATCTACAACCCACAGGCTATCAAAAAGGTGGCTGACTTCTTCTACAAGGGCCGGGTCCACACCTCCGGTAAGCTTTTTGGTATTTTAAGTGCAGGTTGTGGTGATGGAGGTTTTGTTTGGCTGTTGTGGCAGCTGACCTTGTATGCTTCAGGTTTTGGTTATCAGTCTGAGTTGGAACTGAGGGTAGCAGAAGCCGCCAGGAGGCAGTACAATAAGCTGAAGATGCAGACCAAGGCCGAGATCCGGCAGACGATTGACCAGCTGCTAGTTGGCGAGTTCATTGTAAGGCCTCTCTTAACAAGCTTCATGATACTATTGTCCATCTACATGTCTGATTTGCCTACTTCCTGCTGTGGATTCCTTATTTTGCTTTTCCCCTGGCAGGAGAACAGCAAGCGTTGGACCATGAAGCTGGATATCTGTGCCCCTCAGGTGATCTTCCCAGATGACTTTCAGTCTGAAGACCCCATGTTAGTGGTTGTGGATTTAGGTCGCATTCTCCTGACTAATTCTCAAGGTACCGTTGGATGACTGTCATACTTGTGTCATGATTGATTGCTGATGGGTGACTATTATGAAAACGTCTGTATTAATATGGTGTTTTTCTTTGAAGATGAACCCAAGACAAAGCTGAAGTCCCCTCAGTCGGAAGCAGATGAGCTTAGTGACGAAGAGTACCAGACTCCTCTGGGCACGCCCCCTGCGTCTCCCTCTCCTGAGCCAGAAATGGAGCTTGTAGATTCCGTAAAGAGCACAGAGCTTCCCCTCTGGAAGTCAGAGGGCACACTGCCGTTCAATCGAAGGCGCTACGAAAAGTACACATTGTCCTTCAATGACTTGCAGATCATGGTTGGCCGGTACAAAGACAACTGGAAGCACCTCCAGGAAAGTGAGATGGGGCCAACTCATGTTGTTGAGAAATTCAACGTCCTACTGAAGCTGGAGCAGAGGCTCTGCTATACTTCTGACCCTCAGCTCCCCGGTGCAGTTCTATCAGGAACTCTGCCTGACCTCAAAGTGCATGTTAATATGGAGAAAATGTTAGCCCTCCGAAGCTGCTTCGCTAGTCTGAGCAGCGCAGGAGAAGAGGAGGACACTAGTCAAAAGATTACAGAAAATGGAAAATCACCAGACCCTGTAACACTGCGTCATGAAAAAATATTCCAGAGAGAGGATGGCCTTCAAAAATCTCAGGGGTCTGCAAAAAATCTCACTCAGAGTGTGATGACACTGGAGCAACACACAAGAGAGGTCCTGGTGGAATCAAGGCTTCTTCTTGCAGAGTTCAGCATTAACTACATGCAGTTGGGGATTGAGAGTGGTGGCCGATATATTTCTGTACTTAAAGTTTTTGGCACAAATGCCCACTTTGTGAAACGACCTTATGATGCTGAAGTTTCCCTCACTGTCCATGGGCTCCTCCTGGTTGATACCCTACAGACTTACGGTTCAGACTTCGACCTTTTGGTGGCCTCCCACAAGCATCTCAGCTTTGATGTTCCTACAGGCAGACTTAGGGAGAGTCAGCCTTCCTCTCCAGTCTCACCTGATGGTAAACTTAATGAGTTATCAGATATTCATGGAGAATCCTTGCCAGATTTTGACAAAATGTCCAATTTTACTTCAATTCTCAAAGACCAGGATGCCCTCATTAAGCTAGAGTACCAGTTTGTCAGCACTGACTGTCCATCTATGAACCTGGACAGCTCCCTCCAAGTGGCCACCATGCAAGTCAACAATCTTGACATCATCCTAAACCCAGAAACAATGGTGGAACTTCTAAAGTTCCTCCAAAATTCTTTCCCTAAAGAAGAAAGCTCCTGGACTTCCTCACCCCAACAGTCTTATCACAAGCCTGATGAAGAAGGTTTGAATGAAACCTATCAGTCTACTTATGATCAGAACACAGAGGTAACTGTGGAGATACACCGATTGAACCTGTTACTCTTGCGCACTATTTCCACCGGCACTGTACTGGGTGGAGAGAAGAAAGGCATGAAAATTGCCACAGCCAGCATAAACAGTACCAAAGTCAATGTTTCCATGGGGAGTCGTCTTGATGTCAATGGTTCTCTTGGATGCATTCAGCTGGTGGACCTAACTCAGGAAGGAGGGAAAAGTCAGTTTGTGGTCAGCATTGGAAATGTGGAAGATCTTCCCCCAGCAGGGGAGATGGCCCTCTTCTCTGGTGCTGCTGGAGCACCGTCGGAAGCTCTGAATTTCCAGCTTTTGGAGAAATCCCAAGGGGAGTGCTCCCTGCAGTTGCAGATGGCTTCCTTGCACTACAACCATTCCGCTAAGTTTCTGAAGGAGCTCAGTCTCTCTGCTAATGAGGTGGAGGACAACTTTCGCTCCATGTTGAAATCGGCAGCCACCAAAGTGTCCACAGTGCTTGCGACAAAGACGGCAGAGTATAGTGGCATGGTATCAATTTTTGAAACCCCATCCAGGAGGTCCAGAAGGCAGAGTCAGTGTAATTTGACCAGCAGTTTTGAAGATGAGGCTGATGTTCAGGTTCCAGTGGAGGAACCAAAAGTAGATTCTTTTATGGTCAAACTCAATTTAAACATTAGCATAGACTCCCCTGTTGTTTCCATCCCACGAAAACCAGGCCACCCAGAGCTACTAGTGGGACATTTAGGTAGTATAACCATTCAGAATTTTATGTCTGAGCAGGATAGCTCAGAGAGGGAAAAGTTGCTGGTTGAGGTTAAAGACATTTGTCTGTACTCACTCAACACCAGTCACTTGGTCCTCCGCAAGGCCACTCGTGCTGACAGTAGGTCCACCTCCAATTTCTCACCCAGTCAGCATAAAGGCAGCAGTCAGGAGAAGCTTCAGTTCACACGTCATGACTTTTTTGAGTCCCTGAACCGTGGGAGAGGTGAGATGCTTTTGTTTTACCTTGATCTAGTTGGGAAAGATGTTTTTCAGTGCTATTTTAAATAAATCCTTTCCGGCCTCCCACAATCCCCAAAGGACTGGATGGGTGGATGCATGGATTAGTTGCTTGCTTGATTGATTGATTTTCTAAAATCCTTTTAGAGGTTTTTGTGATCAGGGGTGTAGAAAACCCCAACATTTAATCTTGCTTCATTCAGTCCCTCTTAATGAATAGTAATGTTGTATGTAATTTATTGTATGTCCCCCTCAGTACAATCTTCTCTTTGTGGCAGTTTCAAACCAGCATATAGTGTCTCATGTAATACGATTCTTGGATGATCTAAAAACCCCTTAGCCTCTGACTGTACACCAGTTAATCAGCTGTGATGTTTCCCTGTGTTTAAGCTTTTCACATCCTCAAAGACACCACGATCCTGTTCACCCTTGAGAAAGTTCCTGTCTCAGATGACACACAGTTCTCCTTCATTTCTAATGATGAGCCCTTCCTCAGTGCTGGACAGCTCAGAGTCGAGGGCAGATTTGTCAATGCCGTACAGGTAAATTGCTCCAGCTTCTTATTTTAATTTAAGTTTTAAGTCTGTGCTCTGCACGTCATCTGTTTCAATTAACTGTAGTTGGTGTATAGCCTCTAGATGCAGTCAGGGTTTTCATTGGGACCTATGGGTCAAAGGTGACACCTTTTATAAATGTTACCTTGATACCTGTAATAGGGATATTTTCTTTCCTATGGTTTTTTAGTACCGTAGCTGTAATCAGATTTGCTCCGTTAATGTAAACCATTTTTTTCTTGGCTTATTCTAGGTCTATCTCGCCAAGCCTGTATATGAGCAGGTCTTACAGACCCTGGACAATCTGACCTTTATTGAAGACGATCGAGCAACACCGAGTCAGCCCCCAACTCCGCCGCCCCCCACTCCATCCTACACCAAGCTCCCTCGCTTCCCAGATTCCCAGGGTGGGCTTTTTGCACACGACCCTCCCTTTGCTGGACTGTCCTATGCTTCCCTGTCCTCCTCCCTCTCTACACCCTTTCCCCCGCCGGGCCACAGCCCTTCCCTCCAGCCCCCATCTTTTACCCAGTTAAGGGCCAACTTTCGAGTGGCAGAGTTGCAGGTGCATCTCAGTGCTGACCTCAGCCAGGGCTCTCAGGGCCTGGTCAGCTTGTGTTTCCAGGACCTGGAGGGGGATTTCACAAAGGACCATCCTCAGTCTTTGGCAGTTGAGCTCACCCTTCGTTCTCTGCTAATGGAGGATCTCCTGGAGCCCAATCCAGACTCAAAGTACAAGCACCTCATGGTTTCCAGGGGTGCCCCAAAGCCCTCCACCTTCAGCCGCAAAGAGTACCTCTCACAGTCCTGCCCAACGGCATCCAGTGTCCTTTACCCTGATATGCCCCGTTCCCTCCCAGCCCAGATGGAGGAGGCACAGAATGTCTTCCAGTTCTACCAGAGACACCCCAACACACCATCTTCTGGTGCTCGGAAAACTGAAGACCCAGCTTGCCCAAGTACCCCTCCTCCTTCCCCAACCCGCAACATCCCAGCATCTCTCCAGACCCCAGATTTTGACGATTCCCTGGTCCGCATAAACATCCTGCTGGTGGACAAACGTCATCCCGAGTTCAAGAGCCGCTATGGCAGCGTCAGCCGCAGTGTGGATGTGGACTTCAACTGCCTGGACGTTCTCATCACTCTTCAGACTTGGGTGGTCATTCTTGACTTCTTTGGCATCGGCTCCACAGCAAACAACCATGCTGTGAAAGTTCCTCTGGACCCGACCCAGGAGACGCGTGGTCACCAGCTGCTTTACACCTGTACAGAAGAACCAGGACTAGCCTATGAGCAGGAAGAACCGGAGAGGGTCAACACCAGGCTTGACCTGAAGGTAACTCCACAAGAGGACTTTGAATACAAAGTATAAGATTAACAACTTGCATTAATTTGAACTTTTGGTTGTTCATGCAAGTACATGTATTGATTCCTTCCCAGACTAATTGCCTTTCATTAATGTTCTTCATGGTCTTCTAAGGTACATTCTCTATCCCTCGTTCTCAACAAGAAAACCAACGAACTCGCCAAAGCTAGTGTCTCCAAACTGTCTACCCATTTAGAGATGATTGGTAAGTTTAGAACCTGGGTATCAAAGTCAAATTTATATTCAGTTAATCCTATATTCTTGTCACAAAATGCCAGTGACCTGCATAATGCACTTCCCAGTGTCTTCCTGAAACGCTTGCTGTCTTTCAGAGGGAGACTTGACCCTGCAAGGCAGTCTGGGAAGTTTATCGCTCAGTGACCTGACACCACACGGAGACCTGTACAGGGAGCGCTTCACCACACGGGGCGGCGAGGCGCTCGTCTTCAACATCCACAAGTATTCATCTACTACTCATACTTACCGATATTCACTTATATGTGAGAGGTCCACATTCAGTGCTTTTTTTGTTGTTATGTAATCTTTGAGTTTTGTGTTTGTAAGACGTGCCGTTCTGGCTGGAGTTCCGCCCCCAGGTCTCTGAGGCTGCCGTCTGTGTCCCATGCAGGTACGGTCAGCCAGACCCCTTCCTGGAGCGTCAGTGCGACATGAAGGTGTCTCTGCAGATGGCCTCCGTGCAGTACGTGCATACGCAGCGCTTCCAGGCAGAAGTGGTAGCCTTCATCCAGCACTTCACCCAGCTGCAGGATGTCCTGGGCAGGCAGCGGGCTGCGATGGAGGGCCAGGCTGTATGTTTCCTTGGGTGTTTCTCAGATGCGTATTTAACCGTACATGTGTTCCCGTTTTACATCATTATAGACCAGTTCCAATACTTAAGAACAGAAGTTCAGAGTTCAGTAAAAATCCCCAGATGTTGTTCTTGCCCTGCCCCAAATATCAAGGATACATCAGTTGCATCCTCGCAGAATGAGGCTTATCCCATGATTCATTGCTTCCCAAGTTCATTCTTGGGAGGCAAGTTAGCAAGTCCAGACTTGCCAAGACCACAAGTATGATCTTTGCATTCTTGGTATTGAAAAACACCCCTTGTTTTTGTTTTGTTTTGAATGTGGTTTAACCTAATTTGAATTTGTAACTCCAAGAATTACTTTATTAATCTTCGTAGCGTAACTTTAAGCCTTTCTCCAAGCACCTAAACAGCACTAAGGGTCTTCCAGAAGTCCTAAAACCATGAGTGATGATTAAATTAGTGGTCAGTTAGGCCAAAAACAAAAGTGTGTTGCTTTTGTAGTGTCATGTACATGTTTGCAGTATAATATTGTTTGTGGCATAAAGAGTCGCGCTAATCAGCACAGTGTATAATAAAGATTGTAGGTGTATGCACTCGGACCTTGTGGAGATCTGGCAGTTTGTCAGCGCTCTGTCGGCTCTGTCCGGCAGGTACGGGAACATCCTCAGCGTGCGGCCCGCATTCTCCTGGACATCGAAGCCGGTGCCCCGGTGCTCCTGATCCCCGAGAGCTCCCGCTCGCCCCGGCTCATCGTGGCCAACCTCGGCCAGCTGCGAGTCCGTAACTGCTTCCTGCCTGCCGGCTCACATGGTACATTTTCCCTCAAAGACAAGGTAGAGAAACTTACCATGGCTCATGCCTTTTTCCCCTCTCTGGTGAGTCTCTGGCCCACACTCTGCCTGACTTGCTACCTGCCTGCTTTCTTCAAGGGTTTAGTTATGCCTGAGCTTGATTTCTGCAGAGTGTGTCTTGCTATCGAGCCTGGATTGGGGTTGCCTCCTTAACCGTTATCGTTATCTATTTATTTAACCCTGATGTTACAAGCCTGTGCCTTTTACCTTAAGCAGCCTTCAGACTTGTCATTTTTGGTGGAAAACCTTTAAGTGTTTTGACATGTTAGTAAGCATCTCATGTAAAAATTTTGTCCGTCATTGTTATTTTTGTTTTTCCTCAGCTTGTACCTTTGTCTTTCTTTGGAAATTGAGCATTGTAGAATATTTAGTAGTGCCAAACTTGCTATTTGTGTCACATGTGGATAAACCACCCGCCATTACTGGATCAGTGTTGTTGTCAGTTTAAATTTGCAGTGCAGTGCAGTGCAGTGCACTGCCTTTAGCAATGTCTCCACGCTGTCATTCATGCATCATGTGTTCGCTTTGTTTCCACGAGAATCTGGTTTTGCATGCCAGCTCCTTCAAGGATCCTGCCCCCTATGAGGTACCCTGTCACACAGGAAGCCTTGACTCTCCTTTGCCTCAGTTTGACTCTCACATTTCCTTCAGTGCATGAATATGTCCGTCAGAAATTTTGGTTCGCTTTCATCAGTCAACCTGCAAGGGATCTTTCCAGTTATCAGAGTTTGTTCATTCATGTGTGAGTTTATAGTATCCCTGTGTGGCGTGTCACTGCCGTTTCAAGGGCAGTGCTGGCTTTCTCTGACTGCTGTGTCTGCTTGCAGTCAGCAAGGTGTGTGTTTCCCCTCGCACGCCGAGAGGTCGGCTCGCTGAAAGCAGATTGGCCTGCGTTCTGCTAACGGCGCAGGGGAAACGCCAGTTTTGCTGCCCTGTGCTTTTTCGTCACTGATATTGTGCAGTTAATTTTAATTGGCTAATTCCTGTTATAATTGCAGCTGTTATTGCACAAAATGACTGCGTTCTTGTTCCTGTTGTTTTGGGCTCTGCTAACACGAGTTGCATTCCGCAGGACCGTGTGAGAAACGTTCCCCCAGCACCCAGCACTGTGCCCAGGGAGTCTCCGGAGCCGGCCTCCAGTTGCACTGGCCCTGGCACTGGCTTTTCCCTGGGCCGGCCCCAGCCTGCCCTGGGAAAGATTCCTGCTGTGGATATTGTTAATCCTGGTGAGCAGTCACTGCCTAACTGGCTGGAAAACCCAGAGACCCCCCCCCTCCTTTGTGTTAAGTGTTATTTGTGTAGGCCCTGCTGTGGAAAAGCCCAGCTCAGCATTACTCTACGCTGGGAAGGTTAGAACATGCTCCCTTTAAATGACCCATTTATATCAAGCCCCCAGGCCCCTTGTGATCATAAAATACACCATTAATAAGATTCTACCCTGGGTGTTCAGGGCATCGTTAATTGGCAAATTAATTATTCAGCCTACAAAGCTTGACTAATGAGCAATCATCATTGCCCGTTATTTAATGTCATAAAGCATCTGAAAAGCGAATTATATAAACAATAAAATTACTTGTTACCATAGTAAGATATGTGCCGTTAGGAACTTCTCACTTTCTCGCAAAAAACGCAGGACAAGCGCAAATTGATCTAAAAATGACTTTGGATCCAGCCGTCCTTGTGACACTCTGACCTCTGCGCCCCCATTAGAGGACCACGTGTGCCTGCTGGACTGCATGGCCCTGGAGCTGCAGGAGATGGACATCTTTGCGGCAGAACGGCTGCCCTGCGAGTCCTGGGACGGCACCAGGAAGCCGCTGGAAGGCGACCTGCTCTTCCCCTCCTACTCAGTGCGCCGCACGGGGGGCAGCCTGCTGAAGGAGCGCTGCCGGCTCAGGCTGAAGGTGGAGAGGAACTTGGACAAGTGAGCCGGGGGCCCGTCTGTGTGCCTGAGATGTGAGCTAGGGGCCCCCCGCCTCTAGGCCTACGCTGTGAGCTGTG
>JABFEB020000104.1:2418554-2431138 GCA_019775895.2 Stomatorhinus ivindoensis
CTATGCCCAGTCCTGCCCTGTCCTATGCCCAGTCCTGCCCTGTCCTATGCCCAGTCCTGCCCTGTCCTATGCCCTTAATCTCCTTTGTTAGTGTCATAATCATTTAAACTGGTCCAATTAGGAAATAAATTAGTGCTGTTGGTACTCAGTTGATGGAACGCTGTTGGAATAGAAGGTTCAGTTTGTACCTTTGGTACAGTTACTTGACACTGGGACTTTTCCACTGTACCCTAGCTGTAAGTAAATGTACCTTTTAAGGTACAGAAATTAGGGCATTTTTGTTTGTACCTTGGGGAACAGAACTGTAGCAGGGCTGTGCCATATTTCTGACGGTATGGATATTGTACCCCCCTTCCCCCATTTTGGCTCAGGTCCACCCGGGACTCGTCCTGCTTCACCGTGGTGCTCAACAACTTGCGCGTCTTCCTCATCTTCGACTGGCTTCAGCTGGTGCGTGACTTCCTGCGTGTGCCAGCCGAAAGTGGCGCTGCCCATGGGAGACAACGCTGCCCCAGCGGCGGCAGCGATGCGGGAGCCCCCCCCACGGCCGTGATGCCCAAGACGGTGAAGAGCGGCGTGGTCACCAAGAGGTCCACTGTGCCGGTTACTCAGGAACGTCACCTGGAGATCAAGGTCAATGTGACAGGTGAGGCAGCAAGAGAGAATGCTTACGGGAGTCTACTTCTTTGAGCAGATTACCCAGAATCCCCTGCAAGATATGCACAAATGTCCCTAGTGTTATAGTTTCTTCTTTGTTTTTGACTTAATGAGTTATTGTTACCTATTGGGTGTATTTGTTCTACCTGCAGTTAAATTCAAGGGGCAGTGTTTGACTCAGTGGGCTAATCCTGTGTGCCTGTAATCAGAAGGTCACCGGTTCAAACCCGGCCTCAGTATGTTTGCGGGTCCTTGAGCAAGGCCCTTAATCCCCTGATCCCTGGGCACTGCTATGGGCTATGGGTGGCTGCCCTTCGCAGACAGCTTACTCTTCAAAAAAGAGCAAGTTGAGGGAGGTGTAAAGAAAATTCAGATCAATAAAGTATCTATTATTGTTATTTAATTCAGCCTGAGCCGGCTAAGTAAAACCAGATACCCATGTTTGTGTTGAACGCTTCTGCTGTGCCACAGGAACGGAGTTTGTGGTGGTAGAGGAATGTTCCTGCCAGGACACCAACGCCATCATCCTGAAGGGCACCACTGTGCTGACCTACAAGCCTCGATTGCTGGACCGCCCTTTTTCCGGAAGCCTGGCTGGCATTGAGGTTCGTGACGCCCATGTCCATGAACAAGTGCAGTGTTTTTCAGTCCAGTCCTCGGGGACCTGCAGATTTTCCACGTTTTTGCTCCCTCCCAGCTTCCAGTAAAAACGTGAACTGTCTGGCAGGGAGCTGGGAGGGAGCAAAAACGTGGACTGTCTGGCAGGGAGCTGGTAGGGAGCAAAAACATGGACTGTCTGGCAGGGAGCTGGGAGGAAGCAAAAACATGGACTGTCTGGCAGGGAGCTGGGAGGGAGCAAAAACGTGGACTGTCTGTGTCACCGTGAACTGGGTTGGGAAACTGACAAAGTCGCTTGTAAGAGTGTAGAAGAGTATTATTCATCTATAGAAAAATGTTACGTTAGAAAATGTTTTTGGTTCTTTGCTCATGAGCTGAGTAGTTGAACACATTTCCAAGCTCCTGCTTTTTTACCAGTTCTACACTCTTCTAAAATGAATACCTGAATACCTGAGCAGGTGCTGTTTGTCTCGATTGATTGCTCTTTCCTTGACTCTCACTGTTTCCTGCTGCTTTGATAAACAGCTGCGATGCTGTGACTTTTTACGTCATCCCGCACCCGTCCTCCTGTCGCGTCTCCCTCCCCGTACCCAGGTGTTCTCCTGTCGGCTCGGCAGCGAGCAGGAGACGGCGCTGTCCATCATCGACCCCGTCAATGTGCAGGTAGAGCTCTGCGGAAGCCCCACCTATCAGAGCAGCTCCGGCCTCCTGGACGCCTTCACCATGGAGGACATCTCCCCTCTGCTGGAGGTATGCAGGCATTGCAAGCGTTTAGTCAGGAGGCGCCAGTTCAGATCTGGCTAATACCATGTTCAGAACACCAGAACATTTTCTTTACAGATTCAGTTCCCAGCCCTGGACATCCGTCTCTCCTACAATGACGTGCAGCTTTTCCTAGCCATCGCCAAGTCCATCCCCACCTCCAGCTCTCAGGCACCCAGTGATCCTGCCCCCTGCAAGCCGCCGGGCCCATCTGCAGCCGGCCCTGATTCCTCTGCGAGTCAGAAGGACCTTTTCAGGCAGAAGACCCAGGCATTACTGGGTATGAGTGTCATTGTTGCAGAGCCTCTATTGCCCATATATTCTCTGCATCTTTTTCAGCTTTCCACTATATCCATTGTAGAAACTTCCATTTACACTATGATGCCGCAATATTAGTCAGACATCTTACAATTAGATTATGATCAGTGTCAAGCAACCACCCAGTACACATGTATTGACTGAGAGTTGCAATAAGCAATGGGCAGAAAAGCAATATCTCCTGTACAGTCGCATAACCAGAAGCTCCCTTTGTTGTACCTTACCAGCCATCTGAGGGAAAGTGATGTTGGAAAAAGGTGTAAACTGGCCAGCTGTATTAACATGTGAAGTGTTTTACGTGCTCCAGCAGTTTGACCAATGGGGTTAAGGATAAGGAAGAGAAATTTGACCATTTGCTGAAGTATAGGTACATTGGAATGCTTCTCTCTGCATACCGCGTCTTGCTCTCCGTAGCTTGGTGGTCACAGCGTAGGGTTAGCCAACATGCGGCGCCCCGAGCTGGGAGCCAAGTACCTTATTCAAGGGCCCACAGATATGGGGCCGGGGGCTCAAGCCGGCGAGCTTCCAACCCCAGGCGCAGAGACGTAGCCCACCGAGCTACTCGCCATCCTCGTAGCTGCTGGAGGATTTTGGAGGATTCCCTCAAATCACAGGCTGATGTTTCCACTCCCAAGAGTAGGAGTTCTGGGAAAGAGGAGTGAGAGACCATGGAAGGCAGGAGGGCCAGGGTGGGTCAGAGACCTTCCAGGTGAATAACATGTCACTCCCGTCTTCAGAGGGGCAGCTGGCCCGCCTACAGGACCTGGGCTTTAAGAAGGAGGACTGTCGAAGCGCCCTCATCCAATGCAAAGGTGGGCGACTCTGCTCGCAGGCAGCGCCGCGTCGCCGGGGGACTCGCTGCCTCGTACATCGAAAATGCAGACCAAAGTCCTGTTTCCATTATATTAAATGGGAAAAATTATTTCACCACCAAAAAAACCCAAACATTTTTTTTTATCACTAGAGCATTTTAATCTAGAAAAAATATCAAAGGCTAAATATGAAAAAACTGTGAAATGTCAAGACGATGCAAATGTTAACAAAGACTGAATGCTTTTCAATAGTCTGTTTATTCTATATTTCACACACTTGACTAATTTATTCCACATGACATTCTTTGGCTGGAAATAATTGTGCTGAAGAAATTGTGCAGATTTATTATTTTTTTTTACACAATGTTTGGCTTAAATGATAATGTTGATGTGAATCTCAGCTTTTTTAAAGTATATGCTATGGCTGAAAAACGTATTGAGGAAATTGAATTTCTGATATTAAACCTGATGATCCATTATGACAAAAAGTGAATTACAACAAATCAAGGGATTGCTGTAGCCAGAAGTGTCCATTGCCTTTGATATGTTAATAGGTAAATATAATCTGAGTTTGAATTTCTACTCATTGCCTACAATTGCTAATTATCACTGTGGAACCATTGGAACCAGACGTAGCAGTGATTGTGAAACGTGGGCGTGTTATCATGTGGGCTGTGATTCGTCAGGGCAACTAGACCAGGCTGCCACGTGGCTGCTGGAGAATGCTGAGATGACCACCTCGTCAGCAGAGGGCGGGGCCGACTCGGCAAGCCACTCCAGCCACCCACTCTCCGGGGTGGAAGTGAAGGCCGATAACGTGTGCATCTGCTTCATCGACGACTGCCTGGACTGCGACGTCCCGCTGGCCGAGCTCACGTTCTCGCGTGAGTTCCAGAAGTGACCCATTCCGTTAGATCAGGCTGCTGATGGATGATGGGTGAAGCAGGTGCACCGGGGAGGATTATTTTTACACTAATAACCAAGAATGGAAATGGCCGTATGTCCAGCATGTTATCAGTTCAGTGCCCTGTGCTGCCTGAGACAGGTTCCAGGCTAGTTGTGATCTACTGGCTAACAATAGGAATATTAACAAATAAGATGCGGTTATGTTTAAATAAGTATGAAAAGTTGATAAAGATCACCGCTAGCGACATTATTTCAAAGGTTGAGGGTTTTAAGTAAAAACAGGTGGCAGTGTTGCAGTGGTACAAGAGCACAGCTGATGTCAGTTCAGAGCAGAGTGCTGGGTGGTGCAGAACCTGACATCAGTTATTCCAAGTCGAGGTTTCGATTTCTAAGCGGATCTACTGCTGTAAGGATCAAGCTGTATGAATGGGTGAGATCAGTGGGTAACGCTGTCATCCGAGCTGCCCAGTGCTGATGTGAGAGTGCTGTGTTTGTTGTCAGTGTTTCCATGTCTAACTGCCTTAATCGTGCCTCTTCAGGACTTCATGTACTGCAGCGTATCGGCTCCACCCAGGAAGGCAACGCCAGCGTCACGCTTTCCGGAGACTACTATAACCGCGAGCTGTCCGGTAAGCCGCCCCCCCCCCTCCTCTCAGGGCTCGTCGCCCAGCGCGTCACGTAGCTACAAGCCCATTAGCCGAATTCCCCCCTCCCTTTGTGTCCCCCCCCAGGATGGGAGCCCTTCATTGAGCCCTGGTCATGTTCCCTCACCTGGCAGCAGCAGGCGGCGGGGCGTCTGCACCCTCCGCGGCTCAGGATGAGCGTACGGGCCAAGCAGAGGCTGGACATCAACATCACCTCTGTCTTGCTCGGTGAGTCCTCAGTAGGGTTGCAAGGTTTCTAGAAACTTTCCATTGCATGGGAGCCTGAGCTGGGGAATTTTGAAGATGTTCCATGTTGGAAACTTTCCAGTTAATTCCAATGGATTATATGGAAATTAACAGGAAAATTCTCTGAATTTTCAACCCTAGTCCTTGCTGCGGAGGGTCAAAGGTCAGCATTCTTCCATCAGTCACTATGCTGCATTTTAGTTTGTCAGGTTTCTTACCGGAAGCTTCCAAGTTCAGTTTCCAACAATGTGACAAATGCCCTTGTCTGATATCTTCATGGTGTAGTTGCATATTAACTTGCACTCCAATGAACGTTTTTTTCACATTTTTTTTATTGCACTAGTTCTGATCTTAATTTGTCTTGCATTGTGTTCTGAAGAATAATCTGCTGTAAATCCATTGTCTATTTCCTATTTTCATCCATTTATTTTCATACATAGTTTTCCATGAATTGTTTCTCGAATATCAGGTATTATTATTATGTTCATGTTTGGCTTCGGACCACAAACAATTCTGGTACGTTTGTCCTCACCGGCAATAAAGTGTCTGAGTCCTGAATTCAGGTAACATGGACTTAGAGACTCAAAGCAGAGCCTTAGCCTGCAATAATATGCAGTCAGTCTGTTTGTAATTGCTGTTTGGTCCCCCCCCGCCCTCCCAACCCACAGAGCAGTACAGCACCACCAAGAGCTCCTGGCTCGCTGATTACTGCAAGGAGAAGGATGAGGGGGTGACGTCCCCCTGCTCCGCACCCATGCCCTGGATGGGCTCCTCTGTGGACCCACCCTCTGTTGGCCAGAGTAAGTCTCTGCATGGTAACATTTAAATACAATAGATATTTATACAGGTGTGAGATGCTCTGCATTTGATTTTAGTGTTAAACATAATTCTGCAGTGACCAAGGACATAACTTTGGGGTGAGCATTGAGGGGGGTAGAGTTTTCCAACCATTTAAGGTGCTCCGGGGGTCCAGTCCCCCCCCCATAATTTACCCCCATGGGCTCGGACGATGCCGGTTGCACAGCCCACGGGGCCTTCTGAAGCTCATGTTTAGTACAGGCCCGAGATGTTCATACAGTGGAGAAATCTGTTGAAGGTCTTTCGAAGGTCGCAGTGCGGCTGTGTCTGCTATCGGGTGACTGTCATCGCCGTCTTGGTGGTTCCTTTGAGAGTCTAGCCAAGCGTTGGCTTTTTTCTTCTCCTCCTCCCCCCCTCCTTTCCTTGTCACATGCGTGCGTCTCTCCCCTCTAACTCTCTGTCTCCTTGCTGTCAGGTCTTCCTCTTTTCTACCTTAGAACTAGGAGCTCAGCCAGCTTGACTTGTCTCGAGCAGCAGATTCGTGCCAGAGGTACAGTGCTCAGACTGAGCGGGCTGTTGCCCCGGCCGTGCCGTATGTGCGCTAGGCCTGCTGATTCTGTGCCATTCATCGGGCAGTTTCTTTAATAAAAATGGAGCTTTACAAAGTGTACAAAGAATGAAGACTCTTGTAAGCTTTGTAAGCCATGAAAACGAGCATCCTTAGCTTTCATTGTGGGGATGTGTGCGATACTTGTGCAAGTTGCCATGCAGCGAATCGCTTGGTGTCGCCTGCAGGTCTTTTTCCTGGTTCTGTCGCTTTTTATGTTTGTTTTTGTTTGCTTGTTTATTTATTTATACTTTTTTGCCTGTGTTTCTGTTTTATTATTAACAACCTTCTCCCCAGTTTAAGCTGCCTCATTTGTCAGTGTGTCATCCCGCCATTCTCTCACTCAGTTCCCTGTCCTCATTATTGTTTATACTGCGTCGTCGTACATTTTGTCAGGATAGGCACGTTGGACATTCTTTGGAGCAAAATGGTAAATGTAAATCATTTTTTTGATCCTACTTTGAGTCTGACCACATGATTAACAATGTAGATCAGTGTTTCCCAGTCGGTCCTTGTGGGCCCACAGACTATCCACATTTTTGGGAAGGATGGACTATCTGCAAGGCCTGGATTGGGAAACACTGATTTAGATTAATGTAAAGCTGTATTTGGACAGCCAGTTGTAGATGCAGTGGATGCAGTGAACTGGGCCCAAACAGGCGGTGATTTTGCTGAGATTCCCATGGGTTTGCCCAGTACAAAGCCTGCTTCTCATAGTCCTCTTTACTTCCTTCCGGTCCTCAGTGGATGTCAAGCTGTCCAAACGGAGGCAGCCGTTTGTGCCCTACGCCCTGCGGAACCACACCGGATGCACCATGTGGTTTGCCACCCTCACCACCACGCCCACCAGGTGAGTCTCCATCCTTCCCTGGGTGCCAGGGCACAGACCTTAAATGGCGATTAGACACTGTGTCACTGCGAACTGATGGAGCTCCTTTACACATGACTTGGTTTATTTAATGAACAATAATACTGTTATTCCTCTATGAATTCAAATATGATTTGAAGGAATGAGAGTATAATCAATTCAGTTCAATTCAATTTGTTTTTATGTAGCGCCTTTCACAACAGAGTCATCCCAAGGCTATTTGCATTGGTATATTGTGGTACATTAATACAGAATAATACAAAAACAGGGAAAATGGCAGACAAAGAAAGAGAGAACAAAAGAGAATGAACAAACAAAAGAACGGATGAAAGAGAATGAAGGAAGGAAAGAGAATGAACAAACGAAAGTGAACAAAAGACATACTAACATTATTGACAAAGAGAGGGTTTGCTTGCTAATATCAAGGTGTGATAGTTGTGCAATTGTTGTGTGTTGGCAGGTTCCGATTTTTTTTAACCTGCTTCCCATTGGGCAGTTAATTGGTTCTGACAGTGAATCCGACTGTGATTGACAGTGCTGCACAGTAATTCCACATCTCACAAGATCAATACCTCAACTAGCACTTCTGGTATTATTCTCTGAGCTCTCTTCCAAAAAAAAAACAAAAAACTTTCCCAACAGAGTATTGTCGATGGTATACATAGCCTTGGTTTTATTGAGCTAGTATCGGGAGGAAATTCATTGTGAAGTCTTATAGCACTTATGTAAGCCAGTATGGCTAAGGACGTCTGCCAAATGCTGTGAATGTAAATGTAAATTACATATCAGTACTAGAGCGTATCTTAGACAAATAACACAGAAGGTGTCTGTTAGGGGGGCAGCATGTGGCTCAGTGGGCTAAGCCTGTATGCTTATAATCACAAGGTCGTGGTTCAGTCCCAGCCTCAGCATGTCTGTGGGTCCTTCAGCAAGACCCTTAACCCCCAGCTCCCTGGGCGCTGCTATGGGTGGCTGCCCTTCACAGACAGCTTACGCCACAAAAAAAGAGCAATATAGCAAGATCAAAATAAAGTATCAATTATTAAGACCATTATCTGCAGGCTGCTGACATAGTTTGATTTTAAATATATACATCATGGAGCTTCAGACCGAGTACATCTCCTGGGATTAGAGTCAGTGACCTTTTCAACTGTATGTCCACTAGAAGCATCTGACTTTGCTTGCTGCAGCCCTGATGTTAAGAAGCACATTTTTGCCCACAGGGTGGCGCTGTCGCACAGTGGCAGTGCAGATTCCATTTCTGATTCCCACGGGCCAGGTCTGGATGACACTCACAACGTCAGCCAGTGGCGGGAGGTGCTGCCGGGAGAGGAAATCCCCTTTGAGTTTGAGGCCCGGGAGAAACTGAGGCACAGGTGGGTGTGGGGTCCATGTCTGTCGAGCTCAGTGCATAAGGCCTGCTGATTATTTTTATTGTTTTCTGGTTGTATTGCAGTGTTGAGCTGTTTATGTTAAACTACTATGCAAAGTGTCTTATTTTTGCCCGTAAATATTTGAATACTTATCCATCCATACATCTGCTTCTCCTGGTTGATGTTGTGGTTGATACAGTTGGGAATGTTTGGTGCCATTCTTACCTGTTTAATGATTTACAACACAAATCTTTTCCTGCTGTCGCTAAATTTTCACTCTTTAACAATTAATATATTTGTTTATTTTAAGTTCACACATGATCCAGAATAGAAGTGGGTACACAGGATGGATAGATGATTGAATGGAGATAGGAATGTTCTTATTTATTTGATAATGTTCATCTTTGTTCTAGATATAGATTGAACGTTGGGTATTGTGGTAGTAGCAGTGGTTTGTCTTCGACCTCTGAGGAGCAACCTTGGTCTTTATCTGGCAGATTTGTGGCAGCATATTCTTCGTTTTGAATTTGGCTGACCTTGTTCCAGGCACACCCATGACCTGAAGCTGCATCAACTGCTGGTTCGTGTGGGAGGCTGGGAGCAGGTAAAGCCTGTCTCCGTGGACAAGGTGGGGGTGTTCTTCCGCTACGCTGCCCCCGATCGTAACAACCAGTCAAGCACCGTGAGTCCCTCCCATCAGTCTTGAAACTAACATCTCACTCTGTTGTTCAGATTCTGGGAACCACCTTATTCTTGAGGAATAAGTATGGAGAATTCCGGTCTTTCTGCTTAGGGTAGACAGTGCTATTTGTTGTTATAATGACTCTTTGATTTGATCTGAAAGCCGAGACCTGCCAAAGTCATTTGTAGGTGTTGCGGTGTGATGCAAGCTCAAAGGAACTGTATCTTTTTATCCTTCTGTTTTTTGTACATAATATAAAGACTGATCTGCTTTTTCATCCACTAGGTTGGCAGCCCAATCAGTCGGACCAACATTATACATCCTCACGTCTATGTATGTCCATCTTTGTTTCATAAAAAATCTTTGTGTAACTTGCCTAAGGTAGAATTCTTATTGAAACTGTCAGAGACTTTCACTGTCTGCCCAGATTTAACAGAATCCTCTGTGAATTCATAGAAGTCTTCTGTCTGTGGTTTCTTTGTCCTCTGCCTTCCAGTTCTCAGCCCTTCCACCAGTCAGAGTGGTCTTCTCCATCACCATGGAAGGCAGCGCACGCAAGGTCATCACAGTACGCTCAGCGCTCATGGTCAAAAACCGGCTGGAGGTCCCCATGGAGGTTCGCCTAGACAGTCCATCTGCCCCCGACAGTGAGTGTCACCTTTCTAGCCCGGAAAGTAAATTAAGTGAAGTTTTACCTAGTCTGGGATGCTCGAAGCCAACACTCATTCCTCATCGCCAACAGAGCCAGTGGTTCTTCCCCCAATCCTGCCTGGCGAGTCCCTGGCTGTGCCCCTGCACCTCACTTCCTGGAGACTGCAGGCTCGGCCCAAAGGCCTGGGCGTCTTCTTCTGCAAGGTTCCGA
Source organism: Stomatorhinus ivindoensis (assembly GCA_019775895.2). Classification (NCBI taxonomy): domain Eukaryota; kingdom Metazoa; phylum Chordata; class Actinopteri; order Osteoglossiformes; family Mormyridae; genus Stomatorhinus; species Stomatorhinus ivindoensis. The sequence continues at coordinate 2,428,708 of JABFEB020000104.1, forward strand.
TCCATTGGACCACTGTCGAGCGGCCAGGCGAAGTCAGCAGCAGTAAGAGGGAGTGCCAGTCGGTGGACTTTGAGGACCACCTCAAACGTAGCTTCAGGTATAATGGCTGTGCCCAAAGCAAAGGACTGGGTACATCATGTAGGAGATCTGGTGCATTTCCTCAAATAAGGACATTATTTCTGTAGCTTAATATAACAATCAAGTATGACTGCTGATGACAAACATATTCAGGTCAAGTTCAGGCACATGAATTTGAGTAGATCCAGTGGGTTTAGTTATCGACTTCATGTTTCTCGCTCTGAGATTCTGCGTGGTGATCAAGAAGGAGTTCTATCCTGAGCAGCAGCCCGCGAAGGCCGTGCCAGGGGAACCCAAGCAGATTTACCGGCAGCCTGGCCACACCATCTACCTGCTGCCCACGCTGGTCCTGGCTAACCTGCTGCCATGTGACCTCAACTACTACATCAAGGGCACCACCATCAAGGGCACCATGAAGCCCGGCAGGGAGGCCGTGCTGCACGCCGCAGATACCTCCCAGAACATGGAGCTGGGTGAGGCCCCCGGGGAAAGCTCTTAGCTAGTCTACTGCTGGTGGTTGGCTCAAAACCCGAGAAGGGTCATGAATCCATGAATCCTTGAAGAGAGAAATGAGGCTTTGAATGTTGTGGTCACTGTAGTTACTCTGCTCTGTGAAGGTGACTAGTGGGTTGAAGAAGCTGTAGAGTAAGAGCACTCACAAGTACTGAGTTTGGATGTCTTTGAAGCAGTGTGGGCAGTTCATATAGTACTCCATTCTTTATTAAAACAAAATACAATAGTGCAAGCTAAAGTCCCTGAAATTTCCTTCACGTTCCTTCATGTCTACCACCATTTGCTTGTTTAGTGCTTCTAGTCTCCATGTCTGTAACCCAACCCAAGGACACTGACCCAACTCTCTCTGCCCCACCTTCACTGACTATGCACCATGCATGTTTGCAAGTGACTTTCCTGATTTCCATTCAGGAATCAAGTACCATCTTGTGTCTCAGTTCATGGTTTTATGACCTCTTCTGTGCTGTATACAGTCTTATTTATTTCTTTGTCAGGGGAACTGTTGTGGTGGGATTTTTAAATACTGCTCTAGCACTAAAAAGTTCTGCCTTACCAATAATTGCTTGACAGCCCAATAAAAACTAGTTAGGTGATGCAGTGCAAATGGTTTACTGCACATGGTAATCCCTCCCAATGCTTTGCACATCCTTCTTTCTCTCACCACTCTTAATTGGTGTGTCGAACAAAATAACTGGGAATATAAACAGGCAAAATATAAAACTGACAAAGCATCTTCACAACGTTTATTTTATTGCACATATATATCTATAGCTACGTATTCCAACCCATACTTCCTATTGGGTTTAGGGTCATTTATGCCTGGATAGATTCAATGATATGATTCTGTCTGACAGAGTCCACTTGGGTTTGCAGCTGCTAGATAGACCATGATGTCTAGACTGAATTTGTTCACCTCCCTTTCAGAGATCTTAAAGGTCTTTCCAGAACTCAAGGGTGTTGTGCACTTGATGTCCATGGCTGGGGCCGTGCCCGCCCCCTCCCCATGTAGCGCGTTAGCCTTCAGTCTGGCTGCTTTCTCGGCAGGCGTGCTGCTGGAGAACTTCCCTGTATGCAAGGAGCTGCTGATCCCACCAGGAACCCAGAACTACGTGGTGCGGATGCGGCTGTATGACACCAATAAGCGGCTGCTGTGCCTGACCATCCGCATCGTGCTCCGCGCCCAGGGAGCCCTCAAGATCCTCATCTCCTCCCCCTACTGGCTCATTAACAAAACCGGTATGCCACCTGCAACCACTTGTGACCAATCCATACATGCTTAATGGACTACATCAATATCGTAGATCTGTAGCATATGGCTTTTAATCCAATCTTTGTTTTTGATTCATATTTAATTGAATAAATTTTTATGAATTTTTTATGAATATTACATTGTTTTTAATAGGGCAATGCTATCCCTGCCAAAAGCCTGCAATGAGCAAGCCAGAGGCATCAGTGGCAATGAAAAACACAGTAGTTTGAAGAAATCTTGGGAGGAACCAGACTCTAGGGGCCAGCAGAGGAAGTCAAATTAGCAAAGTCCTGATTTTATGCGCTCAAGTTTAAGTCAGGGTGTAAATGCAGAATCTCAGGCAGCAGGGCAGGCAGGAAGGGCGTCACAGGGAGTAGGGGCATTCAAACAGGAAGGGCGTCACAGGTAGTAGGGGCATCGCAGACAGGAAGGGCATCACAGGTAGTAGGGGCATTCAAACAGGAAGGGCGTCACAGGTAGTAGGGGCATAGCAGACAGGAAGGGCGTCACAGGTAGTAGGGGCATTCAAACAGGAAGGGCGTCACAGGTAGTAGGGGCATCGCAGACAGGAAGGGCATCACAGGTAGTAGG
>JABFEB020000104.1:2437663-2450484 GCA_019775895.2 Stomatorhinus ivindoensis
ACTGGTTCCTCAAACCCCCCCCCCCCCCCCCCCGTTTAATACCCGTTTTCAGGTGAGCGACTTCAACCAGCATCACATGACCCCGCATGCCTCGGGGGCAGAGGGAGAGCACAGTGAAGAGAGCGAGCAGGCTGGGGCCCGGGATCGGGAGCTGGAGGTACGAGGGGGCTGGACCAGGCTGTCGCTGCTGTTCTTTAATTGTTAGCCAGTGCAACGGTGCCATGTAGGAACGTCTGTAGGCTTCCTATTAAACTGCTGTGGGTTAGGGTTAGCGTTAGTTAATTTGCATGTTTCACTATTTTGTTTTCTTCTGAGCAAATACACACTTACTACCCAGATAAATAGCCTTCTCACACATTTTCTTTGACTGCCTAAGACTTTTGCACAGCATAATCGGCTCCCGTCCGGCTCTCCCAGGTACTCATCTGCCTGCAGGATGGTCTGGGCCTTTCCTTGGTCAACAAGCTGCCAGAGGAGCTTGTGTTAACCACGCTCTCAGGCATTGACATCCACTTCACCCGCACAGCTGCCAGCCAGGTGCTGGAGCTCAACGTGCAGAACATCCAGGTGAGGCTCCGGATGCTGTGCTGAACTGCCTCAGTTGGGTCAGGCTCGCAGCCTCAAGGTTTCTGGATCAAGGGAAAGGCTTTTCTGTCGTTTGTTCACTAAACAAAACCAGTGCACTGGTTCAAACAGCCAAACTACACATAATGGATAAAATAAATGATTCAGGCATTGGTCTGTTTTTCAGTTGCTAAGCCTTCAGAATCACTTTAACAACTGAAAAAATAAGCGGAATATCAACAGTGTACCCTGAAGTTTTCCTAACCACATTAGCAAGAGCTGGTTGCTGTGCAGGCAGATATAATTTTCCACCTGTTTTCTGAGCATTTCTGCTGCTGAAAATTCATGAGGTTGTGTTTAAAAATATTAAAGATGATTGTGAAAAACCAAGAATCCATTTATCCTCAAGTTACTGCAGTAAGTTTTTGATACTGAGACTGAAGAATGTGGGGATTTGTGTGTAATACTATTGTCAGCGTACTGCTTATCTAAGTGATTAACCTTCATCACACATTTCTGTATGGGCTTCCTCAATACAAGATGCCTTTATTGTATTGCTAACTACTCCTGTAGTCGGGTTGTACCAATGTTGAATGCAGATGAGTTCTGTTCCCGTTATGGTAGCTCTGCTCTCTAAAGTCCGGCCTTTGGCCTCTTCCCCCACCACCTCCCTAAGCTTGGTATAACCCCATCGCCGCCTTCAATCCTGACAGGTGGATAACCAGCTGCTGGGCACCACGCAGCCAGTGATGGTGTGCGTCACACCCTGCTCCGGCGAGGGCAGCGTCATGGAGACAGGCCCAGCCCTGCAGGTCAACGCCGTCCAGGTGCCCAGCAGCCTCTCGCTGACCGAGCTTTTTAAGGTGAGGGACGACCACCGGCCCAGTGCTCCCCTAGACACCGGGCATCAGCCCGTCATCTGCTTTCAGATGAAGGGCATGCTTTATGATTTATTTTATTTCATTTTTTTAATAGTCTTGTGAGATTCCACGTTGCATATTTAAGGTCCAGCAGTCCAGGCCTATTTATAGTGGAGCCGTAGCCAGTATGGCAGCTTTGCCTTATTTACACGCGGGGAACCTTCTCGTTTCAGCATCTGATGGTGACCACCCGCCACTTCACGGTCATCGTCGAGGAGAAGCTGCTGCTGAAGCTGCTCAGCTTTTTCGGTTACGGCCAGTCGGTCGCCGGTAGGTCGGCGGAAGGCGGTGGCCCGCTGGGACAGATGCGACTGTGGCGCCTTAAGAACGCGATGCCTGTGTGGGCGAGTGCTAGTGACGTACCCAGCTGTGGTGATGGGTTTGAATGGATGGAGTATCTGCTGGTGGATGGTGACAATGAGAAGGGTGGTGTTGGGGAGGGAGGGTGCCGCCGACAGCTTTGACGTTTTCTAACAGTGCCCTGATCAGTAAACCCCTCTGTCCCCTTTCAGAGCTGGAGAAGCTGGATGAGAATCTGTATGAGAAGCCCAGCGAGGGAGGTGGGAATCCCAAGCGCTACTACTTTGAGAACCTGAAGATCAGCCTTCCACAGGTCAAGCTGAGTGTCTTCACTTCTCACAAGCTCCCCGCGGACCTCAAGGTACCTGCCAGCCAGTCGGCAGCCCACTCTTCTGTCCTTCACTGCAGAACTGCTGTCATCTGCGCCATCAAAATGCAGAGTGCAGTGTCTGTGCGGCCAGGCTTTTCAGTAGCTTGACTGATTTAGTGTCACCGCCTTTTGCCACAAGGGGGTGCAAGAGCCCTGTTTACATATCACTGTGTTCCATGCTCCAATTAACCTGAATGCTATGACAAACTGGCTGTATATCTATTATTGTATGCATTGTCGTCTATTATTTTTTGCTACTTATTTCATTGTGTGCATGTGAGTTTGTTTTTTTTCTAAGGATGTAATTGTAAAATGTTAGTTTTAAAATGCGTAGTTTGTGTAATTATGATCATTCATCATCAATTAGATTATTAGTCCTCTCTTATTTTCAAAGGGACTATTGAAGTAAAAGAAATATTATTCAGACATTTACATCTTCCAAAACTCATTAGCCCAGTACCCCCCACCCCCATAATAAACTGCATCTTCATCCTCACACCCCCCAAATCCCTGACGGTCCTCCGTTCCCTCTTCCCATGAGAGGTGGACACTGATGGTTCCCTTGATGGCTTGCTTGTGTTTTTTTCTAGGCTCTGAAGGGAACTCTGGGATTCCCCCTCATCAGATTCGAAGATGCCGTCATCAATATGTACCCTTACACCCGGGTCCATCCTTACGAGACTCAGGAGATCATCATCAACGACATCCTGAAGCACTTCCGGGAGGTGAGCTGCTACAAAAAGTCCATTCTTAGATGAATTCTGTCATCTATCCACGTGATGGGCTCATGTCCGCCATGCAGGTAAATCTAGTAGACAATAACACTGATGGTTCCCCCCCAGGAGCTGATGGGTCAGGCAGCCCAGATTCTGGGCTCAGTAGACTTCCTGGGGAACCCCATGGGTCTTCTGAATGATGTCACTGAGGGCGTCTCTGAGCTTATCAAGTACGGCAACGTCGGTGGCCTCATCCGCAACGTCACCCATGGCGTATCCAACTCTGCTGCCAAGGTAGGGGTCTTCCTACTCCGGAGAGGAGTCCCGCCATCGAAACAGGCACCAGAGAAAGGTGCAGCCCCAAGTGTTCCTCAGTTTGGGTCAGGTGGTGCTCTGTGATCCTCGCACAAAATGGAACCTTCCTCTTGTGATAAATTACCCAGTATCCAGCTGTGCCCATTATTCACTATCCTTCCAGCTGTGAGTAGGGAGAGTGATAGCTGGACAGATGGATGAATGGATACATACTTATGTACTTAATTGATCCCAAGGGAAATTAGTTTAATGAGCGTAACATCCGCAACAATAAGCCACACTGTCTCTTGCAAACCTGATTTATATGTCAGACACTTCAAGGTATCGTAAAACATTCCTGTCGGTGACCTCAGCTTATTTCATTTGCATTTCTGACTTTCGATCCACTTAATTACATTTGCATGTGTCTGAAGTGTTCTGTCATGTTACTTTATTTAACACGACATGCACAAGGTATGAACAGTTCATCTTGCTCAACGGCATCAGAAGATCCCTTCAGACTAAAACAGGCAAGCTGTGATTATAATATGATGTTAACCAGTGCGCCCCCTGATGGCTGTAGCTGGAGTGTATTCCATGGTCTTCTGGTCTCATTTAACATCATTGCATTAGTTGGCCTCTCTGCAGCCGGCTTTGTCCCGCAGCCTGTTCGGTGTGTGGTCCACCCTGTAGCCTAGCAAACCCCGGGCTCCTAGGCCCGTATCCAGGTTCTGGCACGCTACTGACCCAGTCTCCCCCTCACCACCAGCAGAGCTGCACCTTCTTGAGCAGATCCCACCTTTCAGCGTCCGCCAGCCCAGTGTAGCATCCTCTGTTCGGAGCGCTTGCTCGTCAGCACAGGTCACTCTCGTCTTTGTCCTGCGGAGGTACGGACAGCCAGCAGGTCTGCTCGGAGAGCCTTGTCCAAGCTCTGGGAACAGTGCTTTCACCCAAAAGCGCTCAACAGCCAAGTGGGCTGTTTTTTCCTTTTTTTTTTTTAATCTTCTGCTTCGGCTACTTTGGATGCAAATGCCTATCAGCAAGAAAAGATTTCCAGCACTTACAAGCACAAGTTATGGGAATGCTTTGGAACTTTTAATAGTGCTTATCTCTGTTTCACTTTTATTGGTGCTGATATTATTTGTGTTTAATTAAGTTGATTTATGTATTTGAGTTCTGGTTAATAGGTGAAACTAAAGCAAGGTGTTCTGCTGTACTTGTGCAGATCCCAGCCTTTCGTGGTCCTTGCTTACTCACCCCTGGAGGCATTAGTCTCCTGAAGTCCGTTTGCTTTTGTCCTGTTTGTTTCTACACCCATTCTCTGGGTATTAAGATGGGATCACTGGTTTGCATTGATGTTTTGATTAAAGCCCATCATCTAAGAGGATCCCGCGCGCTTCCACTGTACCCAGTAGAACAGTTTATGACCCTCTTTCTGCCTGAGTAATGCAAATCGCTTCTAGCAGTTTCCTACAAAAAAAGAAGTTGCCAAGACGTTTTGTCGTCAATGGTGGATTCCCACGCTTATTTCGAATCGAAATAGTTTTCATCCAGAATGGTTCATGATAAAGAGATTAAGTCTATTGTCCGTTCCCGGTTTGGTTAGCTTTGCAGTAATCTGTCTTTCCCCTTGGTCTCACAAAACGTGGTGCTGAGGGCTGAAATGTTTTATAACTTTGCGTGGTCCGATGCTGGCTTTAATCTCTTACATTTCTGTTGATGCTAGGATGTTTCATAAGCTCAGCTGGGGTCACTCGGTTTATGAGCTATCTGTCCCCTTTAGTCTGTTCCACAACAGGCCAGAACCCGCTAACTGATACCTTCTGTACGTTTTACATACTCCTAACTCCATGACTCAAAGCTTCATTGTGAGAGGGAAAAAAAAAAAATCTCCCGCTTGGACGGCATCTGAAGGAATGACTTTAAACTTTTAAACTCTGGCTGTGCCGCTCGAACTTGTTCGCCAAAATATCCCTTCAAAAAAAAAAAAGGGTGGATTCATATCCTGAAGGACCAATCAGTGGTCAGAACGTGACTTGTCCTCCACCCTTTCTCTCCAGGCCTGTATTCTGTCTGTTATTGTCTCTGTTCACAAAACTTTTATATATATATTTATGCGTTTCTTAACACATCAGTCTAGAAAAATGCATATGTGTTGTTTGTCGTTTCCCCCCCCCCCCCTTCTTTTTTTTGGGAGGCGGGAGGGGCCTTGTTATGAAGCTGGTGGGAGAGTATCTGTAAACTTGAAAGCATAACCCCCGCCACACAGCTCGGATCTGTTTATTATATTGGTTTGGATTTGTGAGACGTGGCCGTGTATGCGCGCGCGCACACACACGCACACGCACACACAGACGCACACGCACAGATGCACAAAGGATTGTGAGAGAATGGGAACTGGCCTTCAGATGAACCCGCCCAGGGTCATACCAAGTTCACGGCTGGCTCTCTCGCCGGCGGTGCGATGTGGAGTCTGTTTGCGCAGCACGTGGCCTTTGGCAAGGAGCATCCGAGGCAGTAAGCCGAACCCACTTCCAGCAGGCACCTGCTGGGGCTGCTTCGAGGTGTTTGGGGGAGGGAGCTCCGGAGGTGGGGTGCATTTCTGGGCAAAACCTGGTCAGCTCTGAAAATCCAGCGAAGAATTACTCACCTAATACATTGAACAGATGGGTGAAACGCCAAATTCGAAATGTAAAACTTAACGTCCCCTTAGTTTAACTCGGCTGTTACTTGATGTGCGTTTTTGTTCTTTATATAACCCTGACCACCATCCCCGGGGTTTTTTTTTACTCCTTTGAATCTACATTTATGTAACATGATTACACATGTAGAGTATCAGATGCTGGGCTGAGCGTAGATAGGGTGGCGATGTCTGGCCGTTTGTTTTGTTAAGGTTGGTCTGTTTTCAGTGCTATAAACGCCATGGTCGGCTGCCGGGTTGTATAACTCATACCTCGCTAAATTTTCAGTGGTTAAGACTCCATAAACAGCCCAGAGTTTTCTTGTTTGTTTACTCTGGAAGAACTAGGCAGTGTTGAATATACTTCATAACTGTTTTTCAAAAGTTTGGAGAAGTGTGATGATTTTCAGGGTTTTGTGCTGAAACAGAGAGACAACATTGTCTTGGTTACACATGGCAATGCGATGCACCGTGTTGCATGTGATTTAAAAATATCACATATATCAGGACAAAAACATCGACTTTATGGTAGCAGTTACAGATTGTGTTGACCGTATTGCAGACCTATCACTCTCTTAGCAGAAGTTAGACATAGAAATGAAATGTTATGCGTTGTAGAGACACTTTTAAATGAAAACCTTGATTGTATCTTTTAGGGAAAAAGAACGTTCTGCCAATAAGCTTCTTCATTTTTAATGTGCGTTAAATAATGTTGGCTTTGTATTCTCAGATAGATCTAGACATCCTCATGAACACCTCCTTCAGAAATGTTCAAACGATCTATTATCACAAAGGTCAGGAGGTTCTGGGGGGGATTTCTGACACAGTGGGTAGTGTAACCGCCAACACCAGGCCTTTGATTGAGACAAATGAGGGGCAATCGGTCACGCTCTCTCAGGCTCATCCAGTGGGGCATAGCTGGCTAATCAGGCAGTTCACGTAGACAGCCCCGTGGGGGCCCTTTGACAGGTTATAGTCCCACCTCCTGTGTCTGCTGCAGGGAACTGCAGAGGGATAATGAACTTAGATGATTGAAGGGCTTGAATGGGCTTGACCAAAGGCCCTAGGCATGGAGTCTCTGGCCAGAAGGACTCTTTTCCGAGACTGAAGCTCTACAGAAGAGTTTGAGTGTGTTACGTAGGTGTCCTCCAACAATGCTCTTACAATGCTTTAATTGGCAAGTTCCTACGGCGTTCTTCAAATATAACAATGTGGCTCTGTCTGACCCCAGACTGGTCTTTATTGGAGCCAGAGTGGTTTTCCCGCAAACACGCCAGCCGTCTAGAAGCCGCATTCAGACTGTCGGTTTGTTTGAAGTCCTGTATAAACTTCGCTTTGTGAGAATCTGCCATGGCCTCATTGTTGTACAGACATTCTGCAGGTCAACTCAAGGTCTCACCTTGTCAGCTGGAGCCCTCTAAGTTCCATTCAGACCTGCTCTTTATTCTTCAGCATACTTAGCATCTCTTTGTGTCGTAATTGTTAGCAGGAGCTAGGCTTCCAGTTCGTTGACCTTGAAGCAGAGGAGCACTGAAGTAGACTGTCTGCTCCCCTCAGTTTGCAGGAACCCTGTCAGACGGGTTGGGCAAGACCATGGACACAAGACACCAGAGTGAGAGGGAGTACATCCGTTACCATGGCGCCACCAGCGGAGAACATCTGGTGGCGGGGATCCATGGATTGGCACATGGTACAACGCAAGCTGTGTGTGTGTGTGTGTGTGTGTGTGTGTGTTGTTGGGGTTTGGGATGGAGATGTAAACAGTCTAGAGCAGGGTTCCTCAAAGTCCAGACTGTGGTCCAGATGCGGACCGAACTGCAAGTTAATCGAGACCAAGCCGAAAATGCACCTTATGAACGACTTAATGTGGTTTGAAGTATAAAAATACAATGCAGAACCACCAAATTTCGCACACACAGCTCATAATAATCTTCCTGTTGAACCAGTCTTTATGTTAAGTTCCCGTCATTGTTAAATATTGATGTCTATATTGAAGGTTATTGTTAATTCATTAAAGTTCATGAAATGCTGTTATTGAAAATTGTCCCTGACCTCTGACTTTGAACAAAAATCAAAAGTCTGATACGGACCTTTGATGAAAGAATTAGAGAACCTATAGATATTGATATTTAACGCCGTCTTTCCAGTGATAAATTGCTCAGTTCTAAGTTAAATCGCGCCGTTAATTTCTGCCTTCTTTTCCACCTTTACGTTTGCCCTGGAGCTGGAGGCTTTTGCTCTTTATCTTCATGCTAAGCAGACATTAGCGTTTGTTAGAGAGACCCCGCCCCCCCCCCATTTCCCCTCAGCCTGGAGGTGTCACACCGCTGTGATGTGAAGCCCGTGCTTTTCCTCTCGTCTCTTTAATGTCGAAGTTCACCGGCAGGGAGGTGTCTCTCGCCGCGATGAAAGATCGACTTTTGCTCACAGTTGGCACTGTGTTGTGTACAAGGACTCCGTTTGAACGGTTTAGCTGTTACGTTAGTTTGATGATGCATTCCTATATCTGGCTGATGTCTTGTTGCATGGTAGCAGTGTTGTTATATATTTTTTAAATGGAATCCTCTATATTAAATGCTCCGTATTTGTTCATTTTACTTTCAAATGAAACGTTCCCTCTGCCAGCATGACTGCCATTAGATTCCACGGCACTCAGCAGACTGTCTAGGGGAAATCCGGCCTCCTGTAGCTGGTAGTACCGGCGATATCCATTACCGCTCTGGTGACAGGCTGTCCGCCTCTGTGTGAATGCTGGGTGCCGCTGTTCTCTGGGTGACACCGAGCCCGTCCCACCCCGTCCCACCCCGTCCTGCCCCACAGGCATCCTGGGAGGCCTCACCAGCGTCATCACCTCGACCGTGGAAGGCGTGAAGACGGAGGGCGGCGTCAGCGGCTTCTTCTCCGGCCTGGGGAAGGGCTTGGTGGGTACCGTGACAAAGCCGGTGGCCGGCGCGCTGGACTTCGCCTCGGAGACGGCCCAAACTGTGCGGGACATGGCCAGCCTGAGCAACCACAGGTTTGAGCGAGTTTTGTCTACAAAAAAAAATAACGTTCCCTGGTTTGAGCCCCAATTTGAGCCCTGAACTTAAATCCTCCAGAAAGGCTTATAAGAAACTCAGTAAGCCAGTGTACACATGCCTAGGTTGATTGCAATAATGCAAATGATACTGTTTGTTATTCAGCGTCATCATCGTCCGACTTGGCTAATGCTTTCTAATCTCGTGAGGCCCCTGTGCCCAAGTTTGAGCCTGTAACCGGAACCCTCTGGATGTAATGGGATTCGCCGTGGTGTCGAGTGAGCCGTGGGCTCAGTTGTCACGTGTTGTGATGTTAAGCGCCTGGTGTATGCGCCGTCCTCCCCCAGCTGACCAATCGGCTTGCGTGACAGCTGCCTGGTCCACTCCATCGCCTGGATCATCTTTCTGCCAGGATGTTTTTAGTCATTCTGCTACTGGAGCTCATGTGGAATGTCCCCCGGTGAACCTTGGTGCGTATGCCGAGCAGTGCGTGGATACCCACGGGGCCAACGTGGTATAACAATGCTTGGGGGGGGCGGCTACCATTTCACAATAAACGGCTTTTTATAGCCAGGTAACTTCGTATGAAGCATCGATCGTCCACTGATCTTCTGCGGCTCCTTCCACTTAATTTGATCAGACGCCGTTCATCACGGTCCGGACTGCCGAACGGGGAAAAAAACGTGTGTCATCATGACCGATTTCTGGAGGGCGCGTGTTAAATGTTTGCTTTGCGATCTGCTTTCGTGCCGTGGATATTCCGGTTGAGCTCTCAAATATTTAATGCGACTGTCACCGGAACTGAACGAACCGCAAATCGGAAAAGACTCGCAAAAAGTCGAAATGCCCGGATGGCGCGATGGTTCTTGGAGGCGTGCGTCACCAGCCCTGTGACCTTGCTTGATCTGCCGGAAAACAAACGGCTCCGTCCTGCTGAGTCATGGGCTGGGGAGAAGCCGTCCGCCGGTCACATCCATGGTGTGCATGATAGGAGCATTTGCCTATCAATATTGTAGGAGTACTGTACATGTTTCAGGGAGTTGGGGGTTTGGTCCCCCCAATGGTGAAATAACCATCTCCACACCCTCTAACAAATCCGGGGAACCTGGAGGCTGTCCTCTCTCTGGCTCTTCTCACTTGGGGTTAGGGTAGGGCTAGGGGGTGTTCCCGACTTGGGGGATGCCCCCCAATGGACGCCGTCATGATGAGCTAGGCCTCTGGGAGACGGGGCATTTGTGAGGCGATTTGTGGAGGAGCCCCCAGAATATGCCGGCTTCTGCAGGGTGCCTGCGGGGTCGGCCAACGGTCATGGAAGAAACGAGCCTCACCGCAAGCTACAGCTGACGCACACGCACGCAAACACACAAGTGCAGAGGAAGCGCTAATATTCACTCCCATAGACACTTGTGTCCCGTCGCACCCATATTGACACTTACACACCTTACATACCCAGAAATACGGGCCCGCGTTTGTGCTCTTGCTGAAGTATAGAAGCATGCTTGGGCGTATCCAGGGGACTCGGGTCACATTTCATGTCTTTAACGATGCCTGATCCCAAACCACCACAACATTGTTGGTAGCTGTTTTACCAAAGCAGATGGAGCCCAGTAAGCAATATCTGCATAAACAAATTGATGATGTTTGGGGTCTTGCTATTTAGTTAATGCCAGTACTACCAATGGAGTGAATTAGTCGTCCTGCCCCTGGCCTATTTCTGACCGTGTGTCTTCATACAGCCCTTGGCCTGTGGCTGAGCCCGCTCTCCCTCCAACCACGCGGCAAGTTTGCCGACGACAAAAAGAGCAGGTGAACAAATGGATATGAATAAGCGAACAAGCTCCAAGCGAGAAATGCCCCCTCTGTTCCTACCCTCCAACACCACTCCCCCTTCCTGCCACCTCCTGCCCTCCCATCAAGCTCACCTTCTCTGCTCCGGTCCCCACCCCCCCAGGAGGGCAGCCAGCTCCGGCTCGGTTACAGGCGGGAGGGGGTTTCACTCTCGTCGTTCTCCCAGCATGCATAGCTGCCTTCCGTTACATTTATCGTCCTGCCAAAGTGTTTCGGGTCCACTAGACCCAAACCTCTGGGGGGGTGGGGCAGCCCGTCACTGTAGTGCTACTCAGCCCCACCCTCGGCTTGGACTCGGCGCGGCGCTTCGCGGCTAGGCCGCGTGCCAGGGAGCGGCATGGTGCAGAGAGACGCGGGCTCGGCAATGGAGCGATTTCAATTCTGTCAGCGCCTGTCGAGGTTCCTCCGGCAGGCAGCTCTGGAGCTCTGGATCACTGGAGCGGTACGAGGCAAACGTATGGCTTGTGCGTTCTGTTTTGACACAGGGTGGGTGTGTCTCAATATTCACCCCCCACCTCGCGCCACCCCCCCCTGACACCCCCTGACACATCAGGCAAGCTGCCCGAGCAGGAGTCTGCTGTAGCCATTAATGTCAGACTGGCTCCGTTCCAAGGCTGATACTGACCTGAGGTTGAACTCTGGTGTTCCACCCAGCCATCTAGGGAAGGACATTGTGTCTTTTCAGCTTCCTGGTCCACCCCAGGGAGAGCTCTGGGTGTTTGACGCTCAAAGTAGGCATATATATTGGCAGGCCTGGCAGAATTGCAGGAAGAGGCCTGCTTTGAGGAACCAAACCGTCGACGAGGTCATGTGACACGTTTGCCTTAATGGCGGTAACATTTTAGTAATTGTAACCCGGGGAAATGGTCTCAAGGCATGAGTAGATGCGAAGTTAAAGATCTTTATTGGTTGCTGGAAACATGATGGAGAGGATTTTTGCCCATGCGTATTAAACAGAGAGAAGATAGTTTGAAATGTCGTCTCTTATGTCATGGTAATATGCCTGTTGTGTTAATATTTATAAAACAGAAGTTTTTTTAATTATATCTGATACCCAATCTTGAAACCCACGAGCACGTGCGGGTTCCGCTGAAAGTGACCTGCAGCACCCTGAACCCAACCTGGACTTTTCTTTTTTCTTTTTTCTTTTTTTTTCCTTTCTTCCCAAACACTTGAGAAGCACTGATGGTTCACATTATGTGCTTTTGAGTAGCGCACACACTCATTAGATGTTCACATTTAATTAATTTCTGGACTGGCCATGACGCAGATGCCTTCAAGTGGAGGAAAGATCTGTGAGAAGAAGCTGAGATCATTCATATTGTTGCTGCTCAGGTTTGGCAGTAATGCTACAGTTGAGCCCCTGAAAGATGGTTTCGCTTCTCTGTCCTCGTCGTGCCCCGTGCCCCCCGCCCCCCCCCATCCCAGATTAGCAGCAGCTGTGGGTGACCCACCCCTGGTTGAAAGGGAAAGGCGGATTTTAGCACAGTGCCGCCTTTGTGCTTCGACTGGAAGCCATCTGGTCCAATCAGAGGAGGGCAGCTGGAGACTCAAGCCAGATGTGGGGGCTGGGAGGCGGGGTGGGGGATCCCAGCCCGGCGGCACAGGGGTCGTCCTCACCGGGAGCCCGGACCTGGCGCCCCTGCAGTTGGCTCGTTTCTCTGGCCCGTCGAGCGCATAAGCCTTTTTCTTCTAACCCCAAGCCGCTAATTGGTTAACTGAGTGTCACTTGGGAAAAATGTGAAAGAGAACGATTGTGGTACACTGCAAATTTTTCGAGCTAGATCAGTGCCCAAGCATATATATATGGGTGGATAGTGAACATTTCAATAAGAGAATTATCCAGAGGTATTTTGCCTAAGCCTACTGGCTAACTGGAAACGTACGCAGTTTCAGTGTTTCAGACTTCAGCTTTTTTTTTTTTTTTTTTTAACATTCCATTCTTTTACTAATTTTTCTGCGATTAACATTGCGTGGCATCGATACAGATGCTGCCTGACGAATAACATCTCGTCTGAAGATCTCGGTGTCCAGCCACAGTGCACAATATGGCAATATCTGTTTTTGTCATATCTATATGGCCATTCACAACTTAATGCATTTGGGGGGGGG
>JABFEB020000104.1:2481827-2498399 GCA_019775895.2 Stomatorhinus ivindoensis
CCCTGCTGTGTCTTCAGCGTTACTTGGTGCGTCCCCCGCCCCCCCCCCCCCCAAAGTCTTGGTTTATCTGGCCCAATTCCCTTGTTTCACTGAGAGGGGAACCACAGTATGAAACTCTGTCCAACCCTCCTGTCGTAGACCTTTTCAGGATGTTCCTACAATAATAAAATAACAAAGGACTCTTCACAAACATGACTTTGGGGGAAAAACACTTTAAAAATTGAATGAGCAAATCACACAATGCTTACAAAAGGAATTAAGTATATGATTGGTTCTAGGTAACAAGTCCACCTGCTTGTGCACCATCACTCACAAAGTTGTGATTAAAAAGGTGTCTTTCATGATCCAGACTCCACTGAAACTGTAGTAATTATTCTCCTTGTCAGCAGTGTCACTAGACAACACATGTGAAGGCACTAATGAATACCAAATATAACATCTATAATACATACCACTAAATCCATCATCTATAACTGTTTATGCATGACAGGGTTGTGGTGATCTTAGGAAGCATGCCAGTCTGTCGTATGGCAAGTACAATGTGAAACATTTAAAGCTGCCTCTTCACCTAACTGTACGTTGTTAGTCTGCAGATTAGAGACATGGGAGAATAACATAAAGATTGTGTATTTCAAGTTATTCTATAGAAGTTGTCGGAATAACTGATTCCAAAACCCACTTGGTGCATTTTTTTCAGTCGGGCTTCCCCAGTGTATGTCACAAGCATGAGGATGTACCCCATACACTGAGTGAGGTTTGGAAAGTTCCGCCTGATAGTGAGGACCCGTATGCACAGCGCATGTCAGACAGGCGTGACACTCACCCAGCGTGACTGCGGCCTGCATGGGCACGGACAGGGCGGGGTGCTTGACCTCGCAGCTGAACAGGGCCTGATCGTCCAGCTGTGGATTCAGCCTCCAGGTGAGCAGCGCCTGCACCTCCGTGGTGCCGTCGCTGAAGGGAATGTGCGTGTGCTGGTAGTAGTAGAGCGGGTGGCTGGTGGGCGTCCAGCGCCGGGGCGCTGTGGCTGGTGCCGGGGTGACCCTCGGTGCCCAGGGGGCGTCGCCACGTGGGGGGACCCCCGGGTGCAGCTGGGCCGGCCTACCGCCCGGGTGCAGGAGGGGTCGTGAGCCATGCGGGGCGGTGTCATCGGAGATGCGGGTGACTGGCGGCCTGGACCCTTTGCCGGCAGTTGACATCCCACCCCCACCCCCAGCTGTAGGCTGAATATAGGGGATCACGTTGATCGTCTCCCCATCACGTTTGAAAAACACCTGAGAGAGAGGGGGGGGGGGCGAGTGAGACCACCATTGTTTAGAAGTGCAGGTGCTAACGATCAGGGCTACTGGTAACAGTACAGCGACTTTTGACATTTTCTTAGATGTGTTTGGGCCTTTTGATCAGCTGTTAATCTCGCCACTTTGTGTGATGGCGTTTAACGATCCACGCGCTCCATGACTGACCGACCGCTTTTCATCATGGACCTCCCATAATCCAAGACGTCAAGCTGAATTTCCTGTGAAGGTCCCGGTCACTAACAACGCCAGCTTGTTGGCATTCCAGTGTTTAATTTCCAAGCTCTTTCCTTCAACGTTTAACTACAAAACTACCCTTTTATGTGCATCACACAGATGCGTCATTATTAAGGGCCAGTCGAGTGCTGGGGATAATTACTAATGCGGTGTAGCACTCTTTTGACTACAGTTACTTCTGTGACAAAGTGGTGAAAATAGTGCTCAGGGGGCATTTTCAAGATTAAAAGGTATCACCGCAAAATGTAAACAAAGGGACAAAGTGGCTGAGGATCATTCTAGTGTCTCCTGGCGATGTTTTGGACAATCCATAATCTCTTGGTGTGTCTGAGTAGCTGGTGTTTGTTATCAGTCATTGTCAAATGAGCCTAACCTACCCCCCACACTCTCTACATTCCCTTCAATTTAACACATGTTATGTAGCAAACATTTGAAGGTGAGATGTGTCCGGTGTCAAGCCTTGCTTCAGCACAGGCATTTTTAAGGACAGCTACGCACAGCCATTACAGCTGTATCTGTACTGGCGGACCCCCAGGCTTCGACAGCTGCAGCTTCCCTTCTTTTATATCTCGGGCTTAGAAAATTCTCCCAGCCCGTGATCCAGAAGATCAGGGACATTATTCCTTTTGCGATATACATTAATCAGGGCTCGGCTCTGACACGCCGGCGAGGCTGGTGACGAGGCGTGCCGTGAGATCAGCGTGATCCCGGAGCAGAGCCACACGTGGTTTGGCCGCTGCTCAACGTGGTGTTTGCCATTCCTGTTGACTCTGGGCTTACCGTCGGTGCGGGTTTTCCTCCAGATACGATGCACTTCAGAGTGAAGTTCTGTGCCTGGTAGCGACTGAAAGGGGCTGGAGTGTCAGCGTCCACCACCGAGATAAACACAGGCGGCGCTATAGGGCCAAGGAGGACATTTTAGTCACGCGGATTGAGCCACGACAAAAGGTGTAACTTTGGATTTTGCATCAATACCCTGATTAATGTGATTTGTTTACATGTATAATTCAGGCAGCTAAATATGAAAAAAAAAACTGCAAAAAAGCATTCAGTTTTTAATTTAAAAAAATTTATTTTTTATTTTTTTTGTAATGTATAAACACATCCATTACACATTATAATGCATTTATAAAGCATTATAAACATGGCTATAAATATTTATCAAAAGGGATAACACATTATAGCCATGTTTATTAAGCATTATGAATACTTTATGAAGCTCTCATCTATAATGAACTATAGATACCTTCATAATACAGTACAAAAACATCCTTAATTCTTATATTGACCATAATAATGCATTGTATCTATAGTTCATTATAGATGAACACTTCATAAAGTATTCATATTGCATAATACATACTGCTTTAATGTGTTATGCCTTTTGATAAATATTTGTAGGCATGTTTATAATGCATTATGAATGCATTATAACGTGTTATGAATGATGTCTTTATAAATTACTAAAAACATGACCTTAAGTAAAGTGTTACCAAAAGATTTACTGTACATGTATCAGACAAATAGCTGCGGCTTAAACAAAACAAATCCTACGGCACAGTATATTTAGGATCTGCTTTAGTGCGTTAAATATTGCTTGTGTACTGGATCCCTTTGGGCATACAGACTCTTACCAGCTGGCTTTTTTAATTAAGTGATAATGAAATATCACAGTGATGCTCTCCTCTTTCCCATAAATAGTCCATTACCTTTTCTGTGAGGAGCTGATCCATGCAGTTCCTCTACAAGCTATCAGTTGCTAAGCTCTTCTGGGTTGATCACTGTAATAGGGCAGCCGGTCTTGTCGGTGCACACAAATGTTGTTTTTTTCTTTCTCATATCAACACATGTTATCTGTTTCAACAATTTCAGGAGACTGACCCTCTGCACCATCTTACACACAGCAAGGCCAGCTCCACGTCAAACTACATCAGTACTGTGCCATTTCTCCGGGAATGTCATGTTCCTGTTCAGAATTCGAAGTTTTCAGTGTTGTAACAAGGCCTTCTTGCTCTGTTCAGCACTTGCTTAGATATTTTATCTGTTCAAGAAATTCAGTAACAAAATACTAAATCTATTTTTAAAACATCATCCATGAAACAAGTCACTGAGTGAAAGACCTTAATGTACTAAACAAACTAATGTGTACAGTATATCCCAGCAATGTGTAGGACAGTGTTATTAGCTTAGGCTACAGTAAGTGCTTGGCTAGCAGAGGTAATGGGTGCATATTGGCCCAGAGCACTTATTTGTAATCCTAAGCGTGCATACAGTATGATCTCGTATGGTCTTTTTTGTCAACTTCATGCAAATATAAACTACATCAGAGGTGACGTGACCCACATGTATTTAATCTAGTCCAGCAGGCTTTGCTTACGCTGCGGATTGAACGAAACGCTGCCATTAGTTAGGGTACAGCAGTATCTCCTGACTCGTCAGTGGTGGTACTGAATATGCGATAAGGATGACTCTCCCTGCCTGCCCCAGTATGCGCTCCCTGTAGATTTGAAGCATTCACTCAGACACGGAGCAGATATAGTTGAAAGTGAAAACAACACAGACTTCTCTGAATAATAAAAAGTGAGTGAGATTTGGCCTTCAGGAAAGTAACTTTAAATCCTCAGCAGATACCTTGTGAAATCAGCGCCTCCGACAAGCGGCACGTTCCCCGTGGGTAACTTACCCATGACTGTGAGAACGATGGTCCCTGAAGCCAGGACCACTTTCTCCCGTGTCGAGCGGTCGTAGACGCCCACGTGACACTCGTAGGGCCTGTTGTCAACGATGCGGACCTCTGGGAGCCTGCGGGGACAGAACCGTGAGAACCTGAATTAGGCCTGTCACTATTCTGATTTACTATGGTTTTATCTGGTAGAAATGACCATCAATTCACCTCAGAAGTTCTAAACGTCTTGCTTGAACATAAACATGAGTACGCTTCAAATTAATATAATGCAAAATGCATTTTAATATGAGGAACAACGATAACTGCCACAGAATCACAAATAGAATACATACAGGATATACCCCCCCCCCCCCCAAAGCCCATATAATTACTGGGGAGGTATGAATATGATGCACAAAATGTTTGGTCTTTCGGGAAGAACTTACAGACAAATCACTTCAGAATCATTGCTACAGATTCAAAGCCTTGTTTTCAAAGCTGGAAAAATGCAGGACAAAGCCTTTGTGAGACAGGTGGACATCTAACTGTCACATTTCTCGGAAAGAAAACCATCATGAAGAATTCCCTTAATGAAAGGGACGAGCTCTAATTCTGCATTAGCAGACGAAAAGAGAAGTGAAGACCTCCTTTTGACCTAGTAGTAGATCTATAGACCCTCAAAATCTGTCGTTTTTTCTCACTTTTACTAACAAGACTGTCACACAGCGGCTGGCGATCAGCACCAGTCCAGTTCAAAATAACCTCACATAGTGACAGAAAAAAGGTCTCTGTGGCTCTTCACAGCAAGACCTCACTGGCTTGGAGGGTGTTTGAGTTCCCATCTTTCCTGAGCATGTGTTGACATGATGAGCACAGCGCAAGCGGCAGTGACCAAAAAACCCTTTGGACAAGTGTCAAACGCTTCTGTTTCTCACAACAGTTAACAGATCCACTGCAGATGGGGACTGGGGAGTGAGGCGGGAGCGATTTCATTAGCATCCTCAGGATACTTCTAGCAGACAAGCCAATCAACTTACCAACCATGGTTTTTACACAGGAGAACACTACAAGATAAGGCACATTGTGCAGGGTCTCTAACACACAGCGAACTCGTTTTGTACTCTATTTGCTTTAGGATGTAATCAGTTACAGCTGAGCTGCCTTCAGCTCCGCCCTTAGGCACACCGTGTTTCAGAGACGGTCCATTATGAAGTTCTCACCTTTGACCTTTGACCCTGGCATGGGGCACTCTGCAGCCAGTGCGTCCAGCGGCCTGGGGCTCCGCCCGCTCGTATGGGGCAGAGGAGAGGAAAACTGGCTGGCGCACGAAACCTCGAATTCTCCTCTGCTAAACGGACAGAAGATTGTGACTCACGAATGGCTGGGTGCCTGAGACTGTCCGCTCCGTTGGGCTCCCAGCGCTAAAGGAGCTCAGTAAATATGTCCTGAGTGGATCAATTATGCGCTCATTATATGAAAAACAGCAGAGACACCTTTCAGACAGAGAGACCCATCAAAGCCATTTTGGGGGAGAGTTTATGAATTACTGCAGCCTGCATGGAAATGTCACATCCTTCTTCTCAAGCTCTTAATAAGCTGTAACCCACTCATTTAGCTTTTTATAGGAGTGATTCTGCATTATTCACAACATCTGTGTTCTCCTAGTGATCACTTATACAACATTGTGGCTTTTTCCGATAACCAGTTTACGTTGCTTCTCAGTGTCTAACGAAACAGTTAAGAAACTGGATCGCTGCAGCCTCACAGTGCGACGTGGTGGAGCTGGATCACAGTTCTTAGTGGGTAACATTGCAGTCCCACACTTTCATGGCTGGGGGTGTGAATCCCCCTCTGCTCTGAGCATGATAGATGCTCTTCCCATGGCACATTTGGAGCACCTGGGAAAGCTGTTTCTCTGATAGTCCAAAGGTTCACTATTACACAAACTGGCAATTCTCATTCACCCGTAGTGTGTGTATGTCTGTGCCCTGCAATGAACTAGCCTCCCACTTGGGATCGCTCCAGCCTTCTGCCCCAACGTCTCCCTCTATTCGATTAGTGGTTAGAAGATGGATAGATGGATGATTTATTTTATTGATCGGTTTATAGTGAAGCAGGAGAACAGCTTATAGTACCACCCAATTACACCGCTGCATATTTGCTGAAGAAATTCAGAAAGTTTACAACTTTTTTTTGCTTATGTGCAACATCCAAAG
This sequence comes from Stomatorhinus ivindoensis, assembly GCA_019775895.2. Taxonomy (NCBI): domain Eukaryota; kingdom Metazoa; phylum Chordata; class Actinopteri; order Osteoglossiformes; family Mormyridae; genus Stomatorhinus; species Stomatorhinus ivindoensis. The sequence goes on from JABFEB020000104.1 coordinate 2,488,241, forward strand.
GCTTCTCTGATTCCAGCCAGCAACCTTCAGGTCACAAACATGTGTCCTTGGCTAGCAGGAAGCCACACGGCATATATCATCTGGTCAAGGTCAAAGAAGGTCAAGCAGGCGACTCTAAGCTTTGTACGTCCCTCCCCCCCCCACCGTGCTTTGCCCCCCGAACGCGGCAGCCGTTAAGCGGATTTTCCACGCCTTGTCGTGACTGACAGCGCGTGGGGGTGTTCGGGGGTTACGTCACATGCGCCACCGCAGGTGATGCCACAGAATTATTAGCGTGGGGAGGGCGCTCGCAGCTGCCAGGCTGAGCTGGGGGTGCCGTAGGCGCGGAAAGCATCAATAAGAAGCCGTGCGGCATCTGTGACACACCCCCCCTCCCCCAAAAAGCCCGAATCCACATTACTAGTCAAAGAGCATTTATAGAAAAGCACACATCCCATTTGCAGGGAGCTTAGTGCTTATTTAAGATAGGGAGCCGGGGTTGAGCCACCTGCCCATCGATGAACAAAGAAAGACACAGCGACACCTATGTTACTGTGAGAATACTCACTATTCCGCCTGAATCTAATTAGTCACGTCGCTGAACACAGCTAATTATCGCACCAGGGTAAAAGGAATATTACAAACAGCAAATCCAACAAACGGACACAGACAGAATGTTTCCATTTTTTCGAGGAGAGAAAACTTTTGACAGAGTGTTTCCCGCCTCACACGCAGAGTTCCCTGGGATAGACGCCTGTTGTGGATAAATGGCTATGAAAATGGATGTGATGAAGGGGTGGCATGGCGGTGCAGTGATTAGCAGCCTCATCTCATACCTCTGGGGCCCGGGTTCAAGTCTCTGCCTTGGCTCTATATGTGTGGAGTTCGCATGTTCTTCCCGTGTCGTTCTGTTCCTGTAGCGCCCCCCCCCCCCATAACCCTGAACGGGAAAATGAATGGCGGACCGTGACTGCCGCCTCATCAAAGATCACGCTGGTCCCTCCGGCCATTTCCCCCAGCAGCATACGCCCTCTGTGATTTAGTCACCCTTTAAAACTTAAAAAGGCTCATTTCGTGTTTTGTTTTCTCGGTTTACCTGTTAAATGACAGCACTGTAAAGGTCGCTGTCTGTCTGCCGTTCCCAAGTGCCGGTCTGCAGTCCGTGGCCTTGTGACAGCGGCCAAGACATTATAAGAGACGCTACTTTGACGGGATAAAAGCACTTAAGTGGCAGCCTGGGAGGTGTAGCTACACCAAGGCACCACACTGGCTTTTCTCTCTTCTGTTCTCCTTGAAGCTACTCACCATCCTACCATCTTTCAACGAAGGAAAACTATACATATATAAATATATATGAAATTCATGACTTCTTAGCTGGTATTGATATTGAACAAGTGCAAATGTATTCTTTGGGGATTATACAGTTATAGTCAACATTATTGGCACCTCTGAATTTTTATGTACAATATCTCTACAGAACTAATTGGAAACGTAGTAACTATGTATCAGCAGAAAATTTTAATAGTGTGTTCAAAGTTATTCAACAAAAAGAAGCTTTTGCAATTTCAATGTCGTGATTTCACATAAGAAATATGACCTGGCCGGCATTAAGGGTCTGCAAGCATTCCTTTTGGCTTCTCCTGCAGGTGATTTCTCCCACTCTTCAATTGCAATTCGTTCCAGCACTTGAATTTTGCAACATTCCTTTTTCCCAATGGCAGCATTCAGCCCTTTCCGAAGATTTTCACTCAAATTGAGAAGAGGACTCACGGCTACTCAGTTTCAAACAGACCTTTTTCAACCATTTTTGTTTATGGATGAGTGCTTTGCGTGGTTGCCCTACAACGGGAGCCAAGATCTTCATTGCTCTCTCCCGGCTGGGAGGGAGCAAAAATATGGACTGTCTGGCAGGGAGTAAGAACATGGACTGCTATTGCTGTGGATCCCCAAAGACTAGTTTGGGAAATAGTGCTCTAATACGTTCAAGGTCTCCAGGACCAGTAAAGCAGCCCCAGAGCTTTACAGATCCTCCGCCATATTTAACTGTAGGTACGGTGTTCCATTCCTCATGAGCTTCATCCCATCACCTATAAACAAACCATTGGCCTACATTGCCGAAGAGCTTTACTTTGGTTGCAGTTGTCCTTAGAGCATTTTCCCAGAAGGACAGACGTTATGTAGGTTCTGCCTTTTTTGCTTTCGCTTATGAAGTGATGTCTTCCCTGGCCTTCTCCCGTAAAGCCCTTTCTGGTTTAGTGTGCCACCTCCCATTCGGGTTCAAACTATCACTCTAGATTGCCCAGGGTCAGTCGTAAGCTCTGTCAATGTTTACTGCGGTGTTTTTTTCCCAGTTTGCCCCAAACTTCGAAACTTCCACTGATCAATTTTCATATTCCCTCCATATCCCAGGAGGCCATTGACAGTTTCCACGAACAGCAAACTTCTTAATAACATTGTGAATTGTTGAAACTGGGATGCCAAGGTCTTTGGAGATGGCTGCGTAGCCTTTTAGAATTCCTTTGCTTGGCATTATAATAGCATTTCTGATGCCCTGAGACAGCTCTCTGAAATGTACCATTGTGGAACAGGGAGGAAGTAAAAATGGCCCTTTTAAGCATTAAAGTCATCATTCATTGGGTATCTCAAGTCATGTGAGCACTGATAATTTATTACAGGAGATTTTCACTGCAATGACAGTCTTGTTCTATTTTTTCAAACTAATTTAAATTCTTCAAACAGAGGGTAACAATTGTCATGGTATTCTTCCTGTTTTTATAATTCATTCATTCTATTCAATTTTTAAAATAGTTTTATCCTGTGCTGTTCTGTACCAAACAAACGAGTGTCTTTAGAGCTAAGCTTTCACACGACACTTTTTTTCCAGGAGATATCGCACATGATGAACGTAAAATTCCAAGGTGGCAATAATTTTCTATTATACTGTAGCATCATCCCTGTTAGGAAAATGACCTCCTGTCTGTTGGATGTAGGTGGAGGTCTGCATCTCAGAGTGAGCATACAGACTATGCCTCCCCTGGAGCTTCTGTCCCTAAGCAATCTCCCCTATTTGACTTGTGGTTTTAATACTTGCCTTTACACATCAGAATGCATTAGGGTAGCTCATGAAACACTTAATAATAATCAGCTATTTGTATCATTATATGTAATTACTGAAAAAGATAACCGCATCTGCATTCATTTTATACAAACAAATTAATCTGTCAAGTCTACTTAGGTTCCACAGAAAGGCAGTCAGTGTTGTCTGTTTTTTTTTTTTTAAAACCATGTTTATATAAGCAAAAAGACAGACTGGCTAAACTAAACACGACTAAATGGGATTTGCCTGCCAAACATTTCTGATTATCTTCTACACCAAATGACTGCATAATAAGGAAAATGTGGATCGGTGATTCAACAGCAGTTAAGTTCCCTTTGTAGCTTCCACACACTTGAACAGATAAACCATTTGAAATTTGAAAAATGGCTACTCACTGGCCACTTTATTGGGTACACCTGTTCAACTGCCAATCGAAGCAAATATCTAATCAGCCAATCATGCATCGGCAGCGCAGTGAATGAAATCATGCAGATATGGGTGAGGGGCTTCACATCAAACATCAGAATGGGGAGGAAAGGTGATTTAAGTGACTTTGAATATTGACTTTCAGTATTTCAGAAACTGCTGATGTACTGGGATTTTCACGTACACCCATCTCTAGGGTTTACTGGGAATAGGCTGAAAAAGAAAAACCATCCAGTGAGCGGATGTTCTATGAGCAAACATGCCTTATTTATGGTAGGGGTCAGAGAAGAATGGCAGACTGGTTGCAGCTGAAAGAACAGCAACAGTAACTCAAATAACCCCTCATTACAACCAAGGTATGCAGAAGAACATCACTGAATGCACAAGACATTAAACTTTGAAGCAGATGAGCTACAGCAGCAGAAGCCCACACTGGGTGTCACTCCTGTCAGCTAAGAACGGGAAACTGAGGCTACAGTGAACATGGGCTCACCATCACTGGAAAATGGAAGAGAGGAAGAAGGGATCCCTGGTCAGATAATTCCTGATTTCTGCAGTGACATTCAGATGGTAAGGGTCAGAATTTGGCATAAACAACATGAAAGCACGGATCCATCCTGCCTTGTTTCAAAAATATCTGGTGGTGTAATGATGTGGGGAATAATTTCTTGGCACAGTTTCGGCCCCTTGCTACCCACTGGGCACAGAGCCACATGCCACAACCTACCTGAGTACTAATATTTTATACTGAATTTGAAAAATGGCTATAGTATATTATAGGGCTGGGCGATGTGCGAAATTAATACCAACATTGCAGGTCATGTGTCTCTTGCATCACAATGGCAGTGATATTCAGCCAAGCTTTTTCTTATCATCATACTATATGGATATTGTAACATGGTGGGTTTAAGTTTCACTGAATCATTTTTGATTTGTTATAGGACACAAGCATTGCAATTTCAGTGATTGTTCCTTTTCAAAATTATAATGAACAAACGTGCTTTATTTGTAATTTGCACAGGTATAGAGGAAGCGCTTCTTTTCCCTGACCCTGTCTTGCTCTCCATAGCTGGGGGGGTCACAGCGCAGGGACAGCTAATGTGCAGCACCCCTGGAGCTGGGGGTCAAGGGCCTTGCTCAAGGGCCCCTGGAGATGTGACTGTCCTGCCAGGACTCAAACTGGTGACCTTTAGATCACAAGTATAGACTTGGCCAATGAGCCACTCGGCGCCCCTAGTATATGTTCAAAAGATCAGTTTAGTTTACAGCTGCAGTTTTTGCATGAGCTCTGCATTCTGATTGTTTTCATCATTCCCAGTAAAATTCACTCCTAGATGGGTTTGTGAGAAATGCATTTAATTATTTACTTTAGAAATAGCCCAATATTTATTGCAACAAAATCACATTGTGATATTTAAATTTTTTCAGATAACACGTTTTAAGTCCTTGTCACGGCACTCTGATCGTCATCTTGCTCTTCCAGCCAGACTGCAGTTAAATCCTGGGTCTCAGTTGTCCATTATTATTATTACTTCCCTTTTTTAACTTTGTTTTTTGTTGTTTCCTGAGTTCATAACTGTTCTCAAGCCAGCTTTGTATAGTGTTTCACCAGCAGGCTATGTGTGTCACCAATTGACAAAGAAAGTATTTCAAGTCTCACCCTAAAGTACCAAAGAAGTACCCCAGCTGTTTTGGTACTTTGGGTACTGGTACTCAACCGGAAGTCAATGCAAAAGAGAAAATACCAAAAATACAGTACCCTATGACTACACTCCACCTAGATGCTTATGGCTGCTCCCAGCAAAATAACTCGCATGTCACAAAAGTTACATCATCTCACACTGGTTTCTTGAACATGACAATGAGACTGTTGTGCTCAAGCGGTCACCACAGTCACCAGACAGAGCAGCTATGAGATGTAGTGGAATGGGAGATTCACATCATGAAGGTTAGCAATGCTCTCCAGAAGCAGCGGAATGACCCTGGGGTGTGACGTCACTCTCTATAGCCTCTTCCTGCACTCAGTATCTTCCTTGCCTGTAACACCACTGATACCAAAACCGTCAGCCCCAATGCTGCAGTTCCAGAATGAACCCAGGCTCAGAACAGTGTCCTAAAAGTAGGACAGTCACCCTGTTACGCGTAAATGTGCTTATTCCGAAACCTCATAGTAACTGCAAGCACAGTTCTTGTCTCGACTCTAGACGTGGAAAAAGTAAATAGAGCATAAGGCTGCACTGAGCTGTATTTGTAATTGAATTTAATTAGAACTTAAATGGAACACAAGTGCATTTTCATAAACACAATAGAAAATTAAATGCATTGGCACCAAGAGATTAAAGGAAAGCTCTGCTATTAGACTTCAGACCTACCAGGCTATAATTCCTACCGGCAGATCCTGTCATGGGTTCTACCTGGGTGTGCTATTACCTACCGTTAACAAAGTGACGTTAAATGAATCTGTGTGGTATTTTATGTGACTGACAGTAACAGGTCCCCACATAAAAGAAGACAAGGAGGAAGTCGCAGTAGAAAATGTAATTTCATATGTTTTCATATTTTGCTATCCATGATATAGTAGGTAGTCTTTCTAACACTGACTACTATTTGTATTTTACACAGTTCATTGTATGATTCACACATTTTTGTTTATCCACTCAAGCCACCTAAAGTTAAAGGTACAACAGCAGTTTCCTGCATGGGAGCACATCCACCTCCATTCCTCCCACCCCATCTGCAGCTTTGATTCAATCATTTAAAATGCTTTTGTGCGGCATCATCAGACCACGTGGTCCTTCTGGCAAGGAGGTAACACCAAACGTCTGCTGTCAGAGCCAGAACATTCACTTCTTGAACATACATGAAAAATGACAAAGTCTGTTAGTTTCCAGTTCTTAGCTATTCTTGCTGTTTCAAGGTATCAAGTTGTGAGGAATGGAGGGAACACGACTACTTCAGCTTCTGCAGTTATATATTATTTAACATCAAGGGGTAAGGATCTTCGAAATGGGGGAACGGGGGACGCACCCCCCCCACATCCCAAAAATAATAATAAATAAATAATAGGATCTTTCTTATCTTTCATTATGAGTTTGCGTTGCTGAGGCCAGTTCACAGTGCATGCAGAGCGCGAAGACAGGACATACACCCAGTGAAGATTGTAGTTCTGTATCGTCAATGTATCATATTGATTAGTTATTTAATTTTTTTTGTGAAATTGCACCCAAGACAGTTGTAGTCTCACTTAGAACGATGCAATTTTTATTATTTTTAAATTATTTAAAATATAATTTTAAATCTTTCTTTCATAGCCTCCCTTCATGTTAGGACCGTCGAGGGGACTACATCGACTGTTTCTATACACCGAACCAAAATATCTGTTTGTCAGTGTGGTGGGTGTCTACCTGATCGTTGACTGATAGACGAGGTCCTCGCGCCTTCGGTAGTCCTCCATGTGTGAGTAATTGGTGTTGAACATGGCGTCGTACGTGAAGATTTTCTGCTTCATTCTGCCCCCATCTGTAACCTTCAAGTGGAAGAAGGGAAACAGTGAAGCCTGCGGTGTGGAGCTTAGCACTGCCTGAAGGTCCGACGCCGAATCCCGCACTGCTGTCGCCTGCCCTTCCGGCAGAGATCGGGAATCACCAGGCGACAATCACAAGCTGCACTGCAGTTAAAGCTTTCCAGTTATGCGTTAGCAGTTATAGACAGGGCCCAAGCTGCCTTGGCACGCACATACAGTAGATGCCATTTCCCATCGCCTTTGAAAACATACCGCCCCCTTTGATTGATCTGTTTAATTGTCACTCAATTAAAAGTAAATCCAACTATTATATCAGGAGTACATGTCAGGCCAATGGGCCCCTCCTGTACTCTGATGGTCTGCCTTGAAATATTTTTACAACTTGACCTCTGGTTATGTGAGACAAGGGACTTAAGCCATTCAACGGGGAAAAAAGTCTTTGGAACTTAATTGTGGATATTTCCTTTTGATTGTTAGACTGGGGAGGAGGGCGATTCGGCCTAAACATTCGTAATCCCCACTGGACTCTTGGTTCTCTGTGGTGCACACCATGAATGAAAGAACATTGGACTTCTCACTAATCCCAAGAGCCATGTCCCTTTGAAAAATATGTGGACAGAAAGATTAAAGTGCTGGGTTCATTCTTACTGTGACATGACAGCTGAAGAATCGTCATATGAAAAGCACAAGATGCATTTTGGATAGTGACTGAATTGTGCTATTGTTTCTTGTCTTTCAATTCAAAATTTTCGTGAAAAATTTATAAAGACCTTCACAAATAATCATAGCAATTACAGTTAATTATGCTTATCATGCTAATAATTACATTATGTTTGGTCTGTTCTGTCCTACACATTCAATAGACAAATACTGTTCTAGCTCACATAAATCAAACATTTTATTAATTTAATTAGTTTTCAGAAGTTAGCTACCAACAGTGAAGTGTGAGACTGGATTCGCTTTTGTATGTGCATAATTGCTTATGCTGAAACTACTGATAAGCGTTGTTGTGGGTACATTAGGGACAGCTAAATGGATCGGCTGCTGGTTCCTGTACCGGATGCTGCTTATTCCAGCACAATTGAAGGCCCATCAGTTTGAAACATCAGATGACATTAAAATTCTCTTATACAAAACCTGTTATACAGAAAGCTGTTTGTGGTGCTAAACAGGGTGGATGTACAGGGTGGTTAGCCATGTAAATTAGCCAAATTTCAAATATAAACAATTTATGTAACTTCTCCTTATATAACTATTCCATTTAGGTCACAGCAACTTACGAGCAATGTGAATTAAGTCATTAGTTCATTAAGCAATTCAATGTTAATTTTTTTTATTCACGGTTCCTGAGGATTGGATTCAAGCGGAATCAAGGCTAAACGTAGGCTTTCATCTCCACCAGAAAGCCTTTGTAATTGCAAAATACATTCAATATGTATCCTAATTTCTCAGGAATAGTGGGCAAGTAATGGACAAGCCTAGTTTGCTGGTGTGCAAACACTGTGTTTAATTGACTATTGGTTTTGTTTACGTTTGTAAATTTGTGTGCTTTTTAGATGGATTTTTATGCTTTTAACATAAAGGTTGGGACTTGAATCCCAGAAGTGTTCCTCCTGAAATATCCTTCAGCAAGCTACTCAACTGGAATTGCTTATGTAAAACACCCAGCTCAAAAATGAAAAATATGAATTACATAAACAATTTTTTGAGTATGTGTCTACTGATCTTCATAATACATCAGCATATCCTCAGTCTTTCTGAAAGACTTGTTATTGCTTTTGAAGTATTTGCAGGATTGACGTTGAAACCCAAAGTAAAATGCTGTGAAATCGACTGACATCTGGTAAGATAAAATAAAAAATTCTATTTACACTTATTTAGTTGATGCTTTCATTGGAAAAAGTCTCAGGAGCAACTGACGTTAAGGGTCCGGATTAGGGGTCCAACAGTGAAATAAATCTGCTAGCCACAGGATCTGAACCAACAACCTTCCATCCACGTTTACATGGGCCTAAGCCACAGGCTCTCACACTGACACAAGTGTAGGGTCCGATGGCCGGTAATCAAAGCCAGAATTCTGTCCCGAACCACCAACGCTACAGACGTACAGCTTAGCTGCTGCTTTCTTACCCGAAACCAGACGATCTCTCTCAGTCTGCCGTCAGTCTTGAAGATACACTTCAAGGTCACGGTGTCGCCCACAATGACAGGGGGTATGGGTTCGATGGTAACAGTCAGGTACCCTGTGGAACCAGATGGATGCACAGATCACTGTCGCTGTCAAGTGAAACTGCCATTTAGCACCAAAGCCCCTAACCTTGCACTGAAAAAAATGGGTCCAGTACAAGATTTTTATGAGCCTGGAGCCAATTCCTGGAAGCACAGCGGGTAAAACAAGGCAAACCCTGAATGGGAAGCCCAGGATACACGCTCACACAAAAAATGATGCAAATGTAGAGACGGCAATTCGCCTAACTGCATGTCTTTGTACTGAGGAAGGGAACCGGAGTAGCGAGAGGAAGCGCCGCGTGACACAAGAACATGAGCAGAAGGAGGCTGCCTGCCTGGGACTCACAGGAGAACTTCCCCTGGAGCGGACGAGATAAGCTGAGGTATGTGAGATGGGTGTATTATTTCATAGGTGCAGAGTTGGAGTGATGTGGAAAAAATCACCTGTAGAATATCCAACATTATCACCATCATCATCATTGTCGTTTGCATCATTATCATCATCACCATCATTATCATCGTCATCATCATCACCATCATTATCATCATCACCATCATCATCACCATCATTATCACCATCATCATCATCAACATCATCATCACCATCATCATCACCATCATTATCATCATCACCATCATCATCATCACCATCATTATCACCATCATCATCATCAACATCATCATCACCATCATTATCATCATCACCATCATCATCACCATCATTATCACCATCATCATCATCAACATCATCATCACCATCATCATCACCATCATTATCATCATCACCATCATCATCATCACCATCATTATCACCATCATCATCATCAACATCATCATCACCATCATTATCATCATCACCATCATCATCACCATCATTATCACCATCATCATCATCAACATCATCA
>JABFEB020000104.1:2510016-2539088 GCA_019775895.2 Stomatorhinus ivindoensis
CTCACAGACACACACACGGCAGGCCTTCACTGGTACACACATACGGCAGGCCTTCACCGGCTCACAGACACACACACACACGGCAGGCCTTCACTGGTACACACATACGGCAGCCCTTCACTGGTACACACACATACACACACACACACAGAGAAGGCAATTTGCAAGTGCCAATCCAGCTTGAGTGCAAATTGCTTGAACTTTGGCAAGAAAGTGGAGAAGCTGAAGGTACCTAGACAAACTCAGAGGACACAAACACACGGAGCTAAAAGCAGGAACTGACAACATGACCCTAGAGACGAGAGGCTACAGAGCCAGCCACTGAGCCCCTGTATTACTCTGTCATTGTTCTGTAATCTTAACAAATCCCCTGTGAACCAAGGCGGGCCGACGTCCCCACAGACCACGTTGCTGTAAGATCTTCCAGGAAAAAAAATGTTTCAAAAGCCATTTTGTCTTCTATATTCATTAATCCCATGATGCATTTGGAATGTAGATTTACTTTATGACAAAAAAGGCATGATTAAGCTGCAAATCTGCCAATGATTAGGGTGCCATTAACTGAAGGAGCTGTTATTTTTCATTCTGTACCCCAAAGCTATAGTTACTTGACTACATTATCTAGAGACATTTTAGATGGAGAAGAGTACAACAGGTGTGCAATGCTGTTCATTTTACTCATTTTACATGCACATTCTTCTCCCCACAAAGGCAGTATTATCCCCAATCTGTGTAACGAACTACTCTTGTCTGTTAAAGCAATTATGCTTATTGTCTTTAAAGAAAGAAAGTTTCTTGGTATTAAAATTTGGCACATTCAAGTCATGAAAATGGGTGCATTAGAGGTTTGAAATTCAAACTTTGAATAGTGTGTTGGTGGTACTGAGAGAGGGCAGCACAGTGGTGCGGCGTGGGATCGAGCAGATGCACCCAGGTGAGAAGTGTCCCTGATCCTGGAGGGCGATGGAGAACTCATTTCATCTGTCTCCTGAAGGAGTGTCGGGTTAGTTTGCGCTAGTGTATTTGCCAGTGAAACCCTCCCCCAGGGAGAACAGCCAATCGGCTTCATCCCTGACAGCTTGCATGAAGTCTAAGGAAATAATATGACTCACACTGTTAAGTACGATTTATTTTGGCAAGTCTTTTGCAGCTGCCGTGTTTTTTTCTGAGTTCCAAGGTCTTAGCGCTCAGCAGTAATAACACTTTTCACTTGATTTTAGAGACTTCCACTGCTAACATGGCCGCTCTAATTTAAAGTAATTGTATATTAATTTGAACAATTACTAATGGCAGCATAGACAGCATAGACGTAGGAACCCTGTATATCATAATACTTACAAATCACATGCAGTAATCAGGCTATTTTGCAACTGAGTCCCATCATCACGATACAAAACAAATTCCAGACCTGTAGCTCTGAATTTAAAGTCCCACAGTTAATGTTTCAGTCTTGCGGCTCGTTAACAGGCTGCAGTCTCTTGCTAATTTACCCGAAACATTATCAACTCATCTGTGTATCCAACACATGTCCATAAATCCTTTAAATTAGTTTTAATTTACTCTCAACTAAAAGGGAAAAAAAATAAAATAAACAAGGTATATTGTGAATAGCAAAACACAAAACATCCTCAGGCTATTAAAAAATCTCATTCTTGTTAAAGTCCAATGACTTCTCTTCTGAATTAAATGTCTGTGAAATATTTTTAATGAATCGGGATCTTACCTTTATGCATTCACAACAAAGAACAGTCCTGTTAGTGCTTAGAAGCATGTGTCTTGTCTGACAGTTTCTCAGTTTCATGTTTATTGGCTAACATAAACACTATAGCCATCGTATTTATTGCAGATTGTTGCCTATTTTATTAAAACTCTTAAATCAGTGCAAAACTTATAACAACTTAAAGAAAACATTTAAAGCAAGAAGTTTGCTAAGCAGACAGTACTTTATGTTGTTTAAGCTGAGTGGAAAAATGGAAAATATAAATCCAGTCTGATTTATGGATGATGTTGTAACCCAAATAACAAAAAATATTGAATTGTTTTCCAATGTGAATGGAAAATCAAATACATTAATGGATATATTTATGACATACCTGAGAAACATAATTTAAGAAATTATTCACTTACTCTTCAAAATATGGAAAAAAACTGATTTCGGATTTTAGCTTGACTGGATGATCAGGTGGTCCGAAGTCAATCGGTGAAATTTAAATTGGAAACAAGAGCGTCCCTCCCTGCCAGACTGAAGGCACAACTTCTGCATGCAGCCACTTCACTGGGCCGATTTCACTGGCTAATTCTTAACTGTCATGTACACGTGTAGATGGCCACACCGGGATAAAGCAGACATGCACCAGAACGTGACAAAGCTGCCCTCTGGCACAGACAATCATGCTGAGCAACAGAAGTCGTAGCATGGCTGGACCAGTCCCAGAACAATTCACTGGGTGACAAAATCACACCAGGCACTCAACTACATATTTTTTATCAGTTTTCAAATGACCCGTGGCTTTACTGAGAGCAAATGAAAAGAGAAAAAGAAAAATCTATTTGCCTCTTTACAGTACATTTCCTCCCACTGATCCAAGCACACACGCACATACCTGTCAGACACAATCATTTTATTGTAACTGTATTGCTCATTGTGAACGCTGAATGAGTGGGGCTCTGGGGGGGCCTGAGATCTATTGGGGTGGGCGCAGGACACCAGACCCAGCCGTGCCCCTGGGGTGTGAGCTGAACATTCATTCAGTGCAGTGATGTTAGTTAATGCCCAGGATCTTCTGCATAAAACACAGAAAATGCTCTTCCATCGTGTAGCATGTTCTTCTATGCTAACAGGAAGATAATATTAACTCTAAGTACAAATTTATTGTTTACAAGAACGTATATTCACGTTATCTGTAACCGGCTTATCCATAAATTCACACAGCTAACAAAGGTTAAAATCACAGAATGAAGCTGGGTAACATAATGTTTCTTTCTATCGGTCAGTTGTGGAGTCTGGGATCTTTTGGAGATTTAATAACAATATATTTTACTATACTTTTAAGAATTTCACCCTTTCAGTGAAATGTGTAACATCAGCCAAAAAAACAGTGAATTCAGTTTGAGAGGCACTAATGCAGTCAGTTTAAATACCAATGTAACAAAACGAGGTCTGATTTGTACTTCTGATACGTGTATAAAGAGGGCCTGTAATTTGGCATTGGTTATGTAATGGCCCCAGTCAACAGGAAGTGCAATTTCCATTTAATTGATGAAACAGAAATGACTTTAGTGCAACAAGATGTCCCACGTGAGTCGTCACTCTGTGCCTTCCGTGCTGCTAAGTGAAAACACCATGGTATATTTTGGTGTCATCTGTTGGCAATTTCCAAGCTTTATTTTGGGATGTCTGGAGTGTTTCTTAGCAACCTGGCAGGGGACTTGTGCGCGCCATCCAAGATGAAGTGGTTGGGCATCATTACACTGATGTGTGTGCTGTTATTGTGTCTTGTAATCAAGGCCACTATGGCTGGAGAATGGGGAGGAGGGCACCATCGAAGCCCTCAAGTATAAAATCAGCCTCTTAGTTTCTGCATCCGTCTCACAAACTGCTGTTCATTTACAGGCCAGATAAATAACCCACAATAACACGATCCACGGAGTGACATCGATGGTTTCCTCACGTGACAGCAATAACAGACACCCATAAACGCTGCAAATGCGATTAAAGCTTGTTAAAACTTTTCATTAGCCCCACCTGCAATGTCTCTTTTTCATTTTCCGCAGGTGGTGCACTAACTCTTCCACCATATGCTCTGATTTCACAGGCTTTTTGCAAGATTCACAGCTTTCAGGCTTTGCTGTAAACCCAGGTTTAACAGTAAGAGCAAAACAAAAGAATGATAAAACGAAACAACAATCAAAAGCAGAACATTCAACCCATTTGGATAAAGAAAATCTAGGAGCTTTATCTCCTATATCTTTTGCTGACCTGAGTGGCTCTAAAGACCTGTCATATTTGCTCAAGATAAAAGAGATTTAGTGCTGCCAAAAGCACTGATGCCTTACGCGAAACCATAGGACTCTGAATATATTCAGTTATGTGAATGTTGTTGTCGTGATTTCATAGCTCAGGCCTCCAGAACTGTGATAAGACCCGTGGATAAAACAAGGACAGCGAAAGGGTCTGAAATTCATCAGACAACATGGGGAGCGTGTGAGAGCCAGTGAGAAATAAATAAGGTCATGGAGTGTGGGTGATGATAAGGAAATGACCCGTGTTAAAGGGAGCGATCTGGTCCTCAGCGGGCAGCATGCTGGTTAAACACATGGACCTATATCCCAGAGCCTGCTGGGTCTCGGTCCCAAATTCAGCTCTGCTGAATTTCCCTTGAGCGGGATGCTTAATCTAACTAGTGAAATATACAGTATGGCTAGTCCATCAAGATGAAAGCTGCAGCCAAATGAAAGCATGCGACCCCCCCACCGAGACAAGGCCAATATTGGGGAAATTGCTGGATTTCAGCATAATAACCCACTGACCTATACTTGCCATGCTGACCTACTCAACTCTCCATCCGTGCCTCGTGAAAGCTACAGTGATACTGAGGAAGTCCAACATGAGAGAGCTTCCATCACAGACTCAACGAGTTATTGCTTCTACATAAACCACCGGAACCACCTAAATATGAAGCCCCTGGAAACAACGCAGGAATTATATATCACACAAGCGATATGCTGTTCATGGCTACAGTGTGGCCAACGTTACACATAGCACATCCCTTTGAAGCCTCTGGTTCACTCGGCTAAGCTGTGAAATGAGAGCGTGCTACGTTGATCAGCTAGCCCTGCCAGCCGCGGAGGTCAGCGGGGCGCGCGTCCGAGGCCTTGGCATTTGGAGACAGCAAAGCGGTTATAAAGCGCTACAGCCGAACTTCCCAGCAGTCTCTCTCTGGGCTGATGAGCGGCATAAACAACACGGCAGGCGCCCTTACAGGTTTCAATGGCTCTTTGCTCTCTCTTTGCTTCTCATCTTTATTCCACAGCTTCCCAAAGACGAGCTCCAGGCATGACAAGCCTCCACAGAGACGGATACCCCTAGAGATTTTCACTCATAATCTCAGTGGCGCTGCATGGCAGTGGAATGAAAGCTGGCCTGTTCCCAGCTGGGGAGCACAGGGCGCTCCCAGCACTGGATTCTCTGCGTAGGGTGAACCAGCGGCTGTAGGCATTTCCTACACTGCAGGTAAATTCCAAGGTCACGTTTGCATTATATCAACGCCATCAATGAAAAAAACATTCTGTCACTTGGCAGCGCAAGTTTCTTCAGCTTTACTTAATACGTGTACTTATGCAAACACGCTGAATATGACAGTAGCAACTCGCCATAGATATTCTTGATATTGATTTCTGTATACAGACACTTCCTAGGTTATGCTGGTCCATGTTACGAAATTTTAACTTTACGACAGGCAAGTGTTTTTCACTTTCAGTACATTGTTCAATAAATTACATGAGATATACAACACTTCATTATAAAATAGGCTTTACGTTAATGATTTTGCCCAACTGTAAGCTAAAGTAAGTGTTCTAAGCATGTCTAAGGTAGGCTAGGCCAGGCTATGATGTCCGTCAGGTTAGGTGTACTGTATCGAATGCATTTAAATTGCCTTGTGATAGGTTTATCGGAACGTAACCCCGTCATAACCTTGGGAGAGGCAGTATAACATATTCACCATTATTATAATAAAATGAACTATGGTCCATGTTGATACGCTTTGTTAATAAGCTTTGTTACCTGTTCTATTTCAGAGTGTGCCGCCTTCTGCGTATGGCTGTACTTTTAGAGGACAGGTGGCAAACTCTTGACTGTTTGCTGCTATTTTGAACCGAATGACCCCAATGAGTTTTTCATCAGTCCACTTCTGTCCGGGATCAGCTCGCCTCGTTATCGCATGAAAATTAGCCTTGAGATTCCACGGCTGGAAGAAATAAAGCCATTTAAGTTAATAAAAAGAAAAACACTGGTACAGGTTGTAACTCCATTAGTGTCCCTTTCGCTTTCTGTCATCATTTCTGATGCTAGTCGCCTACTCAGTGTTAGTCACTGTTTCAAAGTCAGGTGACAAGGACATTCATTCAGTCCCCCTGAGCCTTGTCACAGATCACATAAAATCAACGTCTGTTTTTCCTCTCGGCCACCAGGATGTATGTCCAGTCCCCGGTGCCACACCCACAAACCCCACCGTAGCCCTTTCTGTCACCCAGCATCTGATTTTATTTGCTCCCACCCCTTCTTATGTTGCTATCCCTCCCCGCCATGTCGTTAAACACCCCCGCTCTGTCCCCTCATCCCCGTAACACATGGTTCACCCTGTTGTCCAGCCCGGAGCGATTCTTACGGACATAAACCAAAGACTGTAGTGGAACTGACAAGAATTCAAGGACAAACTTCTGCATTTGTTTACTCTGAAGCTTCAGATGGACCCCCCTGCATTCCGCGCACGGCAAGGCAGTAAAATTAAGCAGAAAGACCCTTCTGTCACATTTCCACAGCATAAGAGGACAAATCTGCAAGTGTGTAGGTTAAGAGCAGGAGGATGTAGTGGATGTTGATAGTACTGTGGTTATTAGATGGTATAATGAGGAAATTTGAACCGAGACCTATTCTGTGTGCCCTCAGGTTCCATTCATTCCATTTGAGTCATTACCTCTGTCTTTCAGAGTAATCAGTATCTTCATTGAATTTCTGATGCTCTATAATGCCATGTCTGTGAGCGAGTCTCACTTCAGGTATAGCATGACTGGTTTTTTTTTTTCTTCTAAGGAATCAGTCCGTTTGTGCTGCATTTCGATGAAGGAGCAAAGCAAAATGGGAGAGACGTGAAAGAAGTAACGGGAAGAGATGGAATATGGTATAGAAGAGACCCCAAGAGGTGCGCTCTTCTTTGATGGTACTATCATGCGATATTACGGTAACGGAGGCCGCCCCTGAATGCAAAAGCACAGCTGTCATTTACATATTGTTTCATCTTTTCCATAACATAGAGTTATGCCTATGGCAGTATTATATTCCGGAGTTTTTTTGTCATTAGTTTAGTTCAAACAAATTGAACATTATGTATGCATTTATTAAAGATTTGTCTCATCTAACAAGAGCTGTTCAGATTCATTGCAGCTTGCTTGCTGGGCGTTTTATTGGCCACATATCTGTCATAGGAACTTCAATGCAAAGATTACAGGTAAGGACACAGATTCATGCTCATTGACTTTCATTAATTAAGTCTATTACTACTGGCAGGGAGAAGTTTTTACTTGTTATATTGTACCTCCAGTCTTTACTGATTATATTGTAACTCCAAATATGCTTGGAATGCAGTGTTCAAAGGCTTCCCCTTTACGGTGCAATTAAAGGAAGCTGAAGTGGCCCAGGGGAGACCGCAGAAAGAATTCTGCAACATGTCGTTATGGTGATTTTTAAACAGTAGGAACGATTTATTAATTTGGTAACCCCTGTCAAGTTGTCCTCCACGCAGAACGTAACCTGTGCGGCTAATTCAGCTGGAGATTTTGGAAAAAAAAACAGATAATTTGCTGTTACCCAGCAGGTGAAAGGAAAGCATGTAATCTAAATACACACAGGCAGGGATAAGCAGATAGCCGCAGAGGTGCGGAATGCAGAGGGAGCCTGACACCCCGTGATGCGCAAAACCTAAAAACAGCAATGCCACGGTATTTTTTATGTAAAATGTCTGATTGAAATACCATGAGAAAAGCCTGACTACAGCATGTAACTGAATTACATGCAGGTGTATGCATTATTATTTAATGGCATTAGTGGTTCTAAAAGCACCTTGACAAAACTGTTTGTCTGCGGTGATATAATGTTTCTATTAAATAGGAAACATTAAAGCGATGCATCAGTGTCCTGTCGAAGGTCTGTGCCCCCTACCTCGCAGCCTGACTCCTGGGAATATGCTCCACATTCACCGAGACCCTGCACTGGATGGGCAGCAGTGGAAAAATGGGTGGATGGATGCTTGAGAGGACGATTTCAAAGGGCAACAGCAGGTGGTTGGCTGGTGTCTTGTCCACTGTGCCTTGTCTTATGTCTTATCCTTTCTGGGTTCGGCTTCCCAACCTGGTCCTTAGGGAAAGATGTGGCCTGTCTGGGGGTCCCTGAGGACCAGGTGGGGAAGCACTGATCTAGATCATGGGTTCCCAGCCGGTGCGGTCTGCGGCCAGTATTCCACCAAGCCGTGGCGGAACACTGATGGTTTGGCAAAGGGCGTTGTTCATTTTCAAAAATAAACAGTATATTTTCATTTATGTTCAAATCTGAAAAAACAGATATGATTAAACTTATGACAGATCGATCTGCCGGCACCCAAACACTCAGCGCCGTTCTATTCCTACATTTACTAGTCCGTGATATTTTTATTCAACATAACTAGTCCACGTGCACTGAGAGGTTGGCAGCCGCTGCCGCAGACCTCCATACCGTAAGGGAGTGGATGGGAATCACCAGCATTTCCATTGTAAAATGGATGAATGGTGCTTTAGAGTTTACACTAAATAATAGGCCCTGTTTCTTATAGCATTGGCTGTGACAGCTGGCTTGACAGTCTTTCAGTCTTGGAGGAAACTTCTCCCCCCCAGTTGTGGCTGGAACATCTGATATCTGTGTATCTGCTTCACCCCATGATTCTTAGCGCAGAACTTGCTTTGTTTTTCTGGCAAATAGAGGGAGTCACTTTAAAAGGTACTCTGGTCTATCGGGAATTGTTTCAGGATGGTAGAAGGCTCATACATTCTAGATGTCAGCTCAGGGACGGATAACACCGCAGACTCTAATCCAGGAGTAACCACGGGAGCAGATCTGAACCAGCTCCGCTGCAAACCTCCAGAATGCCAGAAGAAGCCTTATGCTGAATCCAAGGGCAATAATAGAGCAATTCACCTGCATAATGCGGGGAAAGCAGCAGAAGACAGAAGGGCCGAATGATTGTCAGTTTTAGGTACCTGAGTCACGACACCAAGGAGTCACTTGTGACTAGGAATCAATCATGCATCCCTGATCAACTCAGACAGCTAGAGATCCACGTCCCTGAAGCCAGGACGACTTGTGTCGACAACAGTCATAAAAACGATTTTATATACCACGCTTATCCTATCCTGACTGTCTCTACCATCTGTTCTGCACTTCCAGGATATGTTAGCTATCTTCGCTTGAAGTTTCTCTTTATTTTATAAACCCATGATAAGTCCATTTAAAAATCTTCATACTACCCTTAAATTATTGGGAATTGGTACTTACTAGTGCTGTCGGGACATCACTGATACAAACTGCCATAAATCGTATTATAGCTCGACTCAAGGCAGTGGTTTCATTTTGTCCTTGACAATTTGACATTAGGTGTCAAAGAGGAAAAACCCTCATCTTATCCTTACCTGACAACACTGTCAACAGTGATTGGCAGCCATCAAAGCCTGTTCCCGAAGTGGTGAATGCTAAGCTGTGTATACTAACGCTGAAGTCATATAATAAGGAAAGTGATGCGTACTTAATAGCACTTCAGGCTCCTCATGCGCTGACGTCTCCTACGTGTAGTCGTCTTACAACACCATTTCACAGCTGCCTGATTAACCCTGAAGATTACTCCGTGCATTGTCTAAGGCTCCCAAGCCGTTAAGATCAATTATTTTGCTGTTACAATAACTTGCTGAATTCCTTCAAGGTTTAAAACTTGCTCTGCTTATAAATCAGGCTCCAAGTGATACTTTTTCATTTTCACAGATCCTAGAAGTCTATTGTTTTAAATAGAACAGTGAGAAAAATATTAATCAAAGGTTATTTTAAGAAAAGGCCAAGAACATTGTTTACCATGTATTTTTTTTAAGGTAAGGAAAATATTCCGAGAAATTGTATTTGCAGCGTTTGGTAAAAGGTTCCAAAAATGAGTATTACCATGATGAGTATTACCATGATGGACTCATATCCTGCTCACGTTCTATGTTACCCAACATCATACATGTCTCAGGCGAGGCTCCAGATCAACATTTAAAAGGCTACCACCATATGAAGGGTCATATACCTGCATGGAGATTTAGCTAAAGGCACAGTCTGAAGACGTTATACATACAAATGTGCAGGAGCGGCTACTGACAACCTACTCTTGTTTGTTAAGAGTGAATGAAATCAATGACGGCTATGGGCCACTTGCTCCCTACAGGCTTAAAGTCTATACATTAAAACTCTATAAGTACAGATATATAACTATATATCTGTCAATTCATCTCTCTATAACCTTGTACCCAGATTGGGCAATGGAGTTCACCCCAGGAATACAGCAGTGAAATCTGCAAAAAAAAAACATGGGGAGCACAGTTCAGGGGCTGGCCCTGCCGGATGTATGCTAATCGCAAATAATATATTCACAGATTCACCACGTATTTTTGTTAAAAAGAGGCGGTTGTGTTCACCATTAATGTTCTGCCAGATAGAAGGATATTGGTGAGCTTAACACAGAATGGCTGCTCATCAAAATGTTACTGGGATAAAACATTCTTGAAGAGTTGCACAGCATTCGTAGAATGAAGCTTCTGGAAATGGGAAGAAGCGTTTTCAGAATAAAATGGCCTCTTACAGCGAATCATTTCTAGCTGCTGCTCTCCTCAAGTCAACAATCGGCCGCCGTTATTTTGAGACTCACATTATACTGAAAAGCGGCGCCTTTTAAGGTACAGCAGATAATCCAGATATATGCGTGGGAGGAGAGTGGGGGGGGGGGTTGTTTGGGGTCTAACAGCATCTTCAATTCAACTGATTAATGGACAAATGGCAGCTGCCCGGGCTCTGTACACATCAGCGGAGTAAGGCAAACTTGCGGCGTCCAGAGAGGATGACAACTGCAGAAGCAGCTTTAAAGTCTGCTGCTACTCTCCGCCGGAGCACTCGACATATCTACTTGGTCCTCAGTGCATGCCAAACTTCAAAGAGGAAGAGAGGTGGGAGAGGAAATACTTTTCTTATCCAAAAACTGCAAGCTTATTTCCATATCTGCAATCGTGGCTCAGAAAAAGAATGAAAGGCACTATAAAAATGTTTTAAATCTTCCTGCCTTTTACGGTGTCATTTCAGATGCGATAATTACAGTTATTCACCAACCATATCTGAGTCACTTTAATTACTCATTGAACAAAACAGACAGTATAAAATGAAAGATTATTTTATAATAATGGACAATAATAAAATTAGACGATAATTATTTATTACTTTTCATATAAAGCGGAATGGCTGGTGGGAGATTGACAGCAACAGCGTGTTTCCTTTACCGCAGTGTAACCAGGAACGGCTTCGGATCAACTGACCACAACACGCTGTGCACTTCCGATATGCTGCAACACCAGCTCGCAATTACATACAGAAATGACATTTTTCAATACCAGGGGGGCGAATCGCGCTCCCCCATGCACTAGTTGCAGGATCTCCGATAGAAGACGAGCCCATACCACATCGCTACATTTACAATTTTACCTTCCCGACAGCATAACATACGTATTGTAACCCGTCAATCTGGCAGTCTGATAAAAAAAAAACAAGGATAAAAGTTCACTGGGATACATTTCGCATATGTACAGTTTACGGCAATTAACAAACGAAGCGCGAGATGACAGGTTATCAGAGGCAAAAGCACTGTTGTTTTTTTTATGTTTTACGTGCATCATTGGTTAAACACGTTCACACTGCAGGGAGCCCAGGAGAAATTAATTCAGGAAATAAACGTTTCTTTATTCAGCTATAAAAAGAACTGGCAAGAAACCTATTCTGCGCTACAAATGACACGGAACATCAAGGAAACAGATCGACTCACGTCTGACGAAAACCATTACAAAACTGTGTGACTTACCGACAGCTCTATCCATTAGTTCCACGCACATGAGGAGCCGTAAAGAAAAAGCTATCATCCTCTCCATATTTTGTAATCAATCCTTTAATTGCTCTCCATTCTTTGGCTGCTTGTCGTCCGCCACTTTAAAGGAGGGAAATTAGGTAGTCCGCATAAACTGCTCATTGTACAATTCAAACAGGGGCAAGACAATAATATATCGAGGTACATAAGTAATCATCTACGTCAAATTAAATTGTTAAAGCGTGGACTGATTTCCCCCCAACATTTCGGGAGTACTATAGCAGTTCATACTGGCAGGCTCCCTCTCCGTCTCTCTCGCTCTCTCTCTGTTAAACACATACACGCTGCACTCATACACAATTCATCTAGTGATCTTTAGTTCACTGAATTTATTGTTGTTGGTCATGATTGCAGTCCTCCTTTTTTATTTTTTTGTGATGGTGGTGGGGGGAGTTTATATCTTACATAGTCTACACGTGAATGGTGATTGTAGTATTCAACAATTATTTCAATAATAAAAATTCTCCCCCAGAATTTTTTTTTTCAATTCAGATGCGTAAATGTGGGCCTTGTGTATCTTCTGTCTCTGAATATTATACATGAAATGTGTGGGGAGTAGTAGATTCACCTGGACATGTTATTGTTATACCTCAGGAGGGACCCAAGGGACCCTAAAGTCACATTCAAGCCCACAACAATGACACTGTGATGCAATGACATCTACTGTACCTGCTGTAACTCCAGTCAGTGTATGAAATATAATAATACACAGACATTATAAATATTATTACAATGGGAATGCAAATGGAAGGAACCGTATTTCACAACAGGGTGTTGTTAGTTCTTACTAAAATATCGCACTAGTGTTATTTCCTTAGCACAAGAGGTGTAATTTCTCCTTCCTTTGAAAATTTCAGCTTTAACGTCACCATGCTGACAGACAGAAATGTATATATTTTCCAGCGTAGATGATAAAAACACATTGTGTTCTCACACAAATGGCTGGTGTGCTTTGTCAAAGCTATTCGTTTGTTTACTGAAAACTCAATTTGTTCTCGTAGGTCACTTGATCAGGGCCGAAATAAAAACGGACGTACATGATAGAAATCACTTTTCTCTCCCTTGTGTTTCCTTCTCCCAGCGGAGTATCACTCACCTGAGAGAACAGTTGGTCTCTGATTTTAAACTGCTGAGAAGCTGCCCCTGCACACGGCTCATATTCTAGGTAAGATGATTCTATTGAGTGGTTTTGCTTCTTTAGCAAAGCTAACAGTGTAGGACAGGATACATCGACTGGAGAAAATCTCCAGCTGCTGGACGACGTTGTGGCTTTTGGCAAGCACACCTCAGCGTCTGCACGAGATTCCATCCTTCCTGTCACTTCTCCTGCACGACGGCCGATTCATGCATGCAACAGCACCCGGTGCTTCACTGAGACTAAGATGATCTCTATGACCGTTAAGCTCGTCGACTTCTTCAGCTCCTCTCTACTAGATGATGCACTTAGTGGTTCCAGTGGATTACTAGGTTCAGAAGACACCACATAGTCAGGCCTCAGGATTCAAAGATGAAAAGCGGTAAAAACAACTCGATTTGTAGCTTAGGAGGCTGCTTTCTGTACCCAAGTTGCTGCACCTGTGCAATGTTTGTATCTTTGATCCTTTTCTTATCTGTGAGCCAAGTTCGTGCTGATTCACAATTCGCAAGGCTAAGAAAAGTGCCCCGCACCAATTCAGCTATAACAGTGCATTTGTCTAAAGGAGCTGAAATTGATATACACAGTTAATACAAAGAAATGGATTATAATCATACTCTCACAAAGGCTGGAATGGGGCTCATGGGAGTTTTACATACACAAGAATGTTCTGAGGGTAGAACAAAAAATGATTGGTTCAGAGAGGTAACCAATCAGATTGCAGAGGGGATGGGTCCAAGCAACTAGAGGAGACTTGACCAACTGGTCAAATGTCTTGGTCCCGTCTTCTCTACAATCTGATTAGTTATCTCTATGAACCAATCATTCTTCATTCTGCCCTCAGAACATTTTTGTGTAAGTAAATCTCCCACAAGCTGGAATGAGGTGCAGCACACATGTTGCACCAAAAGACTTTATTAAGAGAAAGGGGCATTGCACAGAATGTGAGGTTCATGCACTTCAAAGTGAAGAACCAGATACTGAACAAGAAAAAACTTCCATAATGCAGACACCCCCAATTACTTCCCAGGGAGCATGTGTCAAATTCTCTTCTCTCTAGGGATGTACACTAGATGACCCTACCAGTGACCGACCCAATCCAGCTTAGCTAGATTGTATTACCTAAAGCATCAGTAGGTACAGGACTGGTGATCAGTCACCATGGTAACTCAAGAACTCCCCCAAATTCATCCACTCCGTACCATTATTCAACCTGCATTTATTTTCAAAAAGTAGTCTGTGACATAGAATTGATTTTATGAATGCTAGACAAATATTTCAGATGGCATATGTTTGTGTTGATCAGCTGTCTTTCTTAATTTTATATGATAGCAGTGACACAAAAATGTGCACTGTGTATCTGCTACAAAAGCTGGCTGACATGTGTTCAGTAATTGGTGACCCTAAATTGTCCATTGTGTGCATGTGTGCGTCTCCTCAAAGGACCAGAATCGCATCGATCAGAATGGAAGGTGCAGATTATTTGGGGTTTTAGCATTAATTTGTCCTTTCATAAACCCAAAACATGACATGGTTTTCTTTTCTTACTGCTGTAATTTCTGTGGGATCCAACTGTCAGGAAACCAAGAGAAACAGTAAAGAAGAACAATGAAAGCTCATGGTTTTTAATAGGCTGTGTTGCTGTTCCCTGCATATGCCATAGCAGTGCAGCAATGCACTGAAACTGTGAATATAAC
Source organism: Stomatorhinus ivindoensis (assembly GCA_019775895.2). Lineage (NCBI taxonomy): Eukaryota > Metazoa > Chordata > Actinopteri > Osteoglossiformes > Mormyridae > Stomatorhinus > Stomatorhinus ivindoensis. The sequence goes on from JABFEB020000104.1 coordinate 2,524,809, forward strand.
AAGCATATTAGCATCTGCTGTGGCTAACACGGGTCAGGAAGAGTTTCCGTAATTTGCATGTATTCGTCTTCTAATGTCTAATCCTGCTCAGGTTTACGAGCACAGCACAGGGCATGAATCTGGGGTTCACGCTAGATGGGATGTCAGTCCATTGCAGGGCACACACACCTGAACACTAAGCCATACATCAGTAAGTAATTAAGAGAGGCAAATTTGACCAGCTGCATGATTTTGGAAAGGGGGGAGAATGAAATACCTGGGGGAGAAAACCCATACAACACGGGGAGAAGATACAAACTGCACAGGGGCAGTGCGGAGACAGGATTCATACCCCCAAATGTGGAGTTGAAAGGCAACAGTACCACCTACCGAACCACCACGCTATTCACAGTGAGCTTTGGGTACAAGGCAGCTGGCACCCTGAGCAGGATGCCAGTCTATAGGGTAGTCTAGAGAGGTAAAACCTAACCACAGGTTCCTGGACTGTGGCAAGAACGTGGAATACCCAGAAGAGACCCGCTCAAGCCCAGGAAGAATGAGCAGACATCAGACAAACAGGACATTTACGAAACCCAGAACCCTGGTGTCAGGCTATGGTGCTATGCACTCAGTAAGGTTGTTTCTATATATATCGTTTCTATATGTAATTCCCTTTGAGTAAATCAATGAATAAATCGACAAGATGTAGCACAGTGTATGCGGACAAATAAGCTGTTAAGCATCATAAGAGGATTTTCAGATGGAAAATGATAAACACCCATGAATTTACTAGTGCAGAGAAAATTGAAAATTACTCCCTGACCCCTGTAATTCATGCAATTTTAATTAACCAGCAAAAAAGTATTTACAGTAAAACATTTGCAGTGCAGCCATCTGGTGCATTGCTTAAGGTCTCACGAGCAGTGATCCGCTATAATTGGACCAAGCCACAACCTTTTTAACAAACAGACTGCTATCGTTATGACACTGAAAGTGTTATCCAAAGAGTGTATCTGTTCATACAACCACAAATTTTCCAAAAGTGATTCAGATTAAGTACCTTGCTAACGATTACAGGACCCCTCCTGGGATGTCAGCTAGCAAATGTCCAATTATTAGTCTATAGCCTTCACTATTATACCCTCTGCTGGCTGCAATATAAGTGTACCCGTTTAACAGTTTGATCTTATTTAAATCTTTCATTAGAGTTTGCAAGCATATTTTCATATTCCATCGTCTCAGCAAAGCGTGCATTGCCTATGCCAGTCATGTCTGGCCTTTCTGATGCAAGATACATCCTCAACGATAGTCCTCAGTGTAATCCAATTTGCCATCACTTGCAAATGTGCCCCCAGAAGGATAGATAAGAACCATCACTTGGGAAATCTGTAGATTCCCTTCACTTGTTTCATTTCAAAAATTGGCCTCTGCTCCCCATTGATGACGGGAGTATTTGAAAGTCAACCCAGAGGAGAAGTTATTAAAACAGCAAGGATAAAAATCTGACTTTGCTCACATGAACCCGACTGGTTGCAAAAAGACCAAATGAGATCAAAATAAGCACATCTTTTTCTTGTAAGAAGATGCTGACAGTAGGGCCCTCGTAAAAGAACACTGACTCTTTTCGGACGTGTGCATTTTTTCTACACCTCTGCAACCATGTAGCTAATGTGACAAACACCAGTGGGAGGAGATGGCAATCAGCTGATTATGATGCACGATCCCTGTGCGTACAGGACCTTATCAACAATCCACATGCTTTGGTTCAGCACAACATTATCAGATGTCATCTTCACTACGCAGTTCAGTCCGGCAATATAAACTGTCATCATTTTCTAGAAAAAATAATTATCCCCAACCTTAATCTAAGTATTGACCTGTCCAGGATATTAATTCACGTACATTAACCACCCATCGAGCATGTAATTTAACTACATTTATTTCCAATTTTGCAGAAATTCACACTGGTGCCAAACAATATTAACCTAAGGACTTCACCTAAATTACTTTCAATATTGATTAGGCATTAATTTGACACAAAAGTACATGTTAATAAGGACTGTATGAATGACACGGCAAAGCACAGTCTTAAAATTCCTAACAAAGACGCCAGCTGCCGCATGGTTATGAAATATGTGAGGTTCCTTCTTCTCTTTCAGCCGAAGGTCACAAGACGTAGGGTGTTCATTCCTGGTGGAGACACTGTTCTTTCACACATGTGCAGAGCTCGGTGTATTACGTAAGGTGTCAGGATTGTAGCTGCTGGGGCTCCATGCCAAACTAAATGAAACAAAGTATTTAATCTAAACCCCCTCCAATAAACTGTCCAGCATAAGGAGTTTCTTCAAGTTAAAACCAGAACTAGTGCACTGTAGCTGACCAACGCTGCAATAATTGGGCCTGAAACAAAAATATAAGTCAAGGTGGGATTTTTTTTTGCCCGAAACTCGGTATATTGACATGCGGTGTTTGATTGTGACTTGTGTTATTTTAGGGATCGGGGCAGCACTGGTCCAGCATACCGGCAGAGTTCCGGGCCCAGCTGTGTCTAAGTTGCCCTTAGTGTGTGTCCTAGGACTCAATGTGACCTCATACCCCATGATGGACTGGCATCCTGCCCCATGGCCTCGCAGTACACGCCCTGACCACTAGGTCAAGACTGCCCTGCTTTAATGCAGCTTCTCAACGCAAAAATATTTGTTGATTCTGCGGTAGTTCTACATCTGGGCTGACATGATGATGGCTGCACCTGATGGAAATCACTTACCTATCTTTTTTTTTTCTTCTACCCAGCAGAATTAACACTCGTTGGTGAGAAGAGTTGCTCTGTGATTCTTAACGGCTGAGAAACAGCCCTGGACTCACAGGGCATTTCAGATTCTTATACTGAGTGGCTTGCCGCTGGAAGCGATTTCTCACTATCTGCATATAGAAGGCAGAACGCGTGGATGAGCCAGACATAGAGTTTAGCTATCGGTAGGACAACCTAAACACTAGTGTGAACCTTGTTCTTTGTCTCGCAGAGTTAAATTGCATCTGAAAATTGATTATATCTAAGAAACATGTTTGTTTTACTGAGACACCACAATTGCTAGGATTCAAAAACCCTCCATTACAGGCTACAATTTGCATGTTACTTGAACAATACATTTATGAACAGAAACGGGAAAAGGTTAGAGAAACTTTCTTATCATGGGTTGGAATTATATTTAAACAGGCAACGCGTTAAGGGGAAATATTTCACAATATAATACATTTCACAATATTCAGAATATTCACAATATTACCAATCTAAAAATACATAATGATAGCATTTGTCCTTCTGATGAATTAACAAGGCATTTAATTTATTTTGAAGTATTGCTACGTAACCATGTGACGCATTTAGCGCCGTGTTTTAACACGTTAAGATGAGCTTTTTGCAGGCGATTTCTCTCGGGGGGGCTGGCATTTGTATTAACTGCCCCCACCTGTCCTTCATTCATTCCTTCTGCTGCATTGTCACCCCCCCCTATAAACCTGCCCCAGTCCCCATGTCTTTTGTAACACCAGCTTCGATTAGGCCACTCTGATACCCCTGTCCAAACTAATTTGCTCTCCTCTTGCTGATACAGCTGTTCTGGGTTTAACCCTGCTGTCTTGCTGACCCCCCACTGTTCGGTAACTGTGAACCCTGAGTCAGGAAACACAATCCCCTTTAAGCCTGAACTCCCAGCCCACAAGGCTAAATTCGCCATCCCGTCCTGAATGTGTCTATGGTAAATCACCTTCCTACTGTTTATCACAGCTGAGGCTATTGATCTCCACCCCCCCGAGTGATTTAGGGTTGAATTTAGAGAATATTACTTTGTAAGAATCTGTATTAGCATCCATCAGCCTGTGGGTGCCCCTCTTTGCACCCTTTTGAAGGCCTCAAGGTGGAAGAAACAGGCCCAGGGTTGCAATATGCACAAAAATATTATTAATGTGCCACATCTGAAACCATAGACCCCAAATTAAACCGCCTTCCCTGCTAAATCAAAAATTAATAAATAAAACGGAGGCAATTGTGCTGACTGGCCGACAAACCTGTTTGAAGCAAACATCCTTCATAATTTCAGAAGATGATTCTCCACACAGAATATTGTATATTCCGGCATTACGAATACAGCCTCACAGAAATCTTAGTGCATCATCATATACAGTTGAAAACACACACACACACACACACGCACACTTAGGACATATCACACACTTGGCCTAATAAACTGTTGATTTACGTTGGGAATATTCACTCTCCTGTATCAAACCATAGTTTTGTGGACACAAATCAATTAAATACATTTAATTGATTTCCTAATAGAAGATAGCGGTAGGTCTAATGAAACTGGATATATATCAATGTGGCTAAATGTATCTGGGAATTCTAAGAAATTTCACCACTGACAATGCCAATGACAATGACATTCACTGCCACAAATTACTGTACACTGCCCACAAAAGAAAGGCAATAAAACAGTAGCAGAAGTATTAATTTTGAATTACCCACCAAACACACAATTGGTACTTAACAGTTAAAAGCCTTAGCCTGGTTTAATTTTTATGGTGATGCTTCCTTTTAATGTAATCTTAATTGGCATTTCAGCATCCTCTAAAGTTCTCTGTCATTAACAGCCTCCTCCTGAATGACAGATGTGTCACTTTTCATTCAGGGCTGAGCTGTGTAGTTTCGTACAATAGTGCTGGGATAAAAAGCACTGCATTGCTTGTGTATACCATCTGAACAGAAATCTGATCTAAAATTACAATATAAACTGAAGTGTACCAAGACTTGGTTGCTGTCTGAAGTGTATTTTTTCATGAAATCCACTTTGTTTGTAAAGTGCATTGGCTTAAATTCTGCACGTTGTTATGCTGCATCTGTATTGTATTGGTTTTGCATGTTGATGTTGACTATTAATAACGTTATTCATAAAATTCAACTTATGGAACAGTAAAGTCTTTAAAGACTGAAATAAGGACTGTAAACGTGCAACATGCGATGGACCTTAAAGCTTCATAAGTTAGTCATTGACCTGACTTCTATCATATGAGTACTATGAAAAAACATGACGCTCTTCCATCCATTCAACTCTAATATTCTAATCATTTAACTAATACAGGGCCATGGGACTTGATGTTCTTGACAGATACATTATGGAAAATTATTATGGAACACTACAGAGCATCTATAAAAGCAGCCGTCTTTATTTAAAAACATAATTGGTCTGAGCCAAGAATCTCGCTTTTAGTTCCTTTTCTTAAGAGGCATTGTAGACACAGTGTCAGACCACCAAAAGTGCACCTCTAGTAACTGTTTATCTATGCTTTCTTGGGGTGTTGGGGAGGTGGAGCAGATCTAGATTGCCTTTTACCGTTATCGTGTCCCCTGCATATAAGCAGATGTTTAATTTTCTAGGAGTGTCCGAGCCAAACAGAACACCTCAGCAGTGCATTAATAAATGAAATATATTCATTAAATCCGGAAGTCAAAGACAGTTACTGAGGCTACCTACACGTACGCAAAATAGTCGTCAGAAGTCCCTGAAACCCGCTGCTATTTTCTTTGACAGCACTGGCAGAACAGAATAGAGAAATTAGTGCTTATGCACATAGTGTCTAAAAAAGAAAGACAGCAAGTATTTTCAATCTTTGGACTAAGGAATGACAGTGTATGACAACGTTTGATACCCCCCTTACAGTTTTATCCACAGTTATATACATTTATATATATAGTCATTTAAATGAGGTGAAATTATGGCAGCTTGGCTGATTTTCTGAGGTCTTCTTGCAGACATTTTGTTACTCTAAATAAATGACATACTGTAAATGTTTGTAACACACCTCAGAAAGTTTCAGTTTCTTATCCTGTAGGCAGGATGCTATCTGTCTAGAACAGTCATGTCTCGATTCTTTCCTGCTGCCAGAATTGAAGCAAATTGTGCCCCCAAGTCATTCAGAAGAGCATAAAGCGGAGTTTTCTCAGCAATGTGGTGGAGGTGGCCAGCTCGCCATCCGCCACATGGGAAGCGAGGGTCCCTGGGAGCCTTCACATGTTCCATAAGTGACATTAAGAAAAAGCGCCACGATGCTGAGATTATAAACAACACAGGCCATCGCAGGGGGGAAATTATAATAATAACGGCACTCGTGACACCAAATTTTCAACCAAAAAAACAGCTACCAGAATGGAAACGTCTTCTAGCTCGCAGAGCGGCGGGTCGCATTCCCGCCATCAGAGTAGCTCATTTATATTCATGACAAATGATAATACTCTCTGGGCTCATCAACAATTTCATCTGGCAGGACCTTAAACATGATTTGTACGCTGACGATTGGTCAAATGAACGTAGCCGTAACAACAGGGATGGCGCTGGAGGCAGGGCACAGTGGACCAGGTGACCACCCTTTCTCAGCGTCTCTTCTGCAGCCTATTCACTCTGGAGACAAACACAGATGTCTATGTGGGACACAATCTCTTTATTTTACAGCAAAATGACTCAGTGTGAAACTAGTATCATTAAGTACCTGAAACACACCATAAAATTCCACGACAGCTTCCCTCATTATTGCGGCCCTCCTTTGTTCGTGGCGGAGCCAAACAAAAGCATGGCTTCCTTCATATGTCTGTTATACTCTGTTATGTTTGGAATGATGAAGGATTCAGTAGAGGAAATGCAGGAAGACATTTGCTGGACTCCCGCAAATGAGTCGGAGGTTGAAGTTATTTGTCAACCAGACTGTACCGTTACCTCTTAAATGCCAAGCTCCTTTTCTGCGAAGTTCATCCTCTCCTGACAAAGACGCAAGATAAACCAGTTCGATTGCTACAGTGTACTGCGATTATTTCCAGTAATGAATGCAGGAACACATGTGGCTGACAACAGATTGATAACAAGGTCCTGAGTGTTCCTGGAATGAGTTCTTAGTGGCTTATGGAATCTCCCAGCCCCACCCAAAAACAGTACAGTATAGTTTAAATATGTATACAGAGCTTCAACAGAGAGAGAACATCTCGTACGCCAGGGCAGTCCCTGTAGATACAGCATTCTGTGAGCATGTCAAAAGTTTATGTGGATCTGTATTGAAACAGGCATGGAAGACACCTTGCGGAGTCTCCTGGGCAGAGAAGGGATTCAGGGGTAAGGTTCCTGCAGCACGCTGCATCCACTCTCCACCAGGGGGAGCACAGTCACATGACTCCCTCTGCCCCACCCCTTTCATCAGACTGTGAGGGGAAGCTGCCACACCATGAGGCTGCTCTCGGCCGCCTCTCCGCTGTCTGGCCAGTCCTCTGCCACCAGCCTCCGGAAGCCCCTGCCCCCTGAGATGACGGCGGCCGAGGTGACCTTGTCCCTCCGGCTGCCGTCCCGGGTGGAAGGCCGTCCTCGCACCCACACCTCGGGGTCGTCGCTCAGCTCATAGATGGAGCCGTCCTCAGGGCCGTGCTCCAGGGACTCCAGCGAAGAGTCGGACGAGCCGTCGGGCCGAGCCGAAAGCAGTCTCCCCGGGAGCTGGGCCGTGGACCGCAGCCGGTACTGCAGCAGGATTCCCCTGGACTTGGCGTCGCGCCTGGGGGAGCCGTTGACCTGCTGCAGGGATTCCTGCGATGAGGAGTCGACGCGTTCTTCCCCGCCGCTGGCCGAGTCCTGCCCGTCCATCTCGGAGTCCCGTTTGAGCAGCTCCGGGGACAGGGTGCTGGTGGTGGCCACCAGAAAGTCAACCGGGCCTCTGTGTGCGTTCAGGGACGTCATCCCCTTCCCTGCTCATGCAGAGACAAGTGCACAGTTCACCATACAGGCAGTTCCCCTAAGGTACCGACAGCAGCACCAGAAGCGTACTGCACCTTTTGCAAGCAACAACTGCAGCGACTGGGAATTTGTTCTAGCGGTTCTGGTGTATATGTTCACAGACAACTTAGAACATAAGTTAAGAAAAACAGTATGAGCAGAAATAAAACTATACAATAAAATAGTGCAAAGCTGTACAATTACTACCAATAAATACAAGCTTAAAGGGAAAGTTTGTATTATTATATGTCTACAGCAGTGGTCGCCAACCAGTTGATCACTATAAACAGGTGAATTATCAAGACACTCCTAGTCGATCACAACAGTCAGACTGCCACCTGCCATACCTCCCCCGGTCATTAAAATCTACCGAGGGGGACCCGCCCTCCGAACCCACTCCCACCCACCCCTCCCCAGAAAAATCTTGGTAGCTCCCCAAGATTTTCTCTGTAAAAACATCTGTCAAGAAAAAGTTGGGGACCACTGGTCTGCGGCATATGTGATGACATCAGCGAGGAGTTCAGAGCCCCTTAAGGCGTCACTGAGACGGCGTTCAGGCATTTGGGGCGGAATGCTGCCGCTGCCACTCACCTGTTATTTTGGGGATGCCCTCCAGCCTGGGTATGGGCAGCGTGACGATGACGCCCTGAGCGGTGCCCAGCCACAGCAGCCCTTGGCAGATCAGCAAGCTGGTCACACGCACCGTCTCCGGACCTGGGGGAGGCGAGAGACCCAGAGAGACTGTCTTTACCAAACTCTTCTTTCTCCTGCCCGTGCCCTGAACCCCCCCACCAGTCACAGCAGACGCTTTGTCCCGCTGTTTAAAATCTGCCAGCGTACCGAGCACAGATGCACATGATAATTAGCACAGAGAAGGGGTTTTAGTTTTGTTCCACTGCTCCATGCTGTTGCATTTCACCAGGGATAAACGTGGCTATTCCAGCTTGTGGGGACATGTAGGTTTTCTGGGAGAAGTTCTGAGAAAAGCACAGGAAACTTCTAACCTGTGCTCCCAGTCATGGGGGACGTCGTGTCACTGGGATGTTACCTGCAGCCCCCAGCTTACCAGCGAGATCCATTCCCTAAGTCTGGCTTTCAGTTGAATTTATAGGCAAGTTGGAAAAATAATGATACAGTGCATAATAATAAGTATCTGGTAATAAAAACAGTAACTATATATGGTACTGTACTGTACTATACTGTACTGTACTATACTGTACTGTACTATACTGTACTGTACCTCGAACTGATGGACCGCTGAAACCGTGCAATATTTTCTGTGCAAAGTAGCGCGTGCGTTTGTTATTATTAACTATTGTATTTAATTCAAATTTTTTATATAATAGGTTTTATGGCAGTGTGTTCATAATTATGAGTTGTCCGTAAGCCAGTATTTTATATTATTAAAATCTGTAGTCCTACTCTTAAGTCCTAATCTCTGGTTATCCATTAATTATCAGTGACCACTCAGCCAATTATGACCTGAGTGCTGAGAGTCTATCAAGAAAAGCAGATGGCATAAGGCAGGGGGACAGGGTGGGGGGGGGCACCCACCCCACCCCTCTCACGGCACTTACTGATGCATCAGAACAAGAGTTGTGAAACGGGGGCGGAATCCGATCCCAAAACGCAAGCAGAACATGACCTCTGAGCCGAGCCTCAGTTTAACCCAGCGAAGCAGAAACCTTAAGGCAACAGCCATACCAACAGCCCCACTGTGATCTTTTAAATATATTTAGATTTAGCAGATCCACTAATACCCCTGCAGAGCAAGGGCAGCGCAATGTTTGCTAAGGTTATTAAGTTAAGGGCAAGGCTATTGCTGTTAAAAACCCATCAATATTCCTCTTTTTCAGGCACTTACTTAGGTGGATCAACACGCAAAGGGAACAGGTTTGTTGATGAATATTTTATTAGTCAAGAGGGCAGGGAGCTCCGAGAGTGCAGATATGCTTGTAACATTGATTCACAGATGGAGAATGAGAGTGAAACACACAGACAAAAGGAGAAGGCAGAAACCTCAGCTCGAGTCGAAGGAAAAATGTTTCTATAGCAACCACTTCTAATAACCCCCTGTCTGAAAAACTTTGTCTCCAACAACACACGGCTCCTTGGAGATCTGCTCCCTTTGTTATTTCTGCCCTTTAACTAGCGGGTCCCCAGTTCAATCACAACTGGTCTTAATATTGAAGCTCATTCAGGCTTGTGGACAGAAATGACCAGGTGGGCACAAAAAAAAACGTAGTAAAGTACTTCCTAATAGAGCAGAAGAGCATCTTTCAGGCTTTAAGGCCGCTATTTCAGTCATGTCAAATCACTCTAGTTACTGATTTTGTGACTTGTGTCCATTTTCCCTTCGATTTAACCAGAAAAATCAATTTTTTCCCTCTGTGAAGAAAGCAAATTATGCCTGAAGGGAAAGTAAGTGAAGGCTGTATTTTTCTTCTTCTTCGTCGGTTCAGTTTGTTTGGTCTAGTGGCTTTCGCTCGGCCCGCACCCTCTCCCATCGGCGGCAACTTGCCTGGATTAAGGAAGGCGGAGCGAGCGGAGATGTTAATCTCCTGCAGGTGCTCCAGAGTCTCCGTGTGAAACAGGCGGATGGAGGAGCTCTCGGAGAACGCCATCCAGACGCCGCCCCCCGCCTGCACCATATGTGCCACGCTCACCCTCGCGTCAGAGTGCGCCTCGAAACTCTGAAAGGGGGACAGAGGGAGCGACACACCAAGGGGCGGAGTGAGGGACATGTGGTGACGTCACGAGAGCGTCGGCACGGAAACTCAACAGTCCGCAAGTAAATATTTGAGACCACTGCCGATATTCAGCAGGCTACAACATATTGATCAGCGCAACAGTGCAAAATTACCCAAAGCAATGCAAGAAAAGATCTCTGATTCTGAGATGAGAGAAGCTATGAGTCAAATGCCTGTTTAAGACATGCATCATCAAATATAACATCTGGTACATTACTTACTTCTTCTTTGCATAGCTACATCTAACTGAATCATTGAGCTGAAGGTCTAGCTAGTGTTTTTTGTAATAACGAAGTATATTACAAACCTTTCTATAATGATGCAAATGCTGATCTCAATTTTAATGAAATCGACGTGAATATAAAATCCATATATTGAAATACAGGCCTGACCTCACATCTGTATATGCTATTGGAAGGAAAACACCAAAGTATGTGTTTATTTTACGCTAGGTTCTTTGGAAGCGTCTAGTTTGGGTGGGGTGTAGCTCGAGCATGACACAGACAAAAGAAAAACAGACATGTAGTAATTACAGATTATTTACTAATTTAGCAGATGTGAAGGGAGGGAAGTGAGGAACCGTTATTTATTTAGTCTAATATTCAGCACATAATATCAGCTGCAGATTGTCCTGATTGTCACAAAAGAACAATGTAATGTGATTTATCAGAGCTGACAACAGCTCTGCTTGGTCTGTGTGGGTTTCACCTTTTTTTAATGCTTTGATTCCAGCTGAAATGTGACATTAAAGATATTTCTCATTGTGTTTGAAAGGGCTTCACTATACAAAGGAAATACCTCAGTGAGCAGAGGTTGCACTCTCTCTTTGGATGAAGCAGTGCACTGTCCTTAAAACTCAGCATAAAAAAAGCAACCAGGATTTCATTCATTTCTGCTGCTTACAGAGCTGGATGTTTTACTGGGGCAATTCGGATTAAGTGCCTCACACAAGGGCACAACACAAGGGCCCTGATTTCACAGCCCTGAATAATTCACACAAACTGCCTTTTCTATTGTCTTAATTTCTCCATTTACATAAAACTTTAATCCGACGCAACAGCTTTATTTGTCACTGCAACCATGGTAGCACACGACAACATCTCCTGGGATGTGAACCAATAACCATTAGTCAACGCAAGTGTTCTTAACCAGTGTGATACGGAATGCACCACTTAAGCCACATAGCAGAGGCTGCATCGGTTCACTATTAAAATAACGACAAAGAAGAAATGGGGCAGGGCTGACCCAGACAGTCGCAGCAAGGCGGCGCGCCGGCATGCGTGCGGAAGTGCTGGAACCCGCCGTTTTGCCCTTGCCGCGGGGCATCAGCGTGTGTGTACGAAGCCTCTTTGATTGCTCCCCTTTCATGCTTAGTTCACCTCTGCTGAAAAATAAGCATCGCTCATTTGGTCTGGGAGTCGTGTCTCCCCACGCTTTCGCCACAGAGGTGCAGAGGATGATCACGGTGATCAGGGTGTAGCTGTTGCCAGACAAGAGGTGCATGGAATGTGCTTTAAACTCAGGATGGACTTAAAAACTCCTCTCAAATACAAAGCACTGAAAGGACTGGCTGCGGCCTTATTGGTTTACAAGATCTAGATGTAATTCTAAAAACACTGGATTCTTGTGGTTTAAATATAATGCCTGTTGATGGTAAGGCTACAGACAAACACAGCTATAAGCTACACTCATCAAGGCTGTGTAATCTTCTGTCTGCCATTTTCAGAGATCCAGTCTCAGTATGTAAGCATACACAACTATAGGCTTGTACGTCTATATAGGCAACTGTATCTGCGTCTGCTTTGATTTAGTCTAGTTTAGTTGCTGTACCACCTGCAGTTCACACTATGTAATCCACCTGAAGGTAAGCAGGTTTAAGTCTGGCCTGTACTTGGATGCAAGACCAACTGGGACAGCTGGGCTGCTGCTGAAAGAGGTTTGGTGTGGCTGACAGGTTAAGCCCGTCCTATGGTCAGTGTGGATCCCAGTGCAGTGATGGGGACGCTGTACTGCAAAAATAGCACTGTCCTTTGGATGAGACATAAAACTGGGGTCCTGATCCTTATCCAGGTGGGGGCTACACAGTGGTGGTGGTTGAAGTGGCTCCCCATTGGTTCTGTGAAGTGTTTTGGGTGTCTTGGAAAGTGCTGTATAAATGTAACGTTCATTCATACCTTAAATGTGCAGCTCAGTGGGTTAGGACTCTCTGTCCCTGCGATTGGAAGGTTGTCGGCTCAAATCCCATGGTCAGTAGTATACTAAGGCCCCTAACTCCAATTGCTCCAGGGACTTGCTGACCCAGGCTTCTCAAAAATAAAAACGCCACTTTCAAGGAAAGCATCTCAAATTAAACAAACATGTTAATACTTCTGTCTGTCATCCCTCAAGATCAGTACCATCTCAGTACTCAGTAAAACACGATGCAGTATAATGTATGGGTTTGTCAGAGGATGGGGGATTTTTGGTGAGATTCTTGGCTTTGCTGTTCTTATTGTGCAGGAAACATATAAAACCACCACAACATGGAGATGGGACCCACCCAGGTGACTCTCAGGTCTTGAATATGCCCTTTGAGAATGAATCTGTGAATGACTTGCGGAAGGTTTGAGAAGGTCCTGGACCAGCCCATTCCAGGTATCCCAGGACTGCCTGGTTATTATATAGCAGCGAGTTATGTCTCTCATGAACTGATCATATCTGAACTTCAAAAACTTTTTTAAATTGTGACCAATTTAACGAAATATAATGCTTCATATTATGTCAACACATCTATTCTACATACATAGGTGATATCTACTCTACATACACAGGCCTCATCCACTATACATACACAGATTACAGAGGTTAAATACATGCTATATACAAACCGATCGGTGCTGTATCTCTGTCCGACTCTATACAACACCCTGACAAGATACATAATGGTACAGAAAAGTCCTCAAGTGTGCAATATGTCACATTACACAGCATAATCGAGTCGGGTAGATATCAGCGTGAATAGAGCACATCCATCAGTGGGAACGTGTTCGGCAAGGAATGACAAGCAAGATTCTGACAAATCATCCACAGTTTAGAAAAAGAAAAAAACAAAACAGAGTAATTCTAAAAAGGAGCATAAGGCTCTATGGGGAGCGATCACACGTGAGAGTCCTCAAAACTTTCTCAAGCAGAAGGGCAATGCCTTCTGCAGGCAGATGCTCTGATCCAGATGTGCTATCATAGCACAGCATGTTTGGCCAATCTAGGACCATGTTTGTCTATGTGGATAAAGTCTGGGGCGATGGAGTCCGGGGCAGCCCGGCATGCACATCCACTCTACAAACACAGAGCATATGCATTCTACATACACAGATCACATCCACTCTACAAACACAGAGCATATGCATTCTACATACACAGATCACATCCACTCTACATACACAGATCACATCCACTCTACATACACAGATCACATCCACCCTACATACACAGATCACATCCACTCTACATACACAGATCAAATCCACTCTACATACACAGATCACATCCACTCTACATACACAGATCACACCCACTCTACATACACAGATCACATCCACTCTACATACACAGATCACATCCACTCTACATACACAGAGCACATCCACTCTACATACACAGAGCACATCCACTCTACATACACAGATCACATCCACTCTACATACACAGAGCATATCCACTCTACATACACAGATTACATCCACTCTACATACACAGAGCATATC
>JABFEB020000104.1:2584001-2597488 GCA_019775895.2 Stomatorhinus ivindoensis
CCCCCCCCCCCCCAGGAATGGAGTAACACATGGCCTCTTCATGCAGCTGCCGGAGTGCAGGAAAGCTCACAGGAACGGGACCTCCTCAGCTGGCCCTGCACGCTTCCCACCGTGCCTCTCAGGTGGATCCAGAACGATTTGTTTGTCTCACTTTTTGCACTTTCTCTGAAACTTGTTTCCTATGCCTTAATGTTTTTTTGTGGGCTGGCAGTTACTTTTAGACTTTTTTTAACAGTTAAGCTCTTTTAATGATGATTTTGTTAAACAGTGTTCTATATTTATCTCGGTACAACATCCCCACCTTAACCTCATGCTTAATTTAACTTCTTTTGTGTGGTTTTTTTCACTTCTACTCTAATAACAGCTACTTTGTAGCACCGTTAACATGCTACTACACTGGCTTCTCAAAAGCCATGCAGCCTTCTATGCAACTGAAAAACAAGGGTGAACAGCCCCCAAGGACTATGGCACAGACAAAATATATCGCACCTTTATCAGTATCTACATCCGTAACTCACTGTCCCAAGTAACATGTCTTGTTTCATGCTTTGATATTGCACAAAAAAACCCTGAATAACTCACCCCTTTAGAGGTCTGCTGACTTCCAATTCTGTGGGGGGAAAGAGTGATAAAAGGTTTATAACGAGTCATAATCCAAGCTTCAAACCAACCCTGACCCCATTGACTAGGGGGCTAAATATAGTCAAGTGCAGAGATCAAAGCTGTAGGTCTCGCCTGTCAAAAGGCAGGGATGTCTGCATAAGAAAAGCAGAGGAGGCCGTCAGCTGACCTCTAACATCTGCATAAAGCTTGCACACAAAAAACACCATCTGAAACACATGACTGCAATGACGGTCTCTTTCAGAAAATCATCAATCTGTAAACAAACTGAAGTATTTCAGTATAAATCCAGGGCTTATGAGAAGTAGTGGGTTCAACAAGGAACTACATTCAGTACATTTTGAATTATACTGGAATTCACTGAAATCCATCCCACATAATGTACTACCCACATTCCACAACACAGCCACCCCCAGGTGTGTCCATAGGACAATGACATTATTGAACCGAAAATCAAATAAAGAGCTTTTGATCTTCCTGTTTTCCCATTTTCCTTCTGATTTACACTGGCTTGATGGCACTGCTGCATCAGGAATAAAAAAACAATGACAGATATGTGCTTATCTGTGATGCTGGAAGTGCAGAACCTGTGAAACGTTTAGCACACACAGACACCATTGTGACTAGGGCGTCTCACCCTCCAGACACAGCGTTAACATCAGAGCTACAATCACCTGGGCTGACGTCCTGGGTGGGTGCGTCCCTCAGTCCCACAGTGGGCTCTCCGCTGAACCCTGGTGAAGTTATCGATGGTCCTGCATGCAGGTTACTTTCCATCTTCTTTTCACAAGGCTCCTCTCCTGGAGTGTGATCTTCTTCCTCGCTACCATCAAATTCAAATTTCTGTCCTTCATCTTCATCTTCCTCATCTCCCTCTTCCTGCTGTGGTCCCTGGGATTCTCCTGTAGACATGGTTTCTGGAACAATGGTATGGATATAGCATTAAAATAATGGACCACGGATTATTAGACATGTAAAATGGAGCCCAAGCTAATATGACCAATTGAAACCAGCTGAGGTACAAAATAAACACAAGAAAAATCAGTATATTCCTCTCAGAGGATCATAACCACGTCTACAAAGTATCACGCCTTCCTGTGCATTTCCACATACTCCAGGACACGATACAGACACAGAACGACTTTCTTACACATCAGTAAGTGCAATGGAAGCTTGTGCTATTCATTTTCAGTTGTCTTAGCCTGTTTAAAGCAATCGTATATTGTCCCCCTAAGCCTTTTGTAACTCCTCCCCAAAGACAAAAAATCCTAGCAAAAGAATTTCAGTAATTGGCTGGCAGGTATGTTTGTCCCATGTCTACCTATGACATGCTTATTTTTACTGCTCATACTGTGCACTAGTTAATATAGAAGCAAAATGACCTTCCTCTATTCTCTATGGAATGAAGGGTGTCATTGCAGCTCGGACTGCTGCAGGTAATTCCCACTGTGGTGAGAGGGGAGCGGGAGGCATATATAAAAATGTGGAGTAGTGACTTGTTTGGTTATGTTTTCTGTGTCAAGTTCATTGTCAAAGTATTTGGGCCAAGGGTGAATCTTGTCAAAAACCTCAATGTGCTCTATAACTGGGAAGCTAGTTTGCACGTAGTCATTTGGGGAGAAGGGGGTCCAATCAAGGGGGAAGGTGGCCTGAAGGCGGTGGAGGGGGGGTACTTATGAATATTACATGTGACAGCCTGAATCCATGTCATGCTCCATCTACAGTGTTACAGTGTATTGCCATGCATTTAGGTCCATTGATTGAAACTGAATAAGTGTAAAACTGAAGTTCAGATTAGGTTCAGCATTTTATTTCTCAGTGCAGCAGATAGATCTGCTGAAATTCTACACTGGCTCAACAAAGTATCTTATAATGTTATACATGTATCATTACTACTTTTGCGTCGGCATCATTAAGCTCCACATCTTTCACACATTTCTCTGTTTACTGGGCACTTATTGAATTATCACTTTACTCAGATTAAGCACCTCACACTAAAGGTACAGGCAGAGGCAGATTGATACGGAAGCTATAGCTAGAGCCGACCTCTTGACCATGTCAGTTTAGGGCCCCCAGAGAAGTTCATCCATCCTTCGGTACAGGAGCCGATTTCTTCATTAGGATGCTGTGAATCCGTCAGTCATGCCAATAACAGCCCCAGCATTGATCGCCAATCCACCAGGCATGGCTGCTGTGAGTATTTCCAGCTTTAATTTGATCTAACATTATAGTATGAATGTGAATGTCATGGTTGAGATGAAAACCAGCCTCTATGACATCACCACATCAATGAAGTCAATACATTAACACTGCAGCTGAATGTGGAATGCCTTTTCCTAGGTTCGAGTTATTTTAAACCCAGGGTCTACTGCATCTCAGTACAGTATATTACGGGTACACTGCAGATCTTGTAATGCACTCTAGTGAAACTGATGAATTTGCTTTATTGTATTTCACTTATTCCACTGGATTTGCCTTTGAATTTATGTTCTCTCCCATATCTCGAAACTTAACCACTTTGTTCTTTGTGAGTGAGATGGTTAGTGCAAAGGAACTTTTACAGAGATGAATACAGTTTTTGAATTCTGTGAACTGAGCTGATTTGACATACCAGGGCAACATGGTTCAGTTTGATCTCTATACTTTGATAAAGAAACGGTTAATGGAATAATGTATCATGCATGATAATGGATTGTTTTTGCTTCAGGCATAAAAAGACAGTAAGCTTCATGTTCACCGTATCCATCCTAAACCTTTTAATGTTTCATGTTCTGACATAGAATACCTGGCACATTTCAGAATAAAGCTCACTGCTGTGATATTGACCCATTCAATCCATCCTTCAGCTGTTTATCCCGGACTGGGTCGTCGGGAGCATAAACCCTATCCCAGGAGGCAGAGGGCACGAGCAGGGAAGAGCCTGGACGCGATGCCAGTCCCTCACAGGGCATACACTCACACCATCACATGCTAAGGGCAATTTGCTGCCTTGTGCTGGGAGGAAACGGCAGCACCCAGAGGAAGCTTAAGTGAACACAGTGAATCCGCAGCCTCCACATGCACGAAGCCATTGGAAGTAATCCAGCCCATTTCGCTGTAGAAAATCAGGAACAGATAGAAAATAGAGCAGGTTCCACATCTCGTGTACATGATCATTATGACATGGGTCCTCGAATCTGTAAACTTTTGGATGCTTTAGGAGCAAAAGTCCAGCCCGGGATTTTGTTTCAACCAACCAGTTGAGTCCTCTGCGACTGTGACTCTTTATGCTGAACTGGTTGGTTGAAATAAAATCTTGGTCTGGACTTTTACTCTCTGGACCTTAATTACCCAACTCTGATAATGTGTATACATTATTTGAACATTTCTGAAACTTGCAATTTTGAAATAGATATGCCCCCAGTTTAAACTCCCCCTCCCCAGATCTGTGTTTTTCCCCTCACCTGCACCCGTACGGTTCCTTCACGTAGCCCCAGGAGGGCACAGCTCACAGATTGAATACCTCAGCTCCAGCGGATACCTAGGGCCAGGAGTCATTATGCTGTGAATCTCAGTAACCCACGCAGAATTGACACGCCGGGGATTGGGATTGAGCAAGGGGTTGCACGGTAACGTCTCTGCTGGCCGGTGTCGTAAATTTAGTGTACACTGCTCAGTCAGGTAGCTGTGGCAAATATAACATACTATAAGTCTGAGTCATGAGATTAAAAACATGACGAGAGTTCACAATTTCAGAAAACAGTGATGTGTTTAGCTGGCATCCTGTCTGGGGTGGAGCTACCAGATTATATGGCAGCTGTAGGATAGCCAGCCCCCCCAGATTGACCCGGAGACTCAAAGAATGGATCAATGTCTCCCAGAAGGCCTCAATCTGGGACTTTTTAGTGTTCTTAAAAAATTAGGGCCATCAAAATACACATGCTAGCACATTAGCATAATACATTTTTAGTTATTATTGTGGTATTGCATGCAGTATTTTGATATACAAATGGGAAAATACTATGAGCATGTGAAAGGTTCTGCCATGACAGTGCAGAATCCCAGAAATCACAGCCCAAATAAAAACAATCTGTCAGCACCCCATGGGGAAGGTGATGGAGGGGAAACTGGAGGTAACGTCGTTAGTTGGTTCATTACATTTTAAAAAATGCCAGACGGGTCAGAGGATAAAAACTGTCTTGCTAGTTTGAAACAAATGCAGAAAACAGTTTTATAACATAAGTTCTTCTTTAGTCTTGAAAAGCACATGTTTGATGACAATGTAAAATGAACCGTATGTATTTTTGGTTGAAGATTCAAAATATTCCTGATGCAAAGTTCTGTATTGAAAGCATTCAGATTGCATCACCTAAAGATATCCTTCTGTAATACCAACCTGTATTAGACAAGGAGCCTGTTCAATTGTTTTATGGTGACATGTGCTAAGTTCAGAAAGATTCTTACTTGGAAGCTGCTAAGTCACGTGACTGCCATATTTATTTACAACTACGAGCAGAGCAGACTTGATGAAAAGATCCAGTCTAAGCCAAGATCATGTCAATATGTGGACATTCATTCTCTGTAACTACATTGAAATGACGGAGGATCCACTTGGTTTATTTCCAAATCATTATCAAAAAATAAACATAATCGAAAACTCGGCCAACAAATTGTGGAGCAGGTAACAGCAAATTCAGAAAACCAAATCTAAACCATAATCCAGCATCTGTAGTTCAAAAACAAGCAGAATTACACTGGAGCAGTGAGTGAGACACAAGGGGGAAAATCCTGAATGCGATAACAAAGAGCGAGAAAAATGATCAGGTGGAAGGTGAGTCACAGCAAAAGGAGAGTCCCAAACAATGTATGGTGAGTCTCACAATACACAACAAAGAGGTGACTGAGAAGAAGGTCCGGACATCTACTCAGCCAGGAAAATTAGATCATTAGTCACAAGTGTGCTAGCGGAGGCTTGGCTGGATACAGGTGTGACCATTATAAAGGCTTTTTTTTAATCATATGTTTTATGTATGTTGTTCAGTACATACTATATATTAAACAATTTAGCACGTGTCATTAATCTGGGTTATTTCTTGATAAACTACTGCAATATTAAATTAAATAATTAAAATTGTAATAGAAAGTTTCAGTGTCAAAACAGGTGGCATAAGCGCGTCTTTGTCCTCACTGCAGCTGCCTGAAGCCTGAGCGGGTCACTACAGCCACAGGTCTGATGGTAATGTGCGTTCCTGGGATTGGCCATGAGATGAGGGTCATCTTCATTTTTAACGCTACTTTCCAGCAGCGGGCAGCATTTAAGTTATGCAGTTGAGGATATGATAAAATATTTCCTTGGTGTGTCCTCACTATTGTACCCTTGAGGAAGATAAAATGCAGGCCAAATTACTTTGGTAAAAAAATCCAGCTGTGTCAACAGGGCTACTATTCAACTGTTACTAATACAAGAATGCCTTAGTCTAGAATCATCTATTGTTGCTGTTTACAAATGGCAGAGCTGTTGGGATAATCACAATAAGGAACAGCTGAAAGCTAACCTGACAAACTTGCCTGAAGCACTCTATATAATTTTACTTTCAGAACTGATTTTAAATGTATGGCACATTTTTTACAGAACTAAACTTGCATAGTGAATAAAACCCTTTGGTTTTGTGAAGTTAAGATACATGTTTATATAATATCTCCAAAATCAAACACAGTATTGTTGAACACCGACTGATGGACTGACTTTAGTGACCAGAAATTATCCCACAAACATGCACATGGAATGACGTTCTCCGGAAACCCAGCACTGGCTGCCAGCCATGCAGCAAACCATCTGCTTTACATTGACATTCCCTCAAAGGAGAAAAATAACATTTTGTCCAGATTAGGCCCACCCACAACCCCCTTGTGACTCAGTGATGTTTATGAGTAACAGGTCATCTATGGGAAGAAATGACAATGAACCAAAGTCACGATACACGTGGGCAGGGTGAACATGTTCAGAAACAACAAACATTCTTCAGATCTATTCACCAATTTCCATTTCGTACATAAATATTTTATTATTTAACACAAAATAACATTACCTAAGTGGTGCCTCATAAGAGATAAGCACTTTCTTTTCACGTTTGTAAACATTGTACACATATGTATAATCCAGTGATTCCCAACCCAGTCCTTGGGGACAAGCAGGTGGTCTTGCTTCCTCCCAGTTCCCTTCCAGACAGTCCGCATTTTTGGTTCCTCCCAGGTCCCAGTAAAGCAAAAATGAGGACTGTCTGTGTGCTCCCAAGGACCAGACACAGACTGGGATTTCAGATGATGCAACACTCACCTGTAGCAGGTATGACAGGATTCTCTGGGGACGCCATTAGGTCTGTTATCACATCAGCCTTCCTGGTACAGAAAACACAGAGCTTTACTGATGGGGCTCTCAAACAGACATGTACATAGTGAAGTACGGATCTCCTCGAAGATGGTGTGTTTACCATTCATTACATTCTTATGAGTATTTTTACTTCAACATCTATGCTTACAATTAGCTTTGATCAAAACCATACATACTGAACGCTGTCGTTTTCATTTGCAGGCATAAAATCTGTATGTAAATCATTTTGGGTCAACGACTTGGTAGGAATTACAATGCGTAATCTTATTCATTTGCAGAAAACTGAACTTGATTTAGTGAATGAATTTACTTTCAAATTGAATGGAAAAATCTTCCTTGGCAAAAAAAATGTTGACCAGCAATCGACATATCTGTTCCCTGCAGGATGGATTAAATTTTGCACCCTCTTTTATTTTCATTCGTCACACCCAAGATTTATCTACAAAGTACACAGAATGCAGACATCCCACCCTAGGGGCACTGATTTCAGGGAGATGGGAATTTGGCAATAGCACTAAAAATTTGCTTGACTTCTTAGCAGCAAAATTTACCTAACTTACACATCACATGATCGGTGTCATTCAGCTGCTGTCAATTTCAGGGAGACTCCCGGAACTGCTGGGGGAAGGAGGGAATGTTTGTGAGAGTGCAGCGTGATGTTATGATGTGATGACGCTGGACACTGTGACAGCAAGCCCCTGATAGCAGCTCTGTCCTGGGGGTAGAGTGATGCTCAGTGATCAGGAATTAGCGTCCTGGGTAATGCACATCGCCGCTTTCTGTTAAAATGACATATTATCAGCCTAATCTGCCATGGACCCACTCAGTGCATCACACACAAAGTTCCTGTGAAGCAACAGTGCAAACAATGAGTGCTCTGTGGGGTCGCCTTGCCACACTCTGAATGAACATTGCTACTCCATTCTCCATTCACAAGGCCAAGTTACACATTAAATCAGTGTGACTCTTCTCTGGGATACAGTGCAGTGGAAGCTAGAGTCCCTTTCTCCATTTGAATTATTTCTTGTTCAATAATATATCTTTAAAATGCTCATTCAACAATATTCAAAAGTTCAAGGTGATCAGGAATCAAGTACAGTGGAAATTGTTCATAGTGATCTGGATTATAGTGATTAACCGCTTATTCCTGTACAAATACTATATAAATAATTCGCAAATATTCCGTGTACAGTGTTCATTTGTGTCTTTTTAAACTTGACAACATATGGGAAAAATTGAAATTCTTTTTTTTAAATTTTGATTGCCTTGTGGTAACCCATCTGCTTTTGGCTAGCTACCTGAGGCTAATGCGACATGCACAGAAAACATGACGAGAAAGAGAAAGTCATTTTCTCTCAATGCCAAATATAACTCGTCACAGCTAATGATAAACCTCCAACATCGAGACACCGAAATGTAGCAGCGAAACTACAATAAGCGCTTTGAGATAATGTGACATTGTGAAAATTCTCTGTATAAATGAAATTTTATGTACAGTACTGTATTATAGCATATTTGAATTATGCAGTTATTTAATTTAATTACAGTTCTGTAATTTGACAAGCATTTGAAACAGCCGTAATTAGACTGTAATCTGTCTGAGACAAAGAAGATTTAAAAAAATCGGTTACAACAATCATCTGCTTATAGTGATCAATTTCACCCAGACGTGATCACTATAAGCGCTTTCCACTGTATTTACAAATACATATCCTCCACTCTGAAATGTTTTGTAAAGAACAAGATCAACAGCTAAATTTCATGAAGAATGAATTTTGCTTTCAGATGTTTAAATTGCTGTGTGTGTCTTGATATTCTTTCCTACAGTGCAGAGGTAGGCAACCCTGATCCTGGAATGCCAGAATCCAGCAGGTATTCTGTCCCACCTCATGAGTCACTATCGGCCTGAGATCAGGTGTGGTTCATCAGAGACGAGGTAGGATGGAAAACCTGCTGGAAACCGGTGCTCCAGGATTAGGGTCGACCTACTGTTGCTGTAGTCTATTGTCGGAGATAGAGAACATCTTCTAAGTGAAAATACTGACGTTCTGAGAGATACATTTAAAGATGGAGGACACCCTGGTGCACAGCCATATCCCTTTGCAACCTAATATGACCTAATAGACGGCGATATCCTCACTAATTTCTGATATTTTAGAACCTGTGACACTTGGGAGGAGTCCCTCTCCCCTCAAACTGCATGTCCTTGCTGGGGGTGTTGTGATGGGTCGGCACTGGCCAAGCAGGACTGTGACATGCCGGGGGGGTCGGGCGTCGTCCTACCCATGTCCCTGGGAGGGGGTAAGATAAGGAGCATGCTGGGAAAGCTTTACACTCGTTTGCGGGTTAGCTCACTTGGCCTCTAAGATGGGGGTGGGGTGTAATTATGCAGTGTTCATACACAGACTCAGGTGTTTCATTTTACAAACAGCCCACTGGACTTATTCACACAGACAAAGAGAAAAACAACAATGAGATTATTAAATGTGAACAGCAAACGCAGTGAATACTATCAGTGAAAGCTGATCGTGTTTTAAATAATTCACGGTCCATTGTGTCCCGGGTATAAGTATTACGCGTTATGTGAATCTGCACGTCCGTATATATTCCATAACTGTTTAGCCTTTACAGGGGTGTAATAAGCCTGGAGCCTATACCAGGACATACTCAGTACAGAGCTGACCGGGATCGAAAGGTGGTCCACCGTGGGGGGGTACACACATGGATATTTAGCAGCTTTACTGGACTGCGAGTCTTTGGACTGCTGGAGTTAACGAGAGTACGCGGCGGAAATCCGTACACAGAGAGTGCGAATACGCAAACTGTACACACACACAGCTGGAGGGACGACGTGAACCATCAGCCCCGAAGCAGTGATAGGATGATCCTGAAGACGTCATGACAGAGAAGCTGCACCAGTCATGTGGATGATAGTCGGCTATGGAGGCCTTCATTAACGAGTGTACGTCTATAGCTTGTGTGATGTCAGTCAATGAATTCAGGCACTGTAGTTCAATCATAACACAGCAGTACTTGCGGCCTAGCTAGGTGGAAGGCACTGGAATGGCTATGCCAGTGTCTCCCAGTCCAGTCCGGAACCCACAGTCAGTCCCTGCCAGACAGTTCACAGTTTTGCAAAAACTTGGACTGTCTTTGGATCCCCGAGGACCAGATTGGGAAACACTGGCCCCTGCACCGTAATCACAGAGGGAAGCAACAGTGTTTCTTTGGCGCAGATCGCCATCTTTATTTGACTGGGGGGGGGGGGGGGGGTTAAGAGTGAGGCTCCCCCAGCTTTCACTGGGCTCCTAGAGGTCAGCCCCTATGAATAATTCACAGCCCACCGCAGGCTGTGGTGAGGCTGTCACAGTGTGCCTCAATAGACAATGGCAGAAAGCAGCTGCAGTGATGCACAGAGAAAACAGGACTGGGATTGTTGGGTGGAAAAACAGTGGGAGATGACCCCTTTGCCTCCTATAGGGGGACAGAGTCATTGGCACAAACCAATCAAAACATCTGATGCTGCCAAGCGTGCTGGAGCTCTTAATGACGTGAACCATTTGCAGATTTTTACACTTTCACGCGCAGCTTCACACTTACACCGGCTGAATTACATGTGCAAAATCAATATATGCAATAAGGTGCACTTTTAAGGTTTAAATGTAATTTTAAAGGAAAACTGTATTGTGTTTTTATTATGGTCAAGCCTTCTAAATAGCGTAGTGTCCCAGCCATCCAAGTTGGCCTACGGGAGGTTGGAACGTAGAAAACTACAACGGAAACGTGCAGCTGCTCACTGCCGAGTTCCCTCGGCTATACAGGCACAGAGACCCCTCTCATGAAGCACTCAAGACGTTGGAATGGGTGTTGCCATGGAAACGGACACTTTCCCTGCTCGCAGATACAACGCAGGCAGAGCACTGAACACAGCAAACACTCCGTGAGACCTGCACAGCTTTGCACGTGACATTCCCGGCCGGCCCCTTTCACTGACCCATTTGTTCGTTCACAAGCACACACTTGTTTACCACAATCAGCCATATGACACTCTCCTCACTCTCATTCCGCATGTCTGTCAGCTTCACTCAGTCATTTTATGGATGATACTTAACTTGGAGCAAGTCCCCTGCAGAACATGATTTATATACCTCAATAACCAACAGCTTTGTCCTTACTGCTTGCCGCAGCAGAGTCATTCTCACAAAAAACCTGGGTACATGATGTCACTACGAAGGTGGGAATGGTACTAGATCAAACATCCAGACATGTGAGAAGGCAACGGACCCAAATTCTGTGGTACTTCATGAAAACTCTAATATTCGGGTTCATTTATTCAGTCTGACATGGTGGCCATTTCAGTGCCTAGAGGTAGCTGTCACAAAACATTGTTCAGTATTACAACATTTCACACACTTGGATTTGCCTGGCAGAGATTACATCGCCTCCTACATCAAACCCCAGCAAATATGAAATGATTGTGACAGTTTACTAGTCTAAGGAACAGACAAAAGAACAGGTTCAGCAAGAATCTCAGCTGATGACGATAGCAGAAAACAGAAAACAGTTCTTGGAGCACAAAACTGATTAAACTTTATGGGGGTGTCAAAGCTGACAACCAGCCATAAGGGGGGTGCTCTCCACCCGCATCGAGGTCAAAATGACACACTTAAGAATTTTGTAACGTAACACTATCTGATGATGATCATGCAGTAAGGGTTTGGGCCCGGTAATGACATCTCTTACCGTAATACCTCTCCGATAATATCTACATTTATATGCTTAAATCCATCCATCCTCTTCCTGCCATTCACCCAATGCAGAGCCGGGGACCTTATTCTTACATGTAGATATCATTTATGGGAATTCTGTCAGAAGCTGCAGCAAAGCCAAAGGCAGCTCATTGAATCAATGTTTCCCGTCAGTGCCAAACAAAACATCAGAGGTCGGCATCGGTGCAGCACATTCTACATGCGATTGTCCATCCTGCCGAGTTTAAATTCTCTATCTGTCCCTTTCATCTGCCGCCTCCTCTTCTCTGCAGCCACATTCCACAGTGACAGAGGAGGGGCTGATGCTGAATACAAAAATAGCAGGCAATCTTTCCTTACGATCCCCCTATTCTAAGGCAGCCATGTCCCCCATAAGAGAAACCCCCTCTTTGTTTGAATAGAGCAGCGCGGGGCAAAACGGAGGGCTTTCGCAGACAATGGGCACTCACCTCTTGTTCCCCAGCAGGACTGCCACCAGCAAGTCACAGCACCGCCTTCAGGCTTTAATCTCAGCAATCCCCCATGCACGCTCAGCTGTTAGATTAAAAGGCTTCCCCTGAGGCCCCATCCTGACACCACGCCGCCCTGACAGCTTCGGTCCTCATGGCCCAGCACCCTTATTCCCGCCACTGACAGCAAGGGCTAAAAGATTCCACCCTGTTTACTTTTCCAGAAGTAAGTTCACGAATTCTGCCGCTCCTTAGATGAAGAAACTCGTTCTCGCTCTCTTCTCTCCCCCCCCCCTTTGTTGGTCCCTCCCACCCTTTTCAGTAACAAGCACCGCCCCACAGCAAGGCATATAAGTTCTCAGCCTTGGCTAGCCAATAGCAGGGCTTAGGACTTGCCTGTCTTCCAATCGCAGCAGCAGTCTAAGCCAATTTGTAATGGAAGCAAGTGCAGGCAGAGCCAAAGAAATGGAAGGAGGGATGGAGGGAGGCAGGGAGGGAGAAAGAATAAAGCCGATAAAAAGCTTTCACAATATCGAGACCCAGGAAAGTCTACATTTTAAATTTTATATATATATACATATACACACACACACACTTTGCATATCATCAAGGACAGAGTAGATAGACATCATAACAGCTTCACTTAAAATTTCAAAAAATGAATTATAAAGTGCAACAGTGTCCTGGAATCAACATAAAAGCATAAATGTGCCACAAATCATTTTCTGAATAAACATTGAGCATTTGTCACCAAATCCCAACACAGACATGAAAGGTCTTCAGAAGGAAAGGAAACAGGAGTTAGAGTTCCAGCAATGTCACTTCCAAATCTCCCAACACATACTTGAGTGTGGGAGGAAATAAGAAATACTTTCAAGACTAACCACAGAAGACTCACAAATCCACACATTTCTATCATACCTCCCTTGTGTGTACTTGCTGAACTACAGACAGTAATACCAGTATTGTTACAGAGCTTCAGTTGGATGTGAATGACAAAACCAGAGTAAAAGAATAATTTTTATTGGTTAAAGAAAATTGTTCACTTTCGCATGTTTATTTACATTGAAAGAAATTGAGAAATCAAATTTCTAAAAGAATGAATGAAATGTCAACTTCTTTACATTAAGTCTTCTAAGTTGAAAACAATTCACCTCGGGGGTACAGTGAGACTTTCAGCAGTGGAGTGATATGATACAGACCAGCAGACCAACCCTACGGGTGTGTGTGTGTGTGTGTGTGTGTGTGTGTGGTGGTGGTGGGGCGGGGGGGGGGTAC
>JABFEB020000104.1:2597578-2609595 GCA_019775895.2 Stomatorhinus ivindoensis
CCCCCCCCCCCCCCCCCCCCCAACTAAAAAAGACACTCCTAAATAAGATGACAACTTATTCTCAATTCGGAAAAAATGGCAGGTCCTATTGATACCCAATTATTAATGGGCCATTTCAGCAACAGTATCCAGAAGTGAAGTGGTAGTGTGTTAGCTAAAAGCTTAAAAACATTAGACAATGATTATACCTCTACAACCAGCGTAAGCACACTTGTGTTGGCAGCTGTAAAGCGTGAAGCACCGCGCGTCGATGTCAGTTTTGAAATGAGGTGCCGGCGTGGCGCTAATCCCGATTATCCTACTGCTACTTAAATTATGACCCAAAGCAGTGTTGTAAAGTTAACGGACTACAACTTTTCTCGGGCGTTCTAAATAAAGTTTGAAATTTTCCTGCATTTCATTGCATCCTCCTCCAGTGGTTTTCGGCATTATCCTTGTTTTCTCAGCGCCACTTCTCTTCCTTTCTTTTCTTTTTCCTTTTCAGTTAACTGCATTTTGCAATGGACGGCAATCTCACGCAAAGCAGTTTTTCTCCGAGATGGATACATGTGCGCGAATCGGGATCGTGCCGTAGAGAAGCTGATTTGAAAGTCGTGTAGATATCACCCACATGAAAAGGAGCCGACTTTTCAGTTTTACTACAAACCTATGCATTTACTTCGAGAGGTTTTTAAACGGTGTACACGTGCAGGGCATCTCAACCGGCCAGAAAAACTCACCGGCACACCGGGGAATCCCCACTCCGCCCCTCTTTCACGTGACTTGATGAGTACCTGCTCACAGGCCAATTAAAAATACTGTCATAGTAACAAGTAATACTGAAGTCAGATCATATTTAGGAAAGATCGTCATTAAAATCCATGCCCATGTAGTCATTTATGGGTGGTGTACCGTGGTGACATAGTCCTTAATTCCTGGACAGTTTAGATAGCGCAAGCAAATTTCCACTCAAAACACATTACCACAGTTTTTCTATCATTTTAAAACGTGAACTTGCAAAATGACAAACTGAATACTTCACACAAAAGGCTACAAAAAAGTTACAGCATAGAGTTGCAGTTATTTCAGCGACTCTGAATTGTTGTCCAAGTGGACTGAATGACCTACAAGTCCCTAAACTAATACTACACAGAGTCAATAATTATTCAAATATTTCACCCAACTTAACCTTCTATCTCAGTGCTGAGCTTATTAATGGTAGAAAACAGATCTACCAGGACAAGGGATTAGAAACTGGATTACTACAGTGGTTGGACAATGAAACTAAAACACCTGGTTTTAGACCACAGTAATTTATCAGTATGGTGTAGGGCCTCCTTTTGTGGCCAGTACAGCATGAGCGCATCTTGGGAATGACAGACACAAGTCCTGCACAGTGACCAGAGGGATTCTGAACCATTACTCTTACAGAACAGTGGCCAGGTCACTACATGATTCTGGTGGAAGAAATCGTTTTCTGACTCGCTCCTCCGAAACACCCCAAAGTGGCTAAATAATATTCCGATCAGGTGACTGTGTAGACAATGTAAGATGTTTAAATTCACTTTCATGTTCATCAAATGATTCTGTCACCAGTCCTAAAGTGTGTTTGGTAGTCCTTGGCACTGATGCCAATCTAGTATAAATAGTTGGCCTAGGAAATGCATTGATATTACAACCCAAACCAATGGTAAAGACGGTGAAGGTGTGTGTATCAGAGAATAATACATGTTGCACATTGTCCAAAGCCCAAGATTTGTGCTGCTGGCACCATTTTAAACCAATGTTTGGCATTGGCATGAGTGAGCAAAGGATTGACCCTGTCGAGCTCCTGACGGACAGTTTTGGTGGAAACCGGAGAGTCCAGGAACACATTTAATTCTGCTGTGAGATGGGCAGCTGTGGTTTTATGTTATATAGATACAATCTGGGTTGGTACTCAAACATCCCTTCAGAAAGCTTCCTCTCGTGTTCACGGTCACTCCTGTTGGATGTGGTCCGTCCTTCGCGGTGGTATGCCGACATTACCCTGGATATTGTGCAGGGACATGCCTGGAAATTCTGGACCCCAAGATAAAACATCACCATGGCCCCCCGCACCAAATACGTATAATTTTATGTATTTAAAAATCCCTGTCCAGTCATAACCCTGTAGTTCTTACAATCAATACATAACCAACATAAAGCAGATGATGTCAAACTTTTTGACTAAAGGTCCATATCGTATTTTTGTTCAAAGTCAGAGGCTCAGAACAATGTTCAGTAATACAATGGCATTTCGTGAACTTTAATGAATTAGCAATGACTTTAAATATGAGGTATCAATATATAACAATAATAGAAACTTAATGTAAAGATTAATTGGCTTAACATTCATTGACCATTTTGACTGTGTCATGGGTGGGAGATTACAACTAGTTACGTGTGCACAAAGTTTGGTGGTTCTACACTGTATTTTTGTACGTCATACCATAATGATTGATAATGTACACTATCGCCTGGGTCCAGTACATCTGGATCTGGATTTTGGGCACTTCTAAATTTGTAAACCATCCCTTCATTACTCAAAGGGTATGTGCGTTAAAACTAACAGTAATTAATAGTGTGTTAACCCAACCTTGGCTCAGGACATTGCAGAGGATCTCTTATTGACAATATAATACTGCAGTGCTCCAGGCAATTTCCAATACTGGAGACTGGAGCTGTCCTTCTGCATGCTAATTCTGCTTTATGGTTTGATTTAGGTATCAGGTTGTGGCTCTGCGCTGGTCACTGAATTGTTCCCGGGTTGTTTCCCACAAACCAAAATATTTGTTTCCTCTTTAGTCATACAAATTTTCCCACGAACTCAGAATGTGTTTTGGCAGCATAGAGAAAACTCAGGTCAACAAAAGTATTATGATGCCATGAAGTAACCTCCCCGTTTTTAATTATATACGTTTTAGTATTTGAATTTATATGGAGAACCTTGCCTAATGCCTCCATGCAAACAATAACTTGGTATTATAAGAATACATTTTACATTTTCACTGAGACACAACAGTGATTATTTTTGATAAGCAGGATTTCAATTTATGCAACATTAATTTGAACTTTAACTGCACTTTAAATTGGAGATATTTCCCAAAATATGTCTTCTCCAGTTATTAATTTATTACGTTGACTAATCTGTGCCCATACGACCGTTAAAAAGCGGCCTATCCAGTTATACTGCATCGGAAACAAATATGCATATTAACATGATAAATCTTCCAAATGGTAGACAGAGGTTTCGACTCCCACGTAGTCTTTGTCATCCAGGATGATGGGCGCCGCTTCGTGGTTTGCTAATGTACTTAGATTACATCGGCCAGCCACAATTTCATGCATAATTCCCGGATGCGTTAAAAAAAAAACATAAAGGTGCCTTTTAAGTTAATTTTCTCTATGTCCCTACGTAACAGTTTATGAATACATTTTAAGCAAACACGTATCCTTTCGACTAAAATAGTTTGACGTTATACTAGTCATCCCATCACGAGATGGCGACATTGCGTAAAATCGAATCTTTTTCGAGGATCCCTTTTTTTCCAAAGTCCTTCTTTTTTTCTCGGGCCCCCATGTGTTTCTATTTTGTCACTATGTCACATCTCAACTCATATTTACATTTTAACAAAAAGACAGACAGCGAGGGGAGGGGGAGGGCTCGCGCGTACAGACCTTCCTGCCTTTTCTGTCGGAGGCGTCGGCGGTTCGGATCTCTGCGCTCGCGGTGGTTGTCTCGCGCTTCTCAGGTAAAGGAAAGGGGCACTTTTCGAATGTTTTGGGGGGGATGAAGTTTCAGCGGGACTTTGGGAAATGTGTGAATTGCCGGGGAAAGTTTTTTTTTTTTTTGGTAATGGTGGGGGGGCAGCTTGGTTGTAAAAGCCGGGGGATCTGGCTCGAGCTTTATGCGCGTGCCGGGCACTTCCCGGTGCCTACGGCCGACTGTAATTTAATGTACGGCTGCGCTCACGTGGTTTGACCGGAGCGAGACTGCAGATTCTTTTGTTCAAAATCAATCAAAAAAAAAAAACGAGGAAGACGGACAGATAGGAGGGAAAAAGAGCATCGAAACCAGGAAATCCCTGCGTCGGGTAGCTTTCTCAGACAGCTAAAACAAAGATCGGCGGCGCCGTAAAGTTTTTTTTTCTTTCTTTTGATTTTTTTTTCTTTTCTTCAACTTTCGATAGCTAGCTAGTGGAGGAAAAAGAAAACTTTTCAATCTTTATTTCACCCGAGGTTTGTAGCCACTGCCGTTTCTCTTGTTTAACTGTACATAGCTGCTTAGCCTTTCTAGCTACATGCATTTTACGCCACTTTTCCAACTTAAAAAACCCCGAGCGTTTAAAGCTCCTATCCGGTTATTTGCGTTTATCGTCTGGATTTTGCCCGCTACTACGCGGGGCTTCTTTTAGACTAATTCATTCTTGTTTTGTGTATATCCACACAACCCCCATTTGATGCTCCCATTTGGGTACAGCGAAAAGACAACAAAGGGACGCAGATAGTTGATCCATATTTGAAAGCGCTGTTTTTTTTAATAGCCAGATGTTTCTTACTTAATCCCGCATATTTCTCCCAGAATATGCCTTAATCCGAACTTTTGAAATGTGGTTTACATGCATAACATTATGTAGAACGTTTGTTTGGCGCCGCTTTGGTTTAATTTCGGGTTGTTTTTTCTGCTAATGGTTCGGGTAGCCTGCTAGCCGCCGTGCGCTGGCCATAGCCGCCGAAGACCATTTTTCCCGTGCCGCTAATTAGCCGCACGGCTAGCAGCACTAGCTACACAGGGCGCTTTTGTTCCGGTTTCTTTTCTTCGGAGCCAAAGCGGCTTATTTGCCGAGTGGACGGCTAACGCGGTTAAATACGTTTCCTTTCACCGTGTTTTTTGGCTCTATTTTCGACTATGTAGTAATACTTCCACCTCCCCCCGGCTCCTGCAGATACAGCCGTTACCCGGCTATTTTTCGTCTATAAGATCCAGGCGAAGTGTAGCCCGTAACGTTATTAATGGGCCGGTCAGCACATCGTCGATTGTATCGCCAAACGGGTCAAGCTTCCAATCGCTGGACCTTGTATATTAAACCTTATACGGCTATTAATTAATGGGCTATGCTTGTTTTAGAGGTTTACATAAACGCTTCGGGATTGCATACCCCCCCCCCCGTTCGGTACAGTTTTTGGTCTGTCGGACTGATGCTGATGCTGTACCAGCGCCCCTCTTCCGACCCTCCTCACGCGGCGCTGCGTGCAGATCCAGCGGCGCGTCGTGGCTACAAGATGGGGACCCGTCAGTGCCCTGGCAGGGCGAACTGGAGCACTGCTCGCCCGCATGGGGGCATTCACGCGAGGCGCCGGGCAATGAATATGTTCTTACTTAAAAGTGTATAAATAAACAGAAGTATGTAATAGTCATTCCAGGTATTCAGATGTTAAGTTCATTCTTTTAACATATTCCACCAGGAGTTACATTTTTATGTCGATGTTTATACAGTTAAGTCAAAGAGTGCATTCCTTTGTAGGAAGGAGACCCCAGAACTCAACGTTAATTGCTATGCATGTGGGTGGCAAGTTGTATGGAAGAGAAATCTCTCTAGATAACTGATCGATTTTTTTTTTTGACGTGTTACACATGTGATATTGGTTGATTAGTTTCTGAATGTTGCACTCCCTCCTTTAAAAAAAAAAAAAATCAGCAAGAATGCCACGTAAGAAGGTGACCGATGTGTCAGGGAATGGTGGAGTGAAGAGGAAGAGAGGAGGTGGAAGGAAGAAAGACAAGGACTTCAGCAGCGACGACGAGTTCTATGACTTTGAGCAGGAGAACACAAAGAAGGCAGGGAAGCCTGCCCCCAAGTGCGGACTGCAGCCTGTCACCGTGGCCGACGACGTCAAAGAGAAAATCGTAAGAGTCCTTCTCAGTGAGAACAGTAGCTTTACATGATGGCCGACAATCCTGTTTTCTCTGGCTTCGCTTAGTGGTTTTGGGTAAAATGTTGGCGACTGAGCACACAGATGTTTTTAGAGTAATAAAGCAACGGATCCCCCTCCCCACATACATGAGTTTGTACATCAAGTATTTTGCATGTTTTGGTCTGTTTTGCTTTCAATTCAATTAAGAATATAGGATCCTGGATTCCATCTGGGAATTGTGGCCAGCTCAATTACACACTCAACATAAATGAAAGCACTCCCGTCCCTTGGCTGGGACTTGGTGATTAAATCCCATACAATGGCCGTCCTGCTGTGCGGGTAGGGGGTGGGGGTGGGGGGGGGTGGCCAGATGGAATCGTGACGACCTGTCTGATGATTTTTTTTTTTCTTCCTTTTTTTCTTTTTCACATTGCTTTCTTGTTGTGTGTCACTCTGCCGTTGCTGGCACAGTCCGCCCCAGCTAGCGTGCGTTTGTACACCTGCCCGGTGTCTTTTTGGTGACCGGTATAGTCAAATGCACTTTATTGCATTTGCAGGATGCTCTTTAGTGCCTTTGTTTATCACACGGGTTCTGTGCCGTAGTACCTGTGGTATCGGCACCTACTGTTGGGGCATTATAATGAACAGGAGAATGTGCTTTTTATCCTTGTATGCAATGACTTCTCTCTCTGTCTCCCCCTCAAATATCTTTGTATCTTAGAAAAATAACAATGAGGACAGGTTATAACATGTTGTAAGAGTAGGTGTAATATGCCGGAAGAGTGAGCTCATGCCATTCACATGTGCTGCATTAAGGTATTTTATTTCTGAGATCAAACACGACGTCGTGATCTTGTTACATCGGCTCACAGTTTTGGAGAGTGGAATTTGTAATGTTTGTCTGGAATTCCGCAGAACTGAGTCACTGTACAATAAGTGATTAGAGATTTTTTATTCGCCGTGGCCAAATCTTAAAATTCCTCTTTGTTCTCATTTCATTCCTTTAATATAAAGCATGTCAGGAATCTTACCTGATAGACGCTCTCGCTGGATTCCAGCGGAACTCCAGCTGCAGAAACACTCTCGCCGCCGTCCACTTTAACCTCTTGCTGTTCTCTCTCGATAGAAACTGGAAGGGTCCAAGGTTAAAGGTCAGCTACTGGTTTTTGGAGCAACCAATTGGGACTTGATTGGCCGCAAAGAAGTACCAAAGCAACAAGGTATGTATAGGTGGTAACAGGGAGGGAAATTGCTGGTTCAGATGGTGAGTGAGATGAATCTGAAATGAAAGCCATCTCCCCCTTCAAGCAGTGTGTGTGACACTGTATAATATTAGATTTTATATTAGAATTGTGTAATGGACGGAGCCGCGGCAGCAGCCTGGGGTCTGATGAATGTGTTTCAGTGTTATGCATAACTGCCTTCTTATTCTGGATAGCTAACAGGTAGAAAGATGGGAGGTTCTGCAAAAGCAAAGAAAAAGAACAATAAAGGTTTGTCACGCAAGCTCATTTGTCTGTTACAGCATGCTCTGTCATGTCTGGAAGACCACCTCAGGGATAAACTAGGAGCAGAGGCTAGTACTTATGGTTTGTTACAGTGGCATAAGTCTTCATTTCTTAATAAGGGGGTGTCCAGCCTCATAAAGGCTGAAGTGCTGCTGGAAGTCTCAGCCATCACAGAAAATGACACTGCTCCACATAATGCCAGTTGTTAAGATCCATTAGGGAAACCTGCTTGTAATTAGTGCTCCCTGTGAGCTTCTGCTCTATGGGCTGGGTGCTCCGGCACTGTGTGGAGGTCATGTCTGCAGTCTTCTGGCTCCAGCTGACCATGACGTTTTAGAAAACATTGTGGCTTTTGGCCGACAGGAGAGCCTGGAACTCACCGAGCTGATTTTTGGCTTTCGGCGACTGCCGTTCAAACACGGTCCCCGTCGGCTCTGTTTTGGCCGATATTAGCATGTTGAATCGAACTTGCAGCCATACAGCCGAACTCTTATTGGGCTGTATGTCAGCCATGACCTGCTGTTGTGCCATTGTGTTTCAGCATTTGTGGATGTTTTTAAGCATCGAAAGTAAACTATCAGCAATGAGGGTGTAAAGATGCTTCAGAATCGATCTTTAGGGGTGAGATGAAGATGCTACTGATGGGTTGCACACACTCACTTCACCTGCTGCAGGTAGACAGAGTGTGTCAGCACACAAATTTCTGAAATGTAGGATGGCAGAGGCAGGCCCATTAATATTCATAAAGGAAGCGCTGCTTGATAATCTTTGAGATACAATGCCTTTGTGTAGTGGTGCTTTTGGAAATTTTTTTTCTTTTATTTTTTTAGCTCAGGCACTGCAAGCTACCGTATCAGACCCTGAGGTAGGTAGCTTGCTGGTTGAGTAAAAAGAAAATAGCCTTAGAGGTGCATGTCATATTGGTTAATATATTTATATAGGGCGGTATTCAATGACATTCAATTAAGATTGAACTGTGTGTCCATCTTGGCTGAAATTGCTGGCTGATATTTAAACTTTATCAATAGTAAAACTGAGCAGCAGAAGACCTAAAGACACAACTGAAAAAATGGGGATGATTGCATTGGCCAGTCAGCTGTTTTCCATCGTGAAGGACAAGGGATTTTGTTGGTTCATTATTAAATCTGACCTGCAGATTGATCTTTTGTTTTCCCACACAACAAAACCGTCATTCCACTAATATGCGCCTGCAAGCTCAGCGAGCTTAACCATTGGCAACCTCGCCCCCCCAGTAATGTACCACTACTTTTAATATCTTTGACTTTTCTGTAGTGTCCAGTGGTTGGGTTTTTGACGACGATACAAATTGTTCTGAGATTTGAATTTAGGTTCTGATCTACATCTATTAAGTGAATTGTGATGAAAGTGCATCAGATTGTCATGGGGCTCACAGTTTACAACCTCAGTCAATGAACTGGTTTTCCTCCAGGGCTCTGGTAGGAGGAGCGTCAGGCGTGGTAGCAGCAGGCGTTTTTCTATACGTGTTCATGTTGGTCCAAATGCAGGGAGGGCGTGCACACTGCGGGCAGAATGGTCCTTCCGCTGGAATATCGAGGCACACGCCTCAGCAGGTGGTCCAGCTCGAGTGTGGCGGGCGTATTGGCTCACATCACTGCTCTCATTCAGGGAGTTGTGAAGAGCGCGCACATCTGCACTCACTGGCAGTGCCGTTTGGGAGGCGCACGGACATATTTGACTGTGGGTTTAGAAGGAAACTGACCACGGGTCTGATGGCTGCTTCTAAAAATGTCAGGTGCATCCCATCACGTAGCACGTTCACGAAGACATCCGTTTGTGTTGCAGTGGCATACCGGAACCTGGGACAGAACCTGTGGGGGCCGCACCGCTACGGCTCCCTGAGCAGCGTGCAAGTGAGCTTTGTAGTGTCTGGGCCCTGCGCTGCCCACAGCCTGCTCATCACCGCCGAGGGAAAACTCTGGAGCTGGGGTAAGTAACACTACTTCACTCCGTGTCTGCTATTGGTCAGTCCTTGTGCACTGGAGTGTCAATCAGTGACTGGTTTTAACCCAGTTCTTGTTTTGGCTTAAATTCTGTTGGGTTTCAAAGTCATTGATAGGTGTAACCTGATCAGCATGAATGCGGCAGTAGGATTGAGGTCCTCTGGTATCCTCAGAATCCCCTTAAACCACAAGTTGGGTATGACACCCATCTAGCTTTTAAAAGATGTTGTATAATTGTGCGAGGAGATGCTTTGCGTTCATTATCCTGATGGATGGGCTGTACTGATCTCTAGAATGAAACTGACTGTATCCGACAACATTTACCCCCTTTAGGTCGCAATGAGAAAGGGCAGCTGGGTCATGGAGACACCAAGCGCATAGAAGCTCCCAAGCTGGTGGAGGCCCTGGGTGAGGAGGTGATTGTGGCAGCAGCCTGTGGGCGCAACCATACCCTGGCACTGACAGGTCAGTGAACCTCCCCCCAGTGTGTTCAGGGATTAGACTAAATGGGGTGTTTCTCCATAGGTGTATTTGACCGTACTTGTGTTCTCGCGTAAAAACACTCCTGGATGTTGCTCTTGCCCTGCCCCAAATATCAAGGATATATCAGCTGCATCCTCGCCAAACAAGACCAATTCCATAATTCATAATAATGCTCCCCCAAGTTCATTCTTGGAAGGTAAGTTAGCAAGACTAGTCTTCCCAAGACCCACAAGTATGATCTTTGCGGTCTTGGTATTGAGAAACACCCATGGTCCAAGTACAGAAAGGTTGAGACTGGCCCTAGGAATCCTGGAAGTTGTGAGCTCAAGCTGCATGGTAACCTCTCCCTCACAGAGAATGGTGCCGTCTACTCATTCGGAGAGAATAAGCTGGGCCAACTCGGTCATGGCAACCAGACCGATGCTGTTCCTACCCCTGCCACAGTAAGCTCCGCCTCATTACCCAGGGTACACTGCGCACACACAAAGCTTAAGCTTCTCGAATATGAAATACCACAAACTCGGTCTCGGTAAAAAAAAGAAGAGAGAATTCCCATAGGCAGTATTACGTAACAGATCATGTTACATTTTTCTATATGCACAGAATAATCAATGTGCATCATTACCAAGAATAACATCTTGGTTTAGCTGGAGGATCATTTCAAACCCCTGATCCGGCTTTCACTAATAATTGGTCTCTGTTCTGAGTCTTTTTTGGTTCTTTCTTGTGAGGTCACACAGGAACTGAATTTGGTGGGGGGGGGTCTCAGACTGTGCCGGTGCTCTGGAGGCAGAGTATCACTCGCAGATGCTCATTCTTCACCCCCTTTCAGATCCAGTACAACGGGCAGCCATTGGTGAAGGTGGCATGCGGTGCTGAGTTCAGCATGGTCGTCGACTGCAAGGGCAACCTGTATTCGTTTGGCTGTCCAGAGTATGGCCAGCTTGGTAAGGACCAGGCCTGTAGCCACTAAGGTCTTTAGCAGTGATGGTGCCCGTGAATGTAAAATCTACCTTCTCCCCATCTTGCCATAGGACACAACTCGGATGGGAAATTCATCGCCCGAGCTCAGCGCATCGAGTTTGACTGCGAGCTGATCCCACGCCGCGTGGCCATCTTCATCGAGAAGACGAAGGATGGGCAGGTGATGCCTGTGCCCAATGTAGTGGTGAGGGACGTTACCTGCGGATGCAACCACGCGGTGAGTCATTGGTGGGGGGTGACATGTACGGTCGCCATCACCAAGAGTCATTAGCAGCTCACGTCTTTCTGAATGGTGGACAGGCTTTGGATCAGAGTATCTGTTGCCACACTGGAAATAACGAGTGACGAGAGCAAAGCAGCGCCTTGAGTTTTTTAATCTATTAATGTAGGTGACCTGGAAGGGCATTCATTGTATACGACTCCCTGTCTGGCATGAAATGGTCAATCATTGGATTCTTGATCTTTCTTTCAAATTGATTTTGCTTTCTGTGATTTTGTACTAAAGTGATGCTGTATGAATGTAACGAGTCTTGAACAGCTTTATTACCAATGAGTAGTAGTGTGTAGTGTAATATGTGGACACCAATTGCTGATGTTCAGATGGACTAAAGGAAAAGTTTTCTACAGTGAAGCATTCAGTAACCGAAGTAGGCTTGGACCATCAGGTGCTTCTGCAGTTTAGGCGCAGTAATGACATTCCGGTGTGCTTGCAGCTGGTGCTGGACTCGCAGAAGCGGGTCTTCTCCTGGGGCTTCGGTGGGTATGGCCGCTTGGGCCACACAGAGCAGAAGGATGAGATGGTGCCCCGCTTGGTCAAGCTTTTTGACTTTCCGGGACGCGGGGCATCCCAGATCTACTGTGGCTACCAGTGCTCGTTCGCCGTCAGCGAGATGGGTGAGCCGTTCCCCCAGATTCATCTGAAATCAATTACAAATCAATATATAACTTGGTAATGAGTCCCATTAAGTCTGACTCGGGTTCTACCCAAGTTGGCTCTTGAGTAGCTAACAATACTTGGGAATAAAGTTAACTCTTTGTGGGACTCTAATTGTCTTAAGTCAGTCAAGCACCATAAGAACATAAGAACTATACAAACGAGAGGAGGCCATTCGGCCCATCAAGCTCGCTTGGGAAGAACTTAATA
>JABFEB020000104.1:2609695-2625277 GCA_019775895.2 Stomatorhinus ivindoensis
AATCTTATCTAGCCTTGATTTAAAGGAATCCACAGATTCTGCTTGCACTACGTTATCAGGAAGACTATTCCATATTCCACTTATGCTTTGTTATTGTTACTCAGAAGCGCTTTTGATTTGGTGACGATACTAGAATATTTGAGTATATTTGATACTGACTAAAGTTGCTTCAGACATGTTGGGAGGAAGGTAACTCCTACACATACCATTCGAGCATGGTTGTCTGTTTTACAGGTGGCCTGTTTTTCTGGGGAGTGACTAATACCTCACGGGAGTCCACCATGTACCCCAAGGCGGTTCAGGACCTCTGCGGCTGGAAGATCCGGAGCCTGGCCTGCGGGTGAGTCCCCTAAGCCCGTGAGATGGTGTTGAAGCTGTTTGACACCGTATCACGGCGGCTTTTTCTTCCTTCCAGGAAAAGCAGTATCATCATTGCTGCTGATGAAAGCACCATTAGCTGGGGTCCGTCTCCGACTTTCGGCGAGCTGGTGAGTCGCACTGCAGATACCGCTGCCAAGGAAGATCTACGCTCAGATACGCCGAACACATTTTATGAAATCGGTCCAATTATAAGAAATATGGCAAGAGTTAGCTTAACCTGGTCCAAATGATTAACTTTCATCTGTCCGAGATCTCGTAATCTGCAATACCAGGTTGCCTCGCTACTTAGACCTGAAGAGCCACCTGTGTCACATGTAAAACCCCCTGAATGGTTAAACACGTTTTATCGTATTGTCCTCCTTTTAACTCCGTTTGGCCAAGATACCATTTTACTGACTGATTTTAAAAGACAGTAGAGTGAAGCCAGTGGGTTTCAAGCATCTTATTTGGATAGTTTTGTTTGTTTTATGGTTACTCAACTTTCTCCATTTCTTGGTTATTCATCCTGTGTTAATGCCCATATACCCTCAGCATATGTAGCCCTAGTTGCTCACACGGTGCTAAGTCAACATATCTAACCGATGACTGTCGCACATGCAGCCCAGACCCCTGAATGGAAAATGCGCCGGGTCACATGGAGCTGTATTTTATCTATTATGATTTCAGCTTGCTAAATATCTTTGCTGAAGTACATAAGTGCATTGCTTTTATTTAAGGGTCTGTTTAGAGGCTATTGTGTTAAGGTTACAGAAATTGTTTCTGAACACGTTACTTTTATTTTGCGTCCATTCAACACTGTGGGCCAGTGTCAAGTGGAACTCTTGACTCTGGATAGACTGCTATCTTGTGTTACTGATGTTCTCTTGCATTTTTCAGGGCTATGGTGACAACAAGCCTAAGTCATCCACCACTGCGCAGGAGGTGAAGACCTTGGACGGGATTTATGTTGAGCAGGTGAGGACTCTGCAATTTCAGCCTCTTTATTTTAGTGCATTTAGACGGATGACGTATGTGTATTGTGTGCGTGAGAAGTGCTCCAGGAAAAAGCGTGTCGCTATGTTGCCACTGCAGGTAGTGATGGGGTACTCTCACACGCTGGGCATCGCCAGACAGGAGACGGAGGCCGAGCGGGAAAAGCTCAAGAAGCTGCCGGAGTACAACCCCCGCACGCTCTGATTGGCTGCCGGCCCTTAAACTCCCACCCACTCCTGTCCTCACAGTGTTCTCCATTACAGAACGCTCTGTCTCACAGTATCACCAGTTTGTCACAGTAAGGGTTATGGGTGGGGAGGGTTGGAAGAACCTATAGTGGTGAAACTCAGACATTTCATCTTGGAAAAAATGTTTAAAAAAAAAAAATACAAAAAATATACATTCTCTCCTCAAATTGGACCATCTCCTGTGAAAGGGGGGCTGGCGAGACCGAACACCCCCCACGGACTGCCGGCCCCCTCCCCCCAGTATCCCCAGCCACACTCAGCACCTCCAGGTATTCTCGGTTACCAGGCCCTCCACGCTCGTACTTTTCCTCTCCAGCTGGATGGAAACTCCCTCATGTTGCTGAAGAATTCATTGAAAGGTTGTTGTTTTTCTTATTTTTCTTTTTCTCCCACTCTCTGCCTGCCCTTGACCTCCCCCAAATATTGGCGTGTGAAAGGGATCCATGTCTATTATCTTACAATGGGTGCTATGTTGTCTTGATGCAAATAATGGCAGGGCGGGGATCTCTAAGACGAACACTCCATATTTGTGCCTTTTTATGTGAAATATTTCAGGTTACGGCTTTTTTTTGTTGTTGTATGTACAGGTTATTTTTACCTTACCAGTGTCTTCGCACGCATCAGTTAAACAGACAGGATGTGGGATAACTATGTTGTGCCATGTTGTTCTTGTTCTTTGTCGATTTAAGCTATTCCATTTTTTCAGTGGTTTTTAATCCCACCCCAACTGCTGGCTGATAAAATCAGAAAGCATGCAGACTTCAGAAGGACTGGTAAAGCGGGATGTTGCCCAGCCATGAGGATTTTGTTGTGACCTTTAAGACCAAAATGGATGGCAGCAGACCCTGATGTTTGGCTCTTGAAACGCCGGTTTTATGCTCCCTCAGTTTACGTTGAGCTGTTTTGTGTTTTGGCAATGTGTGTCCAGTGAGGTCAATTGACCTTATTTGGATTTGAGATTTTTTTTTTCCACTGAATTTAATTAAATGTTAATTAAAGGTTTGACTGTGTCGTTTCTTCATTTGAACCTAAGAATGACATGAAATACCACTAGCTTGCATGTCGAGGTGGTTATTTAGTGCAAACCACAAGCCGGGGTGTGTGAATGAGCACTGGATGAGGGGCATTAAGCCAGTTATTGACGACACATGATCACCTGCTGCAGTGTGTGGTTTAATGTGTCATCCCTCCTCACTTCTGCCAGCAGTGTGTTGCGTTGGCGTGGAGCATAAGGTTTCTTTCTTGGTTAAATCGGACGCTGATACTTCAGGGTTTTCACTAATTACTCCGAGCCTAAATAAATCTGTCAAAATACCGGCCGGTGCCGTGAAATTTAATACGGCTCATTTCGTTGATCTCCACCCCCACCCCCCAAGAGGGAACGTGCAATCTTCACTGCCACCCTTGTAAGATTTGCATGTAAAATAGGTTGCATTAGCACTGGCATAAGCCGTATGAAAACGCAGTATTAACCCCTGCCACAAAAGCATTCAGACCTAAGATTGGGTGCCGTAAAGGAGGGGGGATTTAGGACGATTCCAAGGGCCCCCCCAAAAAAAATTAAACATAACTGAATTGGTCTGGGTGGGGAGCCAATACGATATATTTTAATTGAGCCCAAAATCTCTAGCAGTGCCTGTCTTAAGGTATATTGTTTTGTGAATGTACAACAGTATATGTACGGTACAGTAAAACTGTTGACGGACGGACTGCAATGTTTTTATTGCGGAAGTATGGACTCCGCAATAAAATGGAAATCATTCAATGGTGCGATGGGGGTACGGGCGACACTCTCGAAGATTTAAGGGGATACCAGTACCCTCAAGGACGTGTGTTCCTCCTATTTTGCAAAATACTATCTTTTCATCAACTAGCCTGATGAGTCACACACTTTCATAGCCTACGTAACGCATCTCTATTCCGTTTAACACATGGCAATTAAAATAATAATCATGCGGCCGCATTGTCTTCGTGCACTAAATGTAACCCCTTTTACGGATGATGCCATTACATGTGCAGCGTCCTTGGGAATGTACTCTGTAGCTTAGCCGTAGTGGGACCTTTCAAACGCGTTTCCCATTATGATTCACCAGAATGCATGTTACTTTGTTACACAAGGTTGCTTCAAATATGTTTGCTTGCTTTGGAATCAGTTTGCTTTCGGTGGACGTGATTGATTGCTTGGGGAAATATGCATGTCAGATCAAACGCGTTTTGCAAATCAATAAGGCTGTTTAGGGAGCAGCGGGTTAGATTTCCAAATTCATATTTACATTTTCAAAATGATGTGACAAAGATGGCAATACATTTAGTTTTAGTATTTACTAATTGCCTTTCCGTGGTATAAATAAACATACAGGCAGTATGTGTAAATCCTTTATGAAACTTAATTGGAGATTTACTCATTCTTAGTAAACCCATAGAACA
The DNA here is from genome assembly GCA_019775895.2 of Stomatorhinus ivindoensis. Lineage (NCBI taxonomy): Eukaryota > Metazoa > Chordata > Actinopteri > Osteoglossiformes > Mormyridae > Stomatorhinus > Stomatorhinus ivindoensis. The sequence goes on from JABFEB020000104.1 coordinate 2,613,724, forward strand.
ACTGTTTAGTAACATTAAGCATATAATTTAACACTTTGAAAAATCATTAAAGATCGACCTCTTCGGTTATTTGTTTTGCTATTGCAGAGTGATTTTTTTGGATTTCAAAACAAGACTGGAAAAACAATAGGTAGTTCAGGACGTCGATTTGAGAGCCACTGCGGCACACGGCGGAGAATGAAGTTGCGCTGCCCCCTGGTGGCCACAGTCATGCGGCACATAATCACCGTTGAAATCATGATTAGCAAATTCAATAGGTGTAACGTCACTCCAAGATCCAGCAGTCTTATCAGAGCAGTGATAAAAGCAATGCGAGGTTGTAATAACGTTGGGATAATCTTAAACAATTGTAAAATAACACTAAATAATTAAGAACACAGACGTATACCTGAAAATCGACGGAAATTATGCTCACGATGTTATCTTTCAAGCCGGAGTGAGAAAGATTATTCACACAGAGATTTAAGCAAATATATTAAACGAGCGGCCGGTGATAAGTGACAAACCTTCAGTAATGAGAGTACATTTGAGGGTTAAAACTGATTCTGCAAAAATATGTGATATGAAATTACGATCGTACAATATGAAGAACCCTGGTGGGGGTAGGGGGGTAGGTTCAGTATCAGGATTACAGAGGGTTTATGATGGGAAGATTTTGGGAAACAAAACCTACAAAAGTATATAAGCGCAGAATTCCACTCGACCACGAACGTAAGAATCCTTACTTCCCTTGGTCATTTTCATTCCAGTTATTTTGTAGCGCACATTCGTAGAGTAAATTTTTTTGTGTTAAATATACATTTAAATGTTTTTTTTTCTTTTGTGCATCCATCATCAGTCATCTTTATCTTCACGGCAGCTTTTTTTTTTTTAAATCTCCCCCGGTTTTGGTTTATATTATCCACGATCCCGCTGAACCCACTGTTCTCTACCGGCAGAGATAGTTTAACTGCCGGGGGATATCAGCCACGGGCGAAGTTAGCCTAATACGCAGAAATGGTCTCCTAGCAACAGGGCAGTTTGGTTTGGCGCAGGGCTCTCCCAGGCTGCTGCTGCAGGCAATGGCGACAGATACTCAGAGATCAGTCAGAACATGAAGGGGCAACAGACCACCGGGCAGCCTCGGCCTCACTAGCCCAGTCGAACGATGTCATACTTAATAATCCAATTATACTAGGCGCATAATTTGTAAAATGCTATTTACCTACAGCTTTATGATGTAGTTTTGATACGTATAACATTGATTATACTGGCAGGTTATAATTCCCAAAAGGTACTGGGCAATCTTCCATCTTGTCAGGATTCGCCTTTCTGTGTCTGGACAGCAATTCTTCAGCTCAGTCACATGCCTAACAGCTCACCCATGTTAGAAATGTGGAATAACACCACGCAAACTTCGCATTTTGCATTTGTGATTCTTAATCAGCTAGTTACATTATTTGGGACTGGCAACTGAACGAGGGCATAGGTTTGGTTTCTTCTCTGGTAGGAGCCCTGACCCCCCACCTCCCTAAACACACATGCTACTCCCACCTTAGTCTCTGCCCTTGTAAGCCAAGCAGGTGAAGCCTCCATATTGCAAGGTATCCTACATCAATACTTCATTGTTCTTCACTGTGCACTCAGAAGCACGTTCTGACAACCAGCTCACTTGAGCGAGGACTTCAATAACCATGTTTTGATGTTTTTGTAAATACGCAGCAAGTCAATTTGTCGCAGGGGTCCGGAAACACCAAAACATTTCTAACTCTTTCCTTTTTGAGTACTTACTCAGACTTGGTAAACAGCAAAATCAAATTCCATACTTTTCCATAGTGTGTTAGCATGTTTTGGACCGTGGAGTGAAACTGAAGGATCCAGACAAAGCCCCCAAACAGAACCCCCAGAGGATGATGCGGAACAGCACAAGGAGAACATGCACACCCAACACACCCACAAACCGCCGATTTGTGCACATGCAGGGGGACCCCAAATTATTTGTGTTTGGTTGTTACAGCAACATTTTATGCTTTAGATCAGCTTCCCATTGATGACTTTAGCCCAGAGAGCCCCACCCCCCTAAACTTGACCATGTCCATAGATTGGGGAGGAGGAATCGAACCCTGGTCTCCACTGGCACGAGGCTTCCCACAGCGCCACCAAGCATTTACATTTGGAAGAGCGGAAACATGCAGAAGTGCTGGGTTGCTCATAGATCAAAATCTACCACCACTAATACCACAGCATGCTGCATAAAACCCATTTTACTGCATTAATGTGCTTAATATAACAAGCTGATAAACCCAGCCCTCAGCATTCCCTCCTTCACACCATCAAAGCATTAAGCAGCACTGCAGAACCGGAGCATCGTTATTACTGCCAAATTCTATCATCATAATCCCATGATGGCCCTCAGTCTCCAAGACCATTTGTATAAACAAACATATGTACAGCACCCACATTCAGACAGCAAACATATGGCGGGCATAAATTACTCGGCATCCTTACCAAAGCCTAAAATTAATTTGTAAAAACCTGGCATGCTTTCTACCTGCATTTAACAGGCAAGGCGATTAATTTTATGGAGTCGATCATGGCTGCATTATTGGTTTTAATAAATCCTCAAAGCACTGGCGCCGAAGTTCGCTATAACGACACCACCGCTGCTGACATCTCAGTGACCGAACATGTCTGTCACTCAAACACAATCGCAGCTTCCAGAACAGCCGGAAGTCAGGGAAACCAGAGGTCAGACTTCATGGACAATGAGTATTTATTGAATGTACAAACGGAGGCAAGCTCTGTTTAATCCTCGTCTTCCTCCTCTTCCTCGTCCTGGTTGATCTGGAAGTAGCGCAGCTCGTAACTCTCCTTGGTGTTGGCTACAACACGCAGCCAGTCCCTCAGGTTGTTCTTCTTCAGATACTTCTTTGTTAGGTATTTCAGGTACCTGTGGGCCAGTGACACACACAGTCAAGGCGGGAGGACCTCAGCTGAACACGGACCTCAGCTGAACACGGACCTCAGCTGAACACGGACCTCAGCTGAAAGGAAAGTCAACAAGCCATGTGCATTAAGCGAGAAGCACCACTGAAGGCTCAGAGCAGGTAAATTTGAACGAGTTCATGCAAGTGTCACAGACGTTCCTCAAATGTGATGAGCACACATTCTAGTGGGGAAAAAAACCTAAAAACCTGTGATTCATGGAGTTTAATAACATGATTCTGACTTTTAAATCAATGTGTTCACATTTTCAGAAGCAAAATTAATTTTTTTATTTAAATATCAGTTCAAAAAGTGCACAATGACTTACTGGAATCATGTAATGAAAAACAAATAGTGATTGCATTTAATCACCCAGGAAATAATATTAGTTTAACAATAATTCAAATTTTGATACAATTAGCTCAAAGTATCAATCTATAAGTATTAATTTTGGATGCACACAGACGCTATAACCCAAATAATAAAAAAATCCTGAACCAACTATCAGCTATGCAGATTTTTCTTCTCAAATTGGGAAGCCTCTTGAAAATGTTTATATATTGGTTAACATATCGGCAAATGCTTGTTAAAAATCAAGAGCGTGTGTGTGGTATCTGCCCAACGTGGCAATCTCGGTTGATATTCTCAGCTGACATTCAGGCTTCAGTCAGTATTCAAAGTTACTAGCATCAGAGCTAAAGCCATAACCAGCAATCAACTATTTTAGAGGAGCAACCAGCCAATTTCTATGGTGAAGGATGAGGAATTCAGCATCTCTTTCCCCACCTAGTACCTTGTCGGTGCTATTTTGCTGAAATCTCACTGTCTGCATTGGTGTGGTTGCTACACACATCCATGAAATCTTAAGATGCAATGTCACCAACATCAGTTTTACTACAAATTTGTGGAATTCAGAGGTTGGCTGATTATTGGTAACTAAAATCAGACAAAATATACTGGCTATCAGTAATATTAGACACATATATACCATTATTGGCACCACTAACAGAACACATATGTATACTCAAGATTTATTTAACCTAGATTAAACCCACTATAAACAGGTGAGCTCAATGTGGTATGAATAGGATTCATGGACATTTTCAGAAATTAGTTTCTCAAAAGCTTCATGCTTAAAGTTGCTGACCATATGCAAGCATCGTGATATGCAAGGCTGAAAAGTACTGTTGGGGTGTTTTCGTGCCTTTTATGAAAGACTCAAAACATGACAGAGACAAGCATGCCCGATGAAGGCTTATCAGACAGGTCAAATTACTTGTTCACACATCAAGGTGGACCAAGGAATCGCCATCAGAAGATGGTTAATGATTCTGGGAGGTTACCATACTTCAGCTTATCATACTTACTTAGATAATACAAGTTAAGAGCATCCGATTTTGGGATGTAGACATTATGGTATTTTCAATAATAAACTCAATTAAGAAACTCATTCATAGCAACTAAAGCTATTTAAGCACAAAATTCAAGTTTCAAAAGTTTTATTGTCATTCCTGCACAAAGGCACATCGTGCCAAGAAAGGAACGACATGTTTCTGAGTCTAGTGCACAGTACAAAAGGACGATATCCTGGCAGTAATGAAATTACTTAATTCTGGGCGATTAAAACCTTTTCTTTAGGCAAAAACAAAATCACGCTGAAATGCATTATGTCAAAATTATTTTTGTTTAAACTTGGAAGCAGCAGCAACAAGGATCAACAGTAAAAAATAACCAGCAGGGTTCACAGTATATTTCTGAACCAAACACAATAAAACACAAAATGTGGCTTGTAGTGCTTTCAGAGTTAATTACATTTGAAATTTAGATCAAGGCAGAATCAATAGCCAATAAAAAGGGAATTCAGTTATTATCTAGGTATATTGCCAAAGTATTGCCCATGAGCTGTGACTAAACTCAAATTCAATCAGGCATTTGGTCAGATTAAATTCATTTCATAAAAGTTTTTATCGAATAGTTTAGAATAACAGGCTTAGCCTCAAGACCATTAAGTTAATTTGAATCCAAATTTTACAAATTATGCATCATATGCATGTCACAAAAAGTAGTACTGTAAAATGAAAAGGAATATACTGCAGTAACTAACATAATGATGCACTGTCTCTATAAAAAAAATGTCCAACACATTAACAGTACAGAAAAGGATAAAATAAACTTGGGTACCACTGTGAGCTCATTACACAAGCATGGAACGAAAAACACGCACAAAACCAGCAGAGTAACCACAGAGTAACCACAACAACATCCAGGCCATCCTGTAAAAGCAGGAAAACTAGTGTCCATTCGCCGAGAAAGGGCTGGTGCTGACATTGATCCAGCAATTTAAATGCGTGAACCAGGATTACGGATCGGCAACGTCATTAAAATTTAGGTGACTGCAACCAGTTCTACTCCTTCTACACTGTAGAGGAGTCTCCTATGTTTGTATATCTGTGGGGAGGACAATGGTACTAAGGCAGGGTACCTACCTCTTGGAAAAGGGGACTTCAGACGTCACTGCGATCTTGCTTTTGCTCCTCTCAATGCTCACCACACCGCCACCGAGGTTCCCAGCCTTGCCGTTAACTTTGATGCGCTCTTGCAGAAACTGCTCCTGTGACGAGTTACAGCACAAATTAGGTCGTCATGCTACCTCAACACAGACAGGCTTCTGCCCCTTCCCAGCAATGCAGACTGACTGCACCACTCTTACATGATCTAGAATAGAATAGGGAAATTTTATCTCAGAAGGTGAGAGGTGAGAGCACCCCTGGAGCTGGGGGTTAAGGACCTTGCTCAAGGGACTACAGAAATGTGACTATTATGGACAGGTGAGCATACAAAAGTCTGAAGCATTAAAGTGCCCTAAGATGACAAAACAGCCAGTCAGAAGCAGCTACATATTTTGCCAAGTACAAGCAAGTATAAGGAATTTGTTCTGGTGCTTACATATTGCACAGTAAGTTATCACAACACGGAGCACAAACAGGGTTACACACAGCACAACACAAGTGTGGACAATATTGAGCGCAAATGGATAGGAATTCGGAGGGCTGGTTCAATAATTTCACGACTCTGGGGGAAAAAAGCAGGAGCTGATAGTGTCCCATGGCACCATCTGAACACCTGGATAATCAGGCTACAAATACAGCCTTGGCCCATAACTGTGGGGGTGATGTGTGGTTCTGTTGGATGTGCCTGAGATTAGAAGGTTTCCGGTTCAAATCCCAGGCTGGCCCGAAGTGATCACACCATCAAGCCCACCAGCAAGGCCCTTAATCCTGAGTTGCATCAAGGACTGCCAGATGTTGCCTTCTCAATTTTATGTCACTTTGGATAAAAGCATCTACAAAATATGTAAGAAGTGAAAAGCGTTCACAAAGCAGCTATTAAGGACATGGATACTTACAAAGTTCCCAGCGTCCATGATGCCATCTTCTACTGGGTGAGTGCAGTCCAGGGTGAATTTCAGGACCTGCTTCTTCTTCTTGCCACCCTTGACATTTGCCTTTTTCTAATTCACAAACAAAATAGCATTAGCCACTCAAAAACACTAGATGGGTGTCGTGTCAAACGAAAAATTCGTAACGTGAATATTCTTCCAATAATCGACTCACCCCTTATCTAGCACTGCCTTTCTAAAAACTTATCACACCAATAAACAATTATATCTACTAAACACTAACACGACACTAAATTTGAATAAAACTCTAATGTATTTCACACATAGAGCTACATATCACAAATGCATTTTAATGACTACATGCGGAGCACAAATTCGTTCGAAGCTACACCACAACTAACTACAATTACAGTCGATCGCTGAAACAGAACTAATAAATTCGGGGAAATGTCTCGAAAACTTTAATCGATGGCAATATTTCTACCATTCTTTTAAAAGAAACAGCTGACTTCGTCCAAAATGCGTCAAACTAGATAAGGAAACAGCAATGGTTATACGTGTGGAGAAAGCGCAGGCTGGCTATGCAACGAGTAACAACGTGGTTCACAGAGAGCAGGCCCGTCTGTGGGGCAGTGTCCACAAATACTTATTACTAAAGACTGGCGTGATAAAACTGCGCACGATTAGCCGTTTCCTGTACCCCATTCTTTTATACACTAACCACAGTGGTTACACGGTCCGTCTGAAACACTTAAGCGTGTTAAAATTGAGCGTGTAAAGAGACTCGATCTTACTACCCACCGGGGCCATGGCGAAAAACTCGCAGAAAGGAAGAGCGGGTTCTGCGCAGGCGCTTTGGAGCAAGTCTGACGAATCAAATGCCGAGATTATCGGAAGATCCGTGAATATGGAGTCGATTATTATAATAGAGAATAGACAGAGTGGAATCCAACTTCATATTGTAAGTTTTTTAATTACAAGCATAAACATACAAAAATGTTCATAAATTCTAGTCACCAACTACCTAACTGTAGATTTTACTTTAAATGTTCAAAATGTTTCTATACTCCTGTATAATCTTCTTGTATCAAAAAAATCCTCCAAATGTAATGGAACTACAAAAAACAAAAACGATATAAAAACAAATAGTGATGTAAAATATTGAAGTGAAAAATAGACATCAATACATAAAACGCGAGTTCACAAGACATCATTTTCCCAAAACCTAAGAAAAAAAGGTACGTTTTAAGTTGCCCTTTAAAACCAAAAGATTGTTTTTATAAGATTGTTTCACAAGCTTGGGGCAACGACTTGAAATGCCCGATCACAACGCGTTTAATTAATATTTAAATAATTACTATTCCACCTAGGTAAATGTGAAACCTGTTTATCAACACAAAGTATCATTTTTCCCGATTTCTCAGCAGGTGTTATGCCGAAAAAGGCATCCCTGCCGTAGAATGCATGCCTGTCTCTAAACGACCGATTGATCGCTGATCTGAAACGAGTTGAGCTACTTTATCGAGTTAGGCTACCGTAGTGCTAATCGATAGCCCTAACCGTAATCCCCAAAAACCCTTAAAACCCTAACCCAAATCCCCAAAACAAAACCCTAACCCCCCAAAACACCTAATAGCTCAACTCGTCAGAACACCGGCATGCATTCTTTTTCGGCATAGCACTGGCATCATCAGTTGTTCCCAACCATGTGTCCTGCAAAAAATGTTTAGAAAACGCATAGACATGCAGGCAGGGTCCAGAGTACTGGTGATGAAAGTGCACGTATAGGACAGTACAGATAGACAGTACACATTTTAATGCATTTCAAATAAATACAAATATGTTACAACATACGGCGTGAGTGAAAAGTTGGGAACCACCCAAATATTTTTATTGGAATAGTGATTCTTTATTCCACAGGAATATAAAAGAATATAAAATTTCTGCTTTTTGATTATATTTATTGGTTGTGAAATTTGACTGTGCAGACATTAAGCAACCATGCAGAGAGTTGCACTATGCATAAAGCCCATGCAGAGAGTGACATTATGCATTAAGCTACCATGCAGAGTGACCATGCAGATAGTGACATTATGCATTAAGTGACCACGCAGATAGAGTGTGACATTATGCATTAACCGACCATGCAGAGAGTGACACTTTGCATTTAGTGACCTTGCATAGAGTGATTTTATGCATTATTATTAAGTGACTACACAGAGAGTGACACTATGTATATAGTGAGACCATGTTACAGAATATGTTCAATGCACTTTTCAGTTAAATGTCTTTTGCAATTCTAACCATGTGTTTCTCTTTCCACATGGACTTATTGAGTTGATTTCAAAGTGGTGGCCTTCAAGATGACTGAGGGGTTTTCAATGCAAACCTCACATACTCACCCAATGGCCATATGCAAAATAAGCACAGAATGGAAAATTAATTAGCTAATACAAAAATTGTACAATCATTCATATTATGGACATGAGTTTTGTATAGGTCTTTTATTTTCAGTTTTCATATAGCCTACAGAAAACAGATAGCAAATTACAAATGCGGGTAAAAAAATTCCAGGGAACAATTGTTACTTAAAAATAAGCGCAAGGTTTGAGGACAGAGGAACCGATGTTCCGATTCCCACCCTGTTGTCCATCGTTTATATTCTTTATGAGGGTCAGTATGAACAGGCGTTTCAAAATCCCGCTCCCAGCTTATCAGTGTCACCTGCAGCTGCCCGTCTAGTGCAGAGATGGGAGGTGTCACCCAGCCTGACGCCACCTTCCACTTGTCCCGGGAGGACCAGAGGAGGGTTCGGGAATCGCTGTCATTCCGGCGTGCGGTTCCCGATAGGACAACAGCAAGGTAGGCAATCGGCAGCGCCTCATTTACGTGATTTACTGAAACCGACATTTCTCATTTTAGCGTTCTCATTGTCACTGCTGAGCTGTTACGAGCACTGATCTTTAATTGCCTTTGTTACGAAGGGTAGTGCAACAACGTTTGATTATAACATACTAATTCAGGTTTATTCAGTATTCAACGTATAGGCATATAAAGTTTGCCGGCTGCATTATGTTTTAGCGTTGCCCTTAGGAGAGTTCGTATAGGCGAGATCTGAAAGTTTCATGAAATTAAGTTTGTCTTGAAGGATCTGATAGTTGTGAAGTACAGACGTCAGTTTCAATATTTATTACAAATAAAATAATATTAAATGCTATAGAATCACATTTTTTTCCCTTTTGTAAGTGCAGTTAATAAATGCATGTTTTTAGCGTGAGCCTGTATAATGAAATCGATTCTTCCCCATGGTCTTAAGGACTACCTGTATGATTTTAGATGTCTGGCGGGATCTTCTCCCCCTTGGATAACTTGTACGATCCCGACAGCGCCAATTGCCACCCCCTGGTATGTCACTTGTGCCAACAGCAGTATGAGCAGCCGTGCCTGATGGACTGCTACCACACCTTCTGCGCTGCCTGCCTCCGCGGCAGGGCGCTGGACAGCCGCCTGAGCTGCCCCCTTTGTGGGTAAGGACTCGCGTATGAAACCGCGGCTTTGCCATCTATCAAGCCGAATAGTTAAAATGGCAGCATATCAGTGGGATCAGTTTGTGTTATCGACTTTGTTTTTAACTGACACTATGCATTAAGCAACCATGCGGACAGTGAGACTAAGCACCATGATCTCCACAGAGATATATCCAGAAGTTATTATTATTATTGTTGTTGTTGTTATTATTATTATTATTGTGTAACTGTCAAAATGTCAGTTTTGGAATGTATTTCCTAGGTTAACAACTACCATTCTGAATATTTCTCTGGTAAACTTTTGCCAGGACAAAACTTGATCAAATAGGAAATATCCTGCAGTAAAAATGAACACAAATAATTATACCAAAACTAAGGATTTTCTTTAGATAGAATGAAAGATATTGAATGGAATGGTTACGTATTGTCATTGTCTATACTGAGAGTGTCATGGAATGATATAAAACATGAGCAGTTTGCTGAGCGCCTCATTTTACAGCATACGTGGATTCAGTAGTTTCAAATAACTCTGGTGTGGTGGTGTAATAACTTGAGAAGTTTTCATAGCATCACGATTTGCCTAGATGTATTAATATTACTACTAGTAATTCATTGATTAGATTTTATAAACATTTACATTTGCAGATAGTTAAACCAGTTAAATTTTATAGGCCAAAGTCTGCCATACTAGGATTACAAGAATTAAATCGCGTTTAGATTTAGATCTTCTTTCATCTCTGTCTTATACTACAAGGCATTAATCATTGTAGTAAAACTTAACTGTCCTGTTAATTTTGTAAAAATGTTGTTGTAATCACACAGTTGCCATCTTTAAAATGGGCCCTGGAATTATTTGCAGGTTTTACTCTGACGATTAGGATTTTCATGCTCTGTGAAAATAAAATCATGGGGTAGGAAATGAGGTTATGAAATCACGGCGAAGCGCTGGGTGTTTGCGTAAGCGGGGGTGTCGAATGGGGCCGAGCTGAGGGAAGCTGACAGCTGGCGTACAAATGCTGCTCCGGTCTAACCTGTGTGGAATCCACTGTGTGGTGGACTTGCCTCGTCTGATAAGGCCGTCATGCAGTCATGCTGTCAGGAAATAAGCCAGGTATTCTACACCCTTCCATTCGGCACCTGCTGACTCTAAGCTGATGGTAATTAAACTAGACCCATCATTCTGCAAAAGAATAATTAAAAAAAGGTTCTGGCTGCCTTTGGAACGGCCTGAAACACCGCGGGGGACTCTCACTTTCCCTGAAGGCATGAAGACACCCCAAGACACGATATCAAAGGCGTGAGGACTGCGGGCGCGATGTATCTGATGTGTGATCTCATTCACCAAAGTCTCTGTGGGGGTAGGCTGTGTGTCTCAGTTCACGGAAAGCCAACTGTCACATTTGGTGTGGTATAAGATTTCCAACCATTGTTTTAGACATCTGTGGCAGATAAGTCCAAAATACATTACAACATAATTTATATTGCAACGAAATTAGTATTTTTTTGTCATAGTTTTTGCCACATGTGGAAAATGATTTTTCCATGGCACCTGTTGGTTGGTTTTTACTCAGGGAAATATATCGATCAGCAGCAGTGGTGGAGGAAGTACTTAAGTTTAGTACTTAAGTAAAAGTACAACTACCCTGCAAAATATATACTTAAG
>JABFEB020000104.1:2658826-2671537 GCA_019775895.2 Stomatorhinus ivindoensis
GGTATCTATGGAGCCTTTGAGTTCCGAAAAAAGATTCTCCAGGGTTGGTATTATTATTATTATTATTATTATTATTATTATTATTATTACAGTAAAACGGGAAATGCATGTAAGTTATTCATCTAGTATGTTGCTTAATTTGCAGTGTTTCACCATAATGTTATATATTTTTACCAAAAAAAGCACATATACATTCCAAGTCAAATCACTTTCCTCCTTGTATCCACTTGTAACACCTGTATCTTTTGATGTATCTCTCTTCTGTTTAAAGCCACTATACATTTATTAGTTTCAGTGCTGCACGGATCCCATTTCCTACCTTGACGTTCCCACCTTCTTGTCAGTTTTCCTCTCACTTGTAGCATTGACTTTATATATTTATACAAATTTATGTGTCAATTAATAAACCAGACTTCTATTTCCGTTTGTTTGAAACCAAGCAATTATGTGAATGTGCTGTTTTTGGTGACTGATAAAACAATTAGAAATATATAAAACAAGATAATATTTATCTTGAACAAAAGTAAAGGTAATAGTTTGGTGGCCTAATGGTTAGGGAAGCGCACTTGTAATTGAAAGATTGCTGGTTCAAATGCTTAACCGGCAAGGGACCACTAACACAGCCTGAGCAAGGTACCACCCCCAAGCACTGCTCCCTGGACACTGAATTAGCCACCCCCTGCTATGTCACATACGGGTTAAATGCAGAGGACACATTTCATTGTTGTGCACTGTTCTCTAAATTTTAGTGACTTCCTTAATCCCCATGGGGAAATTCTCTTCTCACCCCCCCATCTTGCGCTCCATGACATGTATGTAGGTGCGAGTGAGCTTAGCTGCAAAGGGGAGCTGCTTGCAGTGTCACCATGGAGCTGGGGGGGTGGTTAAGGGCCTCACTTATGGGCCCACAGACATGTAACTATACCTGGGCTTGAACCAGCAACCTTCTGATCACAGCTTCAGAGGTTTAGCCTGCTCAGTCATACACTGCTGTCAGCCTTCCAAGGTTGAGTATACAGTATATCTTCATTTTGGCTGTTTCTTCACTATTAGCCTTCTTTAAAAAGAATACCATACCCTATTGCCATAAAGTTTGTCTTCACCCATAAACGGGAACGGATTCTGATTAGTGGATAAATGAGGCCTTTCAGGACTCTCTTCTTAATGCACCTTAGGGCCAGGTAGTCTGTCAAGGTACGGTGAGGTCACGTCACCACAGTGTGGAAGACTGATGTTATTTGTTTCAAGCTCGAAACCGTTGCCAAGACAATTCGAGGGTGTTTTTTCAGAGACTGCAGCTGTTTAAAATAGCAGCCCTATCATGTTAAAGGTCAGCATGTTTGATCTCATTAAAATTCTACTTTTGAAAATAAAGATTTCATGAAAGGTGTGGCCTTTGTTTCCCTTTTGCAATACATCATCCTGCTCATATGTTGATGATTCTTTAGTACTTGCTCACCTTTGTTGTCTCCTTCAACTCAGACAACATGATGTTTTCAAAAGTGAAGTGGACGTAGGATGGAGATAATCATTATCTGACGGTTCATGTCTTGGTTGGAGGCAATGCAGCGCTAGGTTTCATCCAATGGGCTTTTCAAACTGGCATAAACAGATATATTTAGTTTTATATGTGTCAGCATAAACACTGTAATTGAAAGACACTTTAATTGTCACTTTCCAGATGGTCTATAACAATAAATAAATAAATACTTAATTATTAGGTTAATGCAACCAGCAATTGCAATTTACTTGAATGTGCCTGGAATTTACTAATAATCACACAGAACAATTGCTATATGTGGATTTTTTCCTGCAATATATTTCAGGCAATATTTTTCTTCTGATTTGCTCAAATAAGGTAAATGTTCCCAATATGTGGAATGTAAACATTTCAGGCTATATCTTTCTGTAAAATGGCCTGCAGTATAAATGACAGATTCGCTCCCATCCCTCGGTATGAGCCGTAGCAGCAGGCGGAACAGCTGCAGGACGAGATGGCGCTCACAGCCCTGCCATTCATGACGGCCACTTGCTATGTGTGAAAAGGAAAAACAATTTAAGAGGATAAGGACCAAAGTACAAGTTGAGCTGATTAATTTTTTTTCCTCCTTTAAATACAGACACTTAACTTTATCCAACTGGAAGCTGATGAAAGCCTTTATTACATCTCTTTGGATTCAAAAGCCGCTATGATTAGGCCGGCAGTTATAGGGCAGTTTAATGCCGCGTTAAAGGGTTCTGCTAAAGGGCATTGGGGAAGTTCTCAGTATCCACAGACACTCTGCTTGCTTCTCTTTGTTTCAGTTTTTCAAAGCTTAGATAAATTAAAGGGAATGCAGCGCCCCTAATAAGATACCACAGGGGAGTTCATTCTCAGGGTCTCCAAGTGAAGTTCTGAGTGTGTGGAACGGAACATGAAAAAGTTCAATGAAAGTCTGACCCTAACATCACATATCAAATGTCTTTATTACACTGCCAGTTTTTCTTTAAGGAGTTTTCGTTGTAATACCTTATGCGGATGAGCAAGATTATGTCGTGGTTTTGTTGTTGTGCCTTTGGAGACGAAATTGAGAATCGTACAAGACTATTTTTATCTTGAGACCAACTATGTTAAGGCCTGGAAAGTGAATGCAATGCTTGCTAATTGGGACGCAAGGTCTTTCATTTGAAACCCTTGGTTACTCAGTAACTAAGTGTATTTATTAATAAGCCAGGAATCCATGCCAGATGATTATTATTCAACAGCTGTATTGACCCGTTTCAGTAATTCCCAGTCCCCGATGAGGACATTGTCTGAGAATGGGTTCTTTGACAATGGTGTAAAGGTTCTTGATTTAAAATGGATTAATTAGTGTAGATAAACTGTCCAGGCTTGACCTTCACTGTGCACTCTGCTTTAACTTCTCCAGTCCCAATAGGGAATAACCATGACCAGTTAAAAGTTCTGGAGAAATAAATCACAGGAACACAGAGTGACTCAATATATTCAATTTCAAAACTGCTAAGTATATTAATTTGCAAGTCTACTGTAATCAATACTACTTAAACATCAAAACTACTTGCTTCCTGCATGAAAAACATTGGATCTGTTGCAAGAAACAACTCCTCTTTTGCAACATATGAAGACATGTCTTGCATGTTCCTTTTTACAGAATTTTGCAGTGTAATCATTACGAAATATTAACAAATGCTTTAGTTAAAGGGGCACACTTATCCACTCACACCAGCTAGTGGGTTAAGTTAAGCTGGCTGCATCAGTATATGATCATAAATGGTTCTTTTGCATAAGATACACATTGCGTGCGGGGCTGAGGGTGTGTGTAATCTGTAATCTCATGCATCATGACATCATAACTTTGAAATCCACGACAAGGAATTGGAGCAAACTGTTCATGCACTCTACCGTGAATCGTGATTTTGAATCTGGCTGCAGTCCTTGTGAGAACATCTTAAAGACAACACATACACTTTATTTGCACATAGGAAGTTACCCAACTCGTAATATTCCGCCTAGATAACAGAATTTATTGGGGAGGTCACAGCCTTTTCTAGGACACACCATTAAGTTTCCAGCAAATTTATACTTAATTCAGAATAAATCAAGAGAGCGCTAACATACCATGAAGTGATTAATTGCCATTGCTGACACACCACTGTGCACAACAATGAAATGTCCTCTGCGTTTAACCCATATGTGACATAGCAGTGGACAGTTATTATTTATCACCAAGGGGGACAGTGCTTGGGAGCCTTGCTCAGTGTAGCTCACTGGTCAGGGATTCAAACCAGCAACCTTTCTGTCATAAGTGGGCTATAACATTGCAGAATCATAAGATCTCTCAAAAAATGAATAAGCTGGACATCATGAAGGTCAGGAGCTCGGGGGGGGGGGGGGCGGCGGGTATAACCCTCCTGTTATTCTCCAAAGACTCATGGTCCAGAAGCCTGCAGCAGCTACACCAGGAGACCATAGACTCAAACATGTTTCCCCTAACCCTACCTCACTCATATGGTAAATTTCCCTGAAAATGAATTCAATCCTGTTGCAAGCATTCAATTTACATCATTTTTACAAATTACTGCAAAAGAATTTGCATGAAAAATCACCTTCTGCAGGCAACGAAAGGCTTGTACTGATAAAATGAGAAGATGTTGAAAGTGACAAGTAATATACACATGGTATCCATAAATCGATTTACTACTGTTAAATCTGTATTCTGCTTGTATTTGGTGTTTTTAATGAGTAATTTTGGCACTTTTACATAGACCTAGTCTGTCACACTTCTTATGATTGCAGGATTCAGACACACCCCTTCAACTAAGGCAAGTGTCAATCAAAATATTTACGTCAATCCATACTGCCTGCAGAATCAAATATGAATATATATGAATATGCCCACAGGCGCCCTTTGTGACCCCCTCCTGTCCCAGTCTTCCTCACTGGGTGGAAGCTGGGTCGATCGACTGGTAGGATTGCTGGTTCTGGCAGTTAATTGTGATTCCTGCAAGGGGACAGGAGAAAATCAGGCCACAAAGCTGTTTAGTCACATCAACTTAGAAGCTGTAGCTACAAACGATGTGCCAAAAAGCTAATTTAAAAATGACTGCTTATTGAAAATCTCCATCTGCACCAATGCAGATCTGTCACCCTGTGGTATAGCTTACATGTTGTCACTTGTTTTTAAATTTATTTCATTGTTGAATTAATGTTATTACTCTTCACTGCTTGGCTGCATATAGATCACACAATTCCCTAAACACCACTATAAATGCTATACTTTCCCACATGAAAGCATGAGAGAACTCAATTTCTGTCCTGGAAAAAGTTTCCTTTTGACAATTATTTGTCAGTTTGTCAATTTTTAGCTGTGTTAAAATATGCTATAATTTTCTTGTCGGGCCTTGTATTGTGTTACGTGTAGCGATGCTGCAAATAGACTGGCATCAAACACAATTCACAAAATGTCGTACGAACAATCCCTGGGATGGGATTAGCCTGTCATACCCATTGTCCATTTCCTCATTTGATGCTTAACTAATGTTCACAGCCACTGCAAATATAAATATTATACGGCGGGTGGTCTAGCTCATCGTTAATGATACATAGAGAAGGCTGGTCTGCGTGGCGGCTGGGGTCCATTTCCTTACTTTATAGGTTAGTAGCAGCATTTTTAAAGCCACATGGTGTTTTACAGAGAACCAGGTTATCGTATGGAAGATTGGAGTGAAGCTCCGGTGCTATTAAGGCTTTTTGTATATAGTACAGGGATGGCCAATCGGTCCAGATAAAGAGGTATAAAGAATGTGACACCATTGCAAAGAACCGCATGCTGCACACAAGCTGCAGGGTCCACTCCCCGGATACAGAACCCTGGAGATGCTCAAGTAACCAGATTAGAAAACAATATAGAGAAACCACACAGACATTATTTTCCTGAAAACATAATTCAAGATACAATAACAATTACAAAGATCAAATTATATGGGAAAAGATGCACCTGAAAGAGAAACTCAAAACTTACGCATATTGAAATAACTGAAAGTTATTCTTGAGTTCTTTGGAAGTGACTAAACCAGCTTGGCTTATGAAATGGTGGGTTCAGTCAGGTGATAAGTCTGAAGAATGCTCTTCACATGATGCCTTAGTTCCAGGTGGGTCCCGGCCATGATGTCGGAAGCAGACCCCCCCAGCCCATTCCCAGGATTGCCACCCATCCGGTTCCCCTCAACGACCTTGAGTGGATCTTGTTTTCATTCCTCTCTGCCATTCCCTTAACAATAAGCTATATTTGTAATGTAGAGATAAGCCAGTGAAGGGAGCTGTGGGCTATCCCCATTAAATCACAGGTCACATGCTGCTTGTTAGCCTCCAGACAAATCATTTACCTTATTTATGTAAAGGTATGGTACATAATATGTAATTTAAGAGCAGCTATTGCCACCTTCCATAATATCAGTGGATCACACCCCATTCACTCCCCTGCATTCCAGTATTAATTGGGGTTGTTACATAAATCTTAATGGCCATGTTCTGAACTTGTTTGCTTATTATTGGAAACTGGCAAAATGGTATTGATTCAGAGACAACCATAATGACGGTGTGTTTGAATTGGTTCATTTGAATTTGGTTGAATTGGTATACACAAGATTTTTACGACATATATACTTAAATGCAAACCTATACAATTCTAATGGTGTCATGACGTAATGTTGTGGCTCAATGCATTAGTCACGTGTTAGTGGTGATGTTGGTGTAAACAATCCTTCTACTCTGCCAGTCATATAAAGGTATAGCACAAATAATTATGTACAATACACATTACTTATTAATGATAGTAAATAGCTATGTTACCGGTTTATGTATTTACTGTACTGTATTTTTTATCGTTATTTAGGCTATACCATATAGCCATGGTGTATAATAGGCTATACCATACAGCCTGTGTGTATAATAGGCTATATAATATAGCTTTGGTGTATAATAGGCTATACCATATAGCCAAAGCAGGCTATCCTGTCTAGGTTTGTGTAAGTATACTCTATGGCAGGGCTGTTCAAATCACAGTCCTCAAAGGCCGAGCACTGCTGATTTCCCAGCCTTCCCTTTACCTGTGAGCCAGGTGTGAAACCTCTGGCCAATCAGAATCAGTAATTAACTAACTTCCTGGGAGAACTGAAAACAAGGCCTGGATTTGGAATTGAGGGTCAGAACTGAAGAGCCCTGCTCTTTAATGTTCTCAGTGACGATATTGCCTAACCATGCATTTCTCAGAATTTGTCATTATATAGCATTTGTCTGTGTATTATTATATTCATATTCAGTTACCTCACCATGTATAGTAGTAATACTAAATTAACATGTTAGAGTACAATAAGGGAATTTTAGGTTCTTTGGTTCTTTGTGTCCACTCACTGTCTTCTTACCAATGCTGCAGCTGCCACCCCTGGCCCGGTACGTCCGGTAAATGCAGAAGCAGGAGACTGGCTTCAGCAGCAGGCTAATGATGGCCATGCCGAAGCTGAACTGAATCTGATGTGGAGCCTTGTCACCAGGGTAGTTCAGTCCGAGCTGCACCGAGTCTGTCAGAATGGTCAGCGCCATCCCAAGCAGGAACTGGGAAGGGAAGAAGCAACACGCTGGTCTAGAGGAACTGGCAAAACTGGCATAAAGGTGGCATGGAAGTAAGAGCAGAGACCGGAAAGATATTTCAATGCGTCACTGGTGCACGACCACATTATGCCAATGCAAATTGAAGACAAGCTAACAACAACCTGAAACTGAAATAAAGCAATAGTCGATTTACAGTTTTTACAGACATTCTAAAAGAAAGAAAGAAAACTTTTTTCGGGGGGAGGTGCTATGGTCATTGTGGGAGGAGCTAAAGCACCCCCAAGCTCCTCCTTAATGCCACCGCTAACCCTACCCTCTGTGTAAGTCAAGCATCTGATAAATTAATTCCATCTAGGGAACCCAGTGTTGACCTTCAGGCTGCCCCTTGTCTCCTGGTTATACTCGCCTTATCTCAGCAACTGCACTCTCCCCAAACTACTCACAGAAACCAAAGTCTTCATTGGTTGCCCTACTACCACAGTAGTGCTTTTCCAGCCCAAATATAGGTTGTCCTGTTGGAGGTAATTTTGATTCCTGCATGGAATCCAGGCATTGTTTTTTTTTTCCTCTCGCATCAGTTCTGCAACAGGCCACTCATTGGATTGTGCCATTTATCTTCATGCTTTTTCCTCTTTCTGACCCTTTCTGTGACCACAGTGACCCCGGTCTTCACATTACTGCCATTGGTGTCCACACTGAAGTTACTCTTGCAGTTGGGGTAGTGTAGGACTGAGGCTCTGACATGGAAATATAGTAGCTCTTTCAAATGCTTGGCAATGTTGTTCTAAAGAACATGCTGCTCTTTCTCTGTTAAACTATGCAATGGTACTTGCAATGATGACAAAATTCCTGATGAGGAAGCATATAGAACTTAATGTCCTTTGATGCTGGCTAATATTTTATTGCATAATTTTGGGTCTGTTGCAACTCCATTAGCCTCTATCATTCCTCCACAGCAGTCCACACTTTCTTGTTTTGAGTCGCAATCCAGCCTTCCTCACAGCAGAGAGGAGCTCTTGCAAGTTCTCAAGTTCTCCTTCTAAGCTGGTTGTATGGACCAGGAGGTCATCCAGTATGGTACACATTTTTTGTGAGGAATGTTAGCTAGCGCTCAATCTGGGGGCGTTACACAGTGCAAAGGGCATGATTATGGACTGCTACAGCCCTTGTCCGACGGTGAAGCCCATCTTAGGCTTTGCCTTGAGGGTCAACCCTACTTGCCAGTGGAGCGACTTAACCCACCACATCATGACTGAGTGGTAGGGCATACAAGTCTATCTGTGTCACACAGCACCACCAAGAGCAATCCCTCCTCCGGACAAGGACCTGGGATTATAGGAAGGGTCAGTGACTCAGCAGCAGCCATTTTTGTTTATATCTTTGTCTCAGCTGCTTCACTTTCTGCTAATGTCAGACAGTGAGGATGGAAGCAATAGTCTGGATCACTGTTGTGTTGTTGTGAAATCCATTTAATTCTGTATGAAATCGATGGTTTAGTATGATTTATTACATTACAGATTTTCGTATAGATTTTACTATAAGGTAATTTGTACAGTTCTGTATAAAGAGAGCATTAACTGAAGTTGAAAACCATGCTGAAAGTTCCAAAAGTTTAAGATAAAATGGCGTATACACCATTAAGCATAATTGTAATTAGCTAACAATGACCAAAGAATTTTTAATTTGCAGACACAAGGTGTTGCATGTAACAGTGGGCAATTACGTGCTGCAATGCCAATCTTACCATGAACACTGCGTCGAGAGAGTCTTTCTGAGCAACCGCCCATACGCCCAGAGCCAGCATTGTGCAGTTCGCCCATGCGTAGTTCAAGAGGAACCAAGCTGTGATGACCCTATGGAAGACAGACAAAGACATACAGCGCATGACACGGGCAAAGAGCTTGTCATCCGAAATGAACACGCAACAACACACACTGCAGAACAAAACAGCATGGATTCCTCACAGAACAAATCTTAACAGAAAATCTGAGAGTCTACCTGCATCTTGATGAATGTGAATCACTACAGTATTTAACAGTAATGCCACTGGTGACGTTTCTCAGTATTTACTATATTAGCATATTCGGTCATGTCTCAGCATAGCATAGCAAGACAGGTTCCTCTCAACTTGTTGGACTGCAAATAAAAATGGTCAGATGTATAAAATAGCAGCACCACCGTACACACCAGATGGACAGCATCCAATGCAGCAGAACGATCACCTGCAAGATCACACAGGAATTATATGAGTCTGCCTACTGGCTTAATAAGGTCAGCAGTCAAGCAGCACATCTCATTATCGCTCTCTTAACTCTACGTCTAATGATGCGCATTAAACATTGTCACGATCCATGGCTGTGGGTGAATTTAATTCACGTTTCTGCATTTCTTCTGTAACATATATGAATCTGGTAAGATTTGCACTTAAAAACTGGAGATGTAGCCTGAGATATCACAACAGTACAATATAATGTCATATTTTATCAATGCTTATTCATCTAATCAAACGTGAGCTTAAACAGACTATAATTACCGTAAATACAGTCCAGTAACGCTCGAGAGTAACCACAAAATATTACGCAACATCATGAAATTAGTTCACCTTCAGATCAACGGCTGGAATGTCCATATTTTTTGACAAATTCTGATTTTATATGTTGAAATGTATGGCTTCAGTTAAAAAATGACCCGCTTTTAGCTTTCAGTCCTTTCATATTCTCACTGACCGTTCCCATCGTTTACGCCTACGTTCACTTAGTTCACATGACTATTGCAAATGTTACTGCAATACAGAATTTGTTCCTCTATGTATTGTTTGGACACACACACACCCCCCACATTACAGTAAGTGTAAATTGAGGAAATGAGTGGTAACTAAAACCGGACAGTTTGGTTTGGCAGATAAATTTGCTATCTTGGTAACTAAGTCATCAACTGTGTGTGTGTGTGCGTATATGTCTGTGAGACAGAGAGAGAGAGAGAGAAAGAGAGAGACAGTAATGCTACAATTTCCCACATTACTTGAATTTGCATTAAGTGTGTATTTCATCTATATAATGGTATTACACGCATGATGTTGTATTTGATAAAAAAAAATATTACTCAGTCAAACATAAAAAGGAAACATATTAACAATTAGAGGTAACATTTTACATGGCTATGTTTGCTCAGACCTGAAAGGCTCACATCCTTTTGAGGCAGCCACTGCTGCTTGTTTGCACAATGGTGCACTAACTGCGCAAGGCTTATAAATTGCAGAAGCAAAAGCACTTGGTGGAAACCATGTAAGTAACAGGACTCTGTGCTGCTCCTCTGTCCCAAAGAGTCACGATTAGGAAGAAGGACGTTTTTTTTTCAATTAAACCCAAGCTCTGGTCACATAGATTGACCGCAAAGTAAATGCGTTTTGCAACACTCTGCATTATATTTTTCCTTTGACTGTCTCTGTGAGCTTTATCTGAGGTTTTCCTTTTCCTTCCCTAGTTCTCTATTCCAGCAGCACATGCTGTAATTTCCAGGCAATGTGAAATTAACTGATGATGAAAGACACAAATTGAATGTAGTTTTTTATGTTTTATTCCTAATATCCCACACACAGTATGTACCATACTGTATGAACCAGTGTATAGCTTCACATTTATTGTATACATTGAAATGTTTTCTGCACCTGAGGAATTTAGAATATTTAGTATTGTAACTGAATGAGATTAATGTCAAAATATATTTAGAAAAATATACTGTGTTGTTAAAACATGTCTTAACTCATAACATTAAGACATATCACTCTTGCCTGCTTTCTCAGAGGTTTACTTGAATTCACTGTTACTTCTGCTCCCTGTATTCAGTTTCGTGTGGCGAAGTCTCTTAATGGTGCACTATGTGGACAAAAGTATTGATACACCTCTTATTCGTTGAATTCAGGCGTTTCACTCAAACACATTCAAGCACTTAGCCATGCAGTCAGGTTTGTAAAGGAATGGGTCGTTCTGAAGAGTGAATTCAAGCGTGGTACTGTCATAGGATGCCACCTTCGCAATAAGTCATTTTGTGAAATTTCTCTCCTGTTAGCTATTGCAGGGTCACATTGTAAGTGGTATTTTTGCAAAGTGGAAGCATTTTGGAACAACGGGAAACTCAGCCATTAAGTGGCAGACCATGTAAAGTGACCGAGTGGGGTCACCGAGTGCTGAGGCACATAGTGCATGTAAATTGGCAGGAGAATGTTACCTGCCTGACTGCATTGTGCCAGTAGAGTTTGGTGGAGGAGGGATAATGGTATGGGGTTATTTTTCAAGGGTTGGGTTTGGACCCTTAGTTCCAGTGAAGGGAACTCTTCATGTTTCAGCATGCCAAGACATTTTGGACAATTCTATGCTTCCAACTTTGCTGTTCCCGTATGACTGTGCATCAGTGCACAAAGCAAGGTCCATAACCCTATCAAACACCTTTAGGATTAACTAAAATGGCGAGTGTGAGTCAGACCTTCACATCCAACATCAAGGCCTGACCTCACGAGTGTTCTTCTGGATGAATGGGTATAGACTCCAAAATTCTGTGGGAAACCTTCCCAGATGAGTGCTGGCTGATATAGGTGCAAAGGGGGACCAGCTCCATACTGATGCCTATGGATTTATAATGGGATGTCATAAAAGTTCCTGTAGGTGTAATGGAAAAGTGTCCTAATACCTTTGTTCATGTAGTCTATACCCGTCAGTTATTTATTTTGTATTGTGGTTCATTATATGTAGTTTCCGCCAGTAGAAGTGGAGCACTCAGGAAGGTTTATATGCAAGGCTCAACGCAAAAGGTTTCGCAAAAGTCTCTGTTGCTCCATGTAAATAAACGTATATTTATAAATCTATAGGCCATGACTGCTTTTAACAGGCAAAGGGGTCCATGTGGGAAAACTCCATTAATACGAAATGAGCTAATAGCCTGAAGCAGACCCATGCAACATGCGTGTGGTTCATCATTACGAAGTGCCATGTGCATCAATTTGTTTCTCGTTATTTCGACTGATTTTAGATTTAACGTTCCTTTATCGCATGCATTATTTATAACTTCTTGTTTATCATTTTTCAGCATGTCATTTTTTGCAGTTGTTTATTAATGGTAGGTGTTCTCAATGGGACCAATTTGCACAGTTCACCATTAATCTCCCGTTCGGTAGTTAATTAATCAAATACTGAGATATAATCGATAAATATGCAGCGATCAATATTTTCTTTGAACACCGTAACGTTTCACAAACAAGCTATATATTCATTCAGGTAACAGAGAGGCGAGAGAGTCTGCTATTTCATAGTTCATTGGAAAACAAAACGGAAATGCCATCCCAGGACTGCATAAATCCCACGTCAGGGGGGTCAAAACTGAAACAAAGACAAAAAGACGTTTCATTGACTCAGTGAATAACAACCTAATGTGTGATTTTTGTGATCGTACGGAAGTCAGTCGGGGTTTTCAAATGTACCTCATCACATCCCACATTTACACTGGGGTGTTCAGCTCCACCTCCTGTTAACCAAGACTTTCTCTCCATGTCCTGTGTTGGTGATGCCCCTTGGGGACCAGTGTCCCCATGATAGTATGCATGCCCC
>JABFEB020000104.1:2671553-2682355 GCA_019775895.2 Stomatorhinus ivindoensis
TCGAGTCTGAAATAAATGAAGTATTATTATTATTATTACTTACATTTATATATGTGGGCTAGAACGTGCATTGGAATCAAGGCAAAAAAGACACGTAAGCACCTTTTCTTGTTAGACTTGGAGTGGGGGTGCTGGATGGTGCAGTCATTTTGTTTGGTGAGAAGCAAGGTTAGCGACAGAAAAAAATTATCAAGCTTTTGGATGCAAGACAGTTTAAACAAGAAGTCAGTGTGAGTAACGTATTTGTAAAAACTGTAAAATGTGACTGCAAAACATTGCATAAATAACAGTTTTCAAAATTACCATCTGGTTCTTAATGCTGGCAATCTAATGTAAGCAGTGCTTGGTGGCCATTGTGGTCAAATGCATCTGCCCCCCCCCCCCCCAACAGAACCACTGGCCCCAGTCTGGCGCCTCAGTCGAAATGGTTTAGAACCACCACTGACTCTCAGGCCCCTTCAGGGTCACGCATACGCAGAACAATTTGCCATCCTCAAGCCTTGCCACTCTTTGGACCCCAATAAAAGGATAAAAAAATACAATGTTAAAATGATCATGTAACAGTATTGCTTCAGTACTATTTTAATCCTAATGTAAAATTATTTCATGTATCCAGAATGAATAACTCAATAAATATTGTGATAGATGTTTCCAAATCATTATACCATCGAGAATGTTTTAATAAATTAATATCCAGAATGCTTCCGATTTTAAAGTATCTAGGCAGGATTTATTATTAAGTAATTGTAGATAACTGCTGATATCAAGAATGTGTGAATTTTTACTCATAAACAGTAAAACTTAAACAGTAAAAACAAAATTAAAATGAATGTATTACATGTTTAGATTTAGGATAGACAATTATGAAATAGATGTGCACATATATATATTATTTCAAACACGTTAAACAGATAAACTACACTTCGAGAACTTGTGAAATGATACAAAATGATGTTGCTTTGTTCTCTGTGCATGTGTCAACTCAACCGGAAGGATCTGAGAGCAGCTGGGCCTGAGAATGACAGGTCTGAGAGCAGCTGGGCCTGTGAATGACAGGTCTGAGAGCAGCTGGGCCTGAGAATGACAGGTCTGAGAGCAGCTGGGCCTGAGAATGACAGGTCTGAGAGCAGCTGGGCCTGAGAATGACAGGTCTGAGAGCAGCTGGGCCTGTGAATGACAGGCCTGGGAGCAGCTGGGCCTGAGATTATTTGGATTTTGGCCATGTATTATTGGCTTTGGTCACGGCATAAACAATCACCGTTATAAACTTAGATATTTGTTTCCTTTTGTCATCTTATTTCTGTCATATGTCCCATGTATTTTATATTACACCATTTGTCTTGGATGGGAGAGCTGTGCTGTACAATCTGGTATTACCCCTTCCTGGGTTTAATGGATCAGGCAGATTAAATGGGGTAACGAGGTCAGCGGCAGCCAGGAAAAGATACATCACACTGCCGTTTGCACAGAGGTGAAACGAATTTATGAGGGATTGATTAATGGTTGCACTGCTTAGGCGGAGTTGAAGCTAAGATTGTGTCACTGTGTGCTTCGTACCCCCCCTTGCCTGTGTGGCTCTGCAGGTGAATCATCAGCCTGAAATTGCACAGGGGCTCAGTGACCAACGTCATAGCCTCGCAATTTCAGGCTCCCAGCTCAGGCTGCGCGTGTGTGAACTTTACACTCCTTCGCTGTATTCACACGAGTTTAGTCCGGGTGCTGTCCAAAAAACATGGCACTGGGTGAACTGGAGTCTCTAAGCTGCCCGTTACGTGTGAGTGGGAATGTGTCCTGTGATGGACTGGCCTATGATTCCTGGAATAGGCACCTGGTTCATCACAAACCTCCTGGATTTCCTTCTCACCTCATATTGCGACCGCTTGGGCCTCCAGAGAACATGAACCAGGTGTGATTGTCTGGTGTGCAGTTTTATTCTCTAAATTTCACAAAAGACTGCAGAGGACTGTTTTGGGGAACTTGCACTGATGCACTTTAATTCAAGAGCAGCTGTGATAAAGCATGATAAGTGTCATCATAAAGCCCAGTATGATGACTTTAATGTAAAGAACATTTGTGAAAAACAACAAAAGCAAAACAATTTTTTGTAAAAAAATACCTAGAGGTTGAGGGGTATGTGTACAGTGTGGAAGATGTTATGGATCATTTAACAAGCCATGAAAGAGCAGAAAACAGCCCCCCTTCAGAGATAACACAATAAAATGAAGTAAATTGGGATTTGTTTTAAAATAAAATTTAAATAAATTACACAAAAAACTATTTGTCTAAGAGCACAGCAATGCCACAATTCTGAAAAGAGTTTAAGACATGACATTTCGATTTCAACTCAGGGAGACATGCATGTATGTCACTGACAGTCCTGTGTGACACTGTCAGCACTGCGATATGACAGGTGCCCCCAATCCTGTATAACTCTCAGATGGTGATAAAAGCCCCCTTCTCCTGGTTCACAGACTCTGGGTCCACACAACGACCTTTCCTCCGTGTGACACGCCGCTTCCGGTGGAACTTCGCATAGCAGCGGAACCCTAGAACACAGGAGAAGAATCTTGTCCGTGGGGATATACTGCTGCTTTGCTTTAGCCCAAAATGTTCTCTTCCGGGCAGGCAGCCAGCTAGTAAGATAGCAGAAAAATTTCCCCCATTTTTGGCTATGGGCCTCTTTCAAGGTATGTGGACTACAGGACAGGTCATACGATCACTGAGTAAAATAAACCTCTATTGCTGTAACAACAGCAATAATACTGGCAGTGTAAAATAATAATTTTCTAGCAATGTTGTCATGCTGCTCGATGACGGCTGCCACGTGTCCGTCCCCAGCCCGGAAGGAGCGGAACGGTGCCCCACCTTCATCACACATGCAGTCGTCGTAGCATTTGTTGTTAAGCCCGCGGTTGTGCTGTGTGCACACGTGTCGCCTGAGGTCGCAGCAGGAGCCTGGAACGGGGAGAGAGAAACGGCAACTTGAGGTCCCACAGCATGGCCTGCGACGCTCTTCACACGCTCCCTCTGGAATATTATTATCATGCGTCGCGGTGAAGGTCACGCTAGCTACATGCACATGTGCCAGTAGATAAGGCAGAAGAATGATTATCATAACATGTATTTCCAATGCATAGTACCAATCAAATGTCTGGACAAAATGACTGAAAATCATTTGTTTGTTAACAAGATAACAACACTACACACACCTCGAGGTTATGTAGTAAATATGATCTTGTGAACAAGGAAAGAGACGATCTGAGTGCTGTGACAGATGACCTAGGCCCCCACAATTCCCCGAACTAAACTGTGGAGAGCTGCTTTGGGGTGAGTTGGATTGCAGACTAAGAGCAAGGTAGCCATTTTGTGCCCAGAAACTCCTTCAGGACTGTTGGAGAATCATTCCAGGCGGCTACATCTGGAAGCTAGTTGAAAGAATGCCAAGAGTCTGCAATGCTGTCATCGAAGCAAAAGAGGGCTATTTTGAAGAGTCTAAAATTTGCCTGTTGCAATATTCGATATGCATTACTTCATTGTCTTGAGGCCTTTTACTATGAGTTGAATAACAAAGCTAATATAGAGACAAATGCATTAAGTAGGCGTCTCCAGACTTATGACTGGTACTGTACATTCTGCTGTATAAGAAAAGAAATGAAATAATAAATAAATGATCCAGAATCTGTTATTCAGGATAAACACATCAGCTGTCTAGCTAAATGTGACACTGAATTCACGGAGGAGGTGACTGACCCGGCCTGCAGTCCAGGTGGTGATCACATGTCTCCACGTCTGCGGTCTTATTCCCGCCGCCAAGGCTCTTGCTGCGCTGCCTGTCTGCGTGACGCAGGCACAAGAGGAAGCTCTGTTACAGGAGTCCATTTACAGGCCGCTCACAACACAGTGATGATGCGGAACGTTCGTGCGTTCTGGAGGAAACAATGCTATTATTATTATTACTCTGGAGACCTGAAATTATGCATGGAGGTGTTGGGATACAACCTCAGCATGTGTGTGTTTGTGTGTCTGGCACACTGGGTAGGACAATGGTGCTTCGGAAGGATGCTTCACCTTTCTTCTTGGAGGACCTCCAGGTGTCAGCCGGCCTCAGGTCCTCATAGTCCGTCCAGTCAAAGAGAGCCATGTCCAGGGTGGGTGTCACCTCAGCCTGGGTCTTCCAGGCTCCATGCACTAGAGACGGCTTCTGCATGAAGTACAGGTCCAGGATACAGTGAGATGTTATGTAATATATTTCCGTATGTTATATTGTATGTTAAATTTCCAAAGCTCGAGTGCACTGAAGAGTGGAGTTTTCTTTTTCATACTGGCTTCCATTGCATATTTTTCTGTAAATACTTGAAAATGAAAAAAAAAACACATTACTCGTACATAAACAGCAGATAAGAAGCAGCAAAAACAGTGTACAGGAAAATTGAAAATGTCCTCAAAATTTGCCACCAGTTGCTTTGATAACAGCTTCATATATACTAGAAATTCAGTTAACATTGGCCAGCCATATGCTCCTAACTTTTCTGCAAAAAAGTTCAGAGATGTATAGGAGTAAGGCAATGAAACACAGGCACACCTACGGGCAATTTAGTAACTCCAAGCAGCCTCAGCATGTCTTTGGACTGTGGTGGGAAACCAGAGTGCCTGGAGGAAACCCCAAGGTGACACAGGGAGAACATGCAAACTCCACACACATGTAACGCAGGCAGAGACTCGAACCCATGTCCCACAGGTGTGAGGCAACAGTGCTAACCACTGCACCACCATGCCACCCCACTATGTGATGTTAGTAGAAGAAAACATTTCCTTATATTCTTCTCCAGAACTTTCCA
This sequence comes from Stomatorhinus ivindoensis, assembly GCA_019775895.2. Lineage (NCBI taxonomy): Eukaryota > Metazoa > Chordata > Actinopteri > Osteoglossiformes > Mormyridae > Stomatorhinus > Stomatorhinus ivindoensis. Next base: position 2,676,392 of record JABFEB020000104.1, read on the forward strand.
AAGTGACTCAATAATATTCCAACCTGGTGACTATACAGGCCATGGGAAATATTCAGCTTCACTATCATGTTCATCAAATCACTCTGGCACCACCTTCAGGGAACAATATTTGGACCATTGGGTGAACGTGCTCCGCCAGAATGGTTTGGTAGTCCTTGGCTGAGTCCATCTAGAACAAGTAGTGTACCTAGGAAATGCCATGATATTGCAGCTCAAACCACCACTGATCCACCCTTGTGTTGCACTCTGGGTATGTAGCAGTCCTGGTGGTAAGCCTCTCTGGGGCTTCTCCACACAGTAACTCTCCCAGATGTGGGAAAGACAGTGAAGGTGTGTGTATCAGAGAATAGTACATGTTGCACATTGTCCAAAGACCAAGATTTGCTCCTTTTGCACAAACTGACATCTGGCATTAGCCCAAGTGACCAAAGGTTTAGCCAATGCAGCTGAATATTGACCTTGTGGAGCTTTTGACGAATAGTCTTGAAGGAAACAGGAGAGTCCAGTGTGCATTTAATTCTGCAGTGAGTTGGGCAGCTGTGGTTTTATATTTTTTGGATACAATCAGGGTTAGTACCCAACGTCCCTTTCAGATAACTTCCTAGCTTCAACATTTTGTCCTCTTTTGAACTCTGATGTGTCTCCCATTAAGTCGTGTGGATTGCAATACTTTATGTACAGCAGTGCTATTGTCCTGCTGATTCAACCTTCACACTTTGCTGTGACCGACAGAATTCGCGAGCAGTGAAGATGGCCGCCGTGAAACCGCAAGCGCTCAATCAGCCGGGGTTTCAGTTTCGTTATCCAGCCCCTGTAGGTTTATTGCTCTTTGGGATTGTAGTCTGGCGACTGGATAGTTTAGGTCATTAGTTTGAGTCGTCCTTCACTTTCCTTCAGTAATTACAGCGAGGTAATTGTTATCAGGCGTAATATGGAATGGAACGGATGTGAGGCGTGCTGAAATAACCATGCTGGTTGGGATGATTTGGTAAAGATCTCTAACTCGGTTAACCAGCAGCCTCAGCCCATAGCAGCGGCTCCTCCATGCTTGAGGGTACAAACCATGCATGAAGAACCACCCATGCACCCACTCTGCTTCTTATAAGAACCTGGCTGTTGGACCCAAATATTAAAATTCCATTACATAAGGCTGACCTTTTCTCCTGTTAAGCATAGATAATGATGATTTCAAGCAGGTGTGCTCAAACTTTTGACTGATACTGTACATTTGCTATGCCATTAACTACAATGAGCAGTGAAACCACAGCCTGACAGCATAAATCAGTTCTCTACAGTATCATTGATGCTATTGTATAACACTGCAAGCAGCACTTGCATCTAAAAATAAGTCATTTGCCAGTTAATCCGTCTGTGAGAATTCTGAAGCATACCCCCACACTTAAAACAATATGCTAAACCAGTGTTTCACAATCCGGCCCTCAAGAACCCCCAGATGGTCCATGTTTTTGGTCCCTCCCAGCTCTGGAGCAAAAATGTGGTCTGTCTGGCAGGGAGCAAAAACATGGACCGTCTGGGGGTCCTAGGGGTTCGGGTTGGGAAACACTGAGCTAAACTATCAATAAGACAGGGCTCTTCAAATCTGGACCTCGATTCCAAATCCAGGCCTTGTTTTCAGTTCTCCCAGGTATTTAGTTTAATAATTACTGATTCTGATTTGTCAGAATCACACCATCACACCAGGCTCACAGGTAAAGGAAGGCTGGAAAACCAGCAGTGCTTGGACCTCAAGGACTGTGATTTGAATAATAGGGCAATAAGACATGATTGTATCCAAAATGAAAAACTGCATCATCCTTATGTGGGTAGGCGGTCTCATTACACTGAGCACAGAGACTCGCGTGCAGACAGTGCAGCCGTAGACGGAATGGAAGCCCCCTGGCCAGACGGTGGCCAGAGGCAGGGACCACCCGCCCTGCCGAACTCCCTCCAAACCCTGTCCCCTTTGCTCTGTCCCCTGTCCCTGTCCTCTGCTCAACAACAAGCCCCCACGAACACCTCACTGGGGAAGGTGAGCTAATTTTGCACAACAGGTGTGAGGGAAAGCTAATGAAAACCAGTCCGCGGGGGTTTGATAGACAGACGGTAAAAATGGGGAAACAACAGGTGGCTTAACGCAGCCTGTCTGCGGCAGCTCCTACAAGGACACTGAACCTGCAGGCATTTGTGTAGGGCTGCCCTGCTGCTCTGTAAGTAAGCCACTCAGATTTAAGCTCCACGTAAACATTATCTATGTTGATGTATCACCTCAGAATCATGGATAAGAAGCGCTTTTGTTGTATAGTGACTGTGTAAGGGCAGATCTAAAAGACTGAGGTCCTTCAGCACACAGAGACCACTTCCGAAGTCGTTGTGTGACTCAGTGGTGACATCAGCCATCTTCTATGCGGCCGTCTGCTGGGGTAGGAACATAGCTGTGTTGGGAAGGGAGAGACTGAACAAACATAGCGGGATCAGTGCTAGGGTGCCCCCTGGAGGTGGGGAGTGAGAAGAGGATGATGGCCAAATTGTGGGCCATCTTGGACAGCACCTCCCACCCCCTGCGTGGGACTCTGTGTCCCCTAGGCAGCTCATGCTGACACAGGCTGTCCCACCCGCGCTACGGAGCAGCCCCCGCAGATCCTTAGTTCCCACAGTAGCCAGACTCTACAACAGCAATCGGTAGCGGATACTCACACATACACCAGGACTCAAGAGGCATTACTATGATTGTTGTTGACATTATTATAACCGCCATGTGCCATGTCTCCTCACTGTGCCAGCTGACGCTCTGTGTTTATACGCTCTGGCACGCATCACTTGTATAGTGCAACGTTTATACATATATGAGAATTGGACAAGGAACCAACCACCTGGTCAATAATGCATGAGGTTTCACGCCTATACATGTGTAGCCAGGTGGCCAAGCTTTATACATCCCATCAGTCAAAGTGTGAAGGATGAATTAACAGACCAATGGCACAGCTGTACGTAACATACTGCAATCCACACGACATAATGTGAGATGTGTGAGAATTCAAAGGAGTACTCGTTGGTGCGTGTTGGTGCATGTCTCGCAGGTGCATCTGTGACCAGGACTGCAAGTCTTTGCGGTGCATCAAGAACCACAGTATCCCACCAGGAAGGACGGACCACATCCAACAGGAGTGACCGTGAACACGAGAGGAAGCTTTCTGAAGGGATGTTTGAGTTCCAACCCAGATTGTATCCATATAACATAAAACCACAGCTGCCCATCTCACAGCAGAATTAAATGTGTTCCTGCACACTCCGGTTTCCACCAAAACTGTCCGTCAGGAGCTCCACAGGGTTTGTGTGTGTGTGTGTGTGTGTGAATTATGTTTATATTACATGGTGGTGACCAAATGTTCCCCACCATGTAACAAAACCCAGTTATTCAGACGCTGTAGGGACCATTTTCCAGGTCCACACAAAGATCTCTGAATGCAATCAAAAAACTAAAAATGCCAAAAGTCTCATATTATCTAGGGTTATTTAGGGTTAAGGTTTGGACTGGGTAGGGGTTAATGTCGTCGTGTTAGGATTAGAGTTTTCCCCAAAGAAATGAATGAAGAGTCCCCACAAAGATATGAACACAACTGTGCCTGTGTGTGTGTCAGCATCCACATAGTCAGCAAACAAACATGCACACCCACCCAAAAAATAAACAAATAAATGAAACACACAAGAGACATATTATCATTTGATTACATTAATGCTAAACCCTATCGTCAGCACCCTAATATTTTCACACCTGAATACTGGCATCAGTTCTGGCATCGGTATACCAACCTCGGGAAAACTTGGCATCGGGTTGAAAATTAAATTGGTGCCATCGCCCATCGGAAGAATAAACCCACAATGTAAGCCAAACATCAGGATCATCCAGTAGGAGTGTCTCTTACATCTCTTACTATTGGGAAGTTATGATGTTTGGCTTAAGTTACCCAGCTAAGCAGGAAATCCTGCTGCGTGTAATGCCCCCCCAGGGGTGTACCTGAGGTCTGGTAGAGGCTGGGGGCAGCATCAGGGGCTCCTCGCACGTCACTGTGGTTACCAGAGATATACTAGAGCTGACGATGGTGGGTGTCGGAGTGGGTGTTGTGGGGGACTTCGAAGCATCAGTGGGGGCTGTCCAAGGAAGCTGCTCCTGCAAAGCCCCCACCTCCTTTAGCTCTAAGGGTAGCAGGACTTCTCTGGAACGTTCTGGAAGACAAAAAGAGGTATGGGGGGGCGTGTGAGGCTAATCCCATAGAAACTTAATTCCATTAGTATCTAAGCATTGACCGGAATGACGTTGTTTCTAACCAGTCATGGAATAGGACATGAAGAACGTTACAGGATGATGGTGAAACTCACACAGAACCAAGCATTTATGTGAACAGCCATTTCAGCGCACGGTGTGGCTCAGCGGGTTAAGCCTCTGTGCCGGAAGGTTGTTGGTTTGAGCCCTGGCAGAATAATTACATCTCTGCTGAGCCCTTGAGTGAGACCCTTAGCCTCCCCCCCCCCAAAATGCCCCAGGGTCTGAAAAATGATCTGACCCTGTGCTTGGACCCAAAGCATTGCTCTCACCTGTAAATATGTGTGTGTGTGTCAGTTTGCATAGATCACTTTTGAGCACCATATTGTCCCCAAAGTGTAGTAAAACCTGACATTTTTTGGGGACATCTTTTGAGCCCCCCATTTGGATAACCTCAAATTTATAAAAATCTGTGACTGCAATCAAAAAAGTAAAAATATCAAAAGTCTTGTATTTGGGTTGGTTACTTATGGTTAAGGTTAGGGATGGGAAGAGGTTAAGGGTGTCGTGGTATTGGGATATTGGGATTATGGTTTTTGTCACAAAAATGATCCCCATTTAGATAGGAAGACCAACCTGTGTGGTGGACGTGTGCATGTGTGTGTGTGTGTGTGTGTGTGTCTGAAAGGATGGGGCTGGAGAAAATAAGCACTGCAATGTACTCGTTCAAATGGCAAATCCAAGATCGGTACATTTCTGGACCCTGACATCAGGACACGTCACCTGTCACATGGTGGCTCTTGCTCTTACGAGCTGCCAGCCTTCTGTGTCCTGCTAGGTGTCTGTGACGCCACCCCTTCACAGAGTCCTCGCTGCCTGGGGAGAGGTTGTCCAGGTGGCCCCAAGCACCAAGGAAGCCGTTCCCTGTCTCAGCCGGTGCCTCCGGGGGGCCCCTCTCCAGTTTTACGGGCACCAGGCCCTGCAGCCCCGCCCCATCATCAGCAGCATCTGCCATTGGCCCCAGCAGCTGGAAGGGGTGGGGCCAGCCGTGCCGGGACCGGAGCCACTCCTCCTGCAGCCAGGTCTTCATGTCCTGCAATGCATCGGTGTTGCCAGAAGATGGCACTGTGCTCTCCTTGGCGGTGCCAGACGCGGGCTGAGCGCCGCGTGAAACAGCCAGCGCGGCAAGAATGATGGCTAAGGTCAGGTCCCAGACTGAGAATGCCATGTCTCAAAGCAGCCTCACCTGTGAAAAAATAAAACACATGGGAATTACACTAATGAGTCACAGCCTGCAGTGTAGAGTTATAGAAAAACCTGCTTCAGGAGTGAGAAAAAGTCGCTGCTTTCAGAAATGGGAAAAGTTAGCAAGTTGCACTCACAGCACTCAATTAAAAAAGGAAAAGCCCTAAATTGCTTGGATGTCAGAAATGCCAGTGAAGCAAATTTACAATCAGCTAAGTGCTGAGAAAGGTTTGTAATAGATGAAGGAATGGTTACATACATCCATGCAAACAGGGCGGTGTGCAAGATGGAGGGACAGCACCAAATCTGCAGGGTTGTGGGGTTTGATTCCTACTTTCAGCTACGGGTTAGTAGAGTCCAAAGCCATACAGAACTGCTGTCCCTGGCCTCAGCCATGTTTTACCTGGCATTGACTTCTTTGTTAGGTTTCAAATTCAGTTGGGGGGGGGGGGGGGACG
>JABFEB020000104.1:2697072-2709017 GCA_019775895.2 Stomatorhinus ivindoensis
CTTGTTCCTGGATTGCCTGCCTTCCTGCCGTCTTGTTTACCCGACGCCGCCCGCATTCAGGCACGCTCCGTAAGCGAACGTGACACAGAACCAGTCAGTTACATTTGTTTTAAGTATTTTTAAGTGTGAAATAAATAAGCTTATTGTTTGTAAAAGTTTTGTTATGAAAACACAAGTCTAGAGGGAATACTTAACCAGAATGTATTTAACAGTTTGGTCCACAGTCCAAGTAGGTTAGGGGAAAGCAAAGGCAACGCAATAAGCATGATTTTATTGGTCAGTACTGTGGAAAATGATGTGGAAATATTTTGTCTAAAATTTGGTGATTATGCAATTATATGCAATTATGCCAAAAAGATGAATGTAGGCAGTTGAAGTAATCACAGGTCATTTTAACATCGGTATGAGAAACTGTGAAATGCCCAATTTTAAATGAAAAACTTAATTTTAGAGAGGTATGTTCAACTGATACAGGCCTCACAACCGTCAGAACTAAACATTCTCCTTGGCGCCCCCTGGTGATGAAAACTGGAAGTTAGAATTGTACTCTGTACAGGTGCCTGCGTTTGAGCATTGGGCTTGGGCTCCAGACATGGCGCAGCTGCTCTAGGGCCTTGGAATCTTCTAGAGCATCATGAGCCTCGAACGACTTGCCCAGGAAGTATTCAACAAGGTACTGCAGCGAGAACTTCCTGACCCCTGAACAGGCCGGGAGGTCTTTGCTGAGCAATAAAGTATCCAGCAAGCCTGGGATGACCCTCTCTAGCTCATTTTGGAGGGAGAAACCTCTCAGGGCATGGAGGAGGATGGGGCTCAAACCTGAGCACGTTGTGGGCCACGAGGACGGGGCTGTGGAAGCCATGTAGGAAGGTGAGGAAATCGGCGAGTGCGTCCTGCAGGGGGACACTGATCATGGGGCGACCATAGTGCAGCGGGGTGTCGCCCTCCACTGTGAAACCCGTCACGAAAGAGGCGCTGTAGCCCATGCTGCGACGAGGCACCATGCACGCGTTGAAGGTCCTCTTACCACAGACCGCAGACAGCTGGACAATGTCACACCCCGAGACATCTGGAGGAAATCCCATTAGCTCAGGAGATCTGTACTCTGCCTTAGTGCACCCGGCCAGCCCTATCAGTGGGTGACACGGTCTGCCTTGTCCACCAGCAGACTAGATGAGAGGCCATTTCAACTGCATTGCTGCTTTTTTATAACCCAATCTAGATCAGCTCTTTAAAGCCTATTTAAATAAGAAATTCTATCATAATATTAATCACTTACAATTCGAATATGAACACACAAAGTTAAATTCGAGCAGAATGCGAATGGGAGCCTCTACACAGCACTACTGAACCAGTCAGACCCCAGTTTGGCTTTATGCTAATTACAAAATTAAATGTATATTAATTAGAAATGTACATTTTTTAATTAGTTAAAAAATATTCTACAACATTTAAGAAGCTGTTACTGGTGACAGAGCATTGGTGCATTACCCAAGCCAGTGGTTTTCAGGTCAAGGTATATTCGCAGGGTGTGGGCCTGGCAGGTCTTCCTCCAGGAGCACTCGGATTCTTTTTGAGATGATAAAGACATTTACACGGTCAGTCTATGTAACAGAAATCCCTTCCGCAAATAAGGGTTTCGTTATGATCGCAGCGTTCATGATTTCAAAGATAAGATATCTGAATGTGCCCTGAAAACTGACAGAATAATTGATTTATAACTTCAGAGTATGATAATGCAGGGCTGGCAACTTTGTTCAGCTCGCTGACAAGTCTGCACACGCATTTACATGTATTAAACAGTTTTATTACCTCATAAGGGTTTGCAAACTACCCCGACGCTTTTGATGTAGCTAATTTTTGATTTAGAATGGAATAATACAGATTTGCCGTAAAGATTGAAGTCAGAAAGCGTGGGTGTCACGCCAGAAGCCGGAGAGTTGGCAACCCTGATGATGTATAATTACGGATTGAAATTATTATTTCTTGCACTTCCAACGCTACAATTATTCTCGACTGATTTAAATATGTATTAAAGTGCACGGTTTCATTTAAATGATAATCAAGATGATTGGCGTTTCAGATTACATGTAGGCCAAACGAATTTACAAATATAAGAGGGCAGAGAAGAAGAATGGATTGATAACGCTATACAAAGAAAAGGAGAACCTGCATATATTTTACCAATACACACAACATTCTTACCAATACAGACTGCATGTCGGCTTTATGGTTTGTCTGAAGTTTGATATCTGGCGAGGTTCAGATCTTTTTCTGGTGAGTTCTCTGACTCTCTTATCTTAACAAGCAAGAGAGGTAGGCGAGGGGGTGGATCTTTGGTTATTAAAATTAGGGGGGCAAGCGCGCGGGCCACACGTGATCGGTCACTTCGTTTTCGATCCGAATGTTTTCCTCGCTGACAGCAATCGACTAAAGTTCATTAAAAACGTTAAACCGTCTTCTGACGGCTGTTTCAAGATGGGGTTTCTATTTGTTTTGTTTTTAAAAATAATTTTGGAGAACATCTGTTTTTTATGCTTCTGAATTTTTTTGTTTTGGAGATACAGTAGGCCTACATTGAACAGCGACGAAATGTAATCTGGAAAGTTTATCACTATGATTGTATTTCGTATTTTCACTCTGCTCTCGCTTTCGGTGTCACAAATGTCCCCATATCTTTGCTTTTAGAATCAGATATAGTTTAGTACTCCTGGATAGGTTCCGGACCCCCCGCGACCCTGAACAGGATACGCGCTTACAGGACATGGATGGATGGATGGATGAATATAGTTTAGCATCATTTCTAAAATATATTGAAAATGTAAAATGAGTAAAGGAGGAACTAGCATGAAAGTTTTAGGAGACTTTATTGATTTTTTTGTGTTGATTAAACTATAGTTATGTTTTTATTCATGCACAACATTTAACAGAGAATAACAAAACAAAATATTATTAAATTTAAGCTATACGTCTGTTTAAAAAATGGGCATGCAATAGCATAGACAACATTACATTGTTCCTTTGTATAAAGGAATAGTTCTTCCCATTAGCAGCGCTGCTCAGCACACATCTACATTTCTGGACCATCTTCCAGTTTGTCTGGAGAGAGCTAGACTTTCATAAAATGTGCAGTGCAATGATACATTGACCTTCTGGATAAGCATAAATCAGTCTTTACAAAAGACTTTTTTTCAGCTGAATCAACCGATAAATTAAGTTTTTTTTTTCTTCAATCAAAGAAAAAAAAACATCTAGAATATATTGCCGCTTCTCTTGGAAGTATACAAGATCCTCCAAACACCTGGAGTGCACATTAGCCTTGGGCCCTTATGGTGTGGTTCACGTCACCTCTGACACCTTTGACCCTTTGTTTGCGTCACTGCTGGCAGCACAGGGGTGCGACGTCGTCCTCAGGGTCCGGAAACAGCCGCAGGACCTGGCGGGAGCACCTGGAGTAGCCGCTGTTGAACAGTGGGGCTCTCTTCACTGAAAGGAGAGAGAGGGTCTTCTCCCACGTGACTGGGTTGGGAAGGCCGTTCTGGAAATGTTCACCAATCACAGTCTTCAGTCGGCCCACGCCATTGGTACACTTCCTCTCAAGGCTCAAGATTTTGCAACTACAAAGGCAGAAAAAACTGGATCATTAAATCAGGCAAAAATCTCATATATTTCTATATTATTCTTTTCTTAACACAATAAAACACAACAATTACTTTTTTATCACTGTTAAGTTAAGCTCAGCCTTGACTTACCCAATTCGCTGATCCTTCATGGTGTTGTGCAGACTGACATGCAGATAGTCCACAATGCATTTACTGAAAAGCCCCAATTTTCCTCAAGGCGTTCATATCCCAGCAGCATTTATACTGGACCTGTTTGGTGTGATGGTGCGTTCTCACAGTCAGGAACCAATCAGATCACTCCAGAAAACCCACAATTGTGTAGAAGAAAGGGAACAATGGCTCAGAGCCATGCAAACAGGTGCTAGGGTGTCCATTTAATTTTCCCTGTCAATCGAGCGACTCACTGGAGGGTGGGAAAGTGAGATGTCGGCGGAAATAAAGGACCCCCCCCCCCAGAACTGCCCAGTGCCAGCTGGCTATTGTGTCAGGAAATTCTGCTCAGACGTCATGACTTATTTTTTCATGCTGTGCACGCACTTGGGAATGTTCTCTGCTGAAAGTAATCCCTGAAAATCTCTGTTCACCCCCTGCATATTACACATGCTTTCAGACCATCCTCTATAAAATATCATGCCTTATAAAACAAAACATGTATGGAGGGAGTTTCAATATTTTAGCACCACTATTAAATTTATTACAAAATCTACAGCAAAAAACTGTTAACATGTGAACTTAATGAAATTATTTAACTAATTTGTTATTACTGAGAATATATTAGAGAAAAAAATCTGAGTTGTTCAATTATTTCATTAAAATAGGCTTTGGAATACTGGACCTATTTGAATACTGGTGCCTATTCACAGGTTTGTAGGACATCCTGGACGGGATGCCAGTCCATCACAGGGCACATACACGTGCATATTCATCAAACTAGGGGCATTTTGCAGTTTCCATTATTATTATTATTATTATTATTGTCATTATTATTATTATTATTATTATTATTATTATTATTATTATTATTATTATTATTGTTATTGTTGTTGTTTTGTTTCTTATATTATATTATATTACTGTGTTTCCCCGAAAATAAGACAGGGTCTTATATTAATTTTTGCTCCAAAAGACGCGTTAGGGCTTATTTTCAGGGGATATACAACAGACTACAGCACATTTACCGGCATTCATGAACAAAAATCCACATTTATTCAAATACAGACATCATGTCATCTTCTAACTGTATCTTTCCGTATAAACAATCTAACGGTACATTTATTCATTAAAAAAATCTACTGTGTATACATTTATTCAAATATAGATGTCATGTCATCTTCTTCTGGAACATCATCGTAAATCTCCAAGCTCCAAACTCCATCCTGAATATTTCGCAACTTAGCTTTTTCTTTTTGCACTCATCTTGTCTCGGGGTCAAAATATTATTTCCTGTTTCCATATAATTGCATCTCATTCTAGTTACCGTAAAATCCATGGGATAGTAACTAGGACTTATTTTTGGAGTAGAGCTTATATTACGAACATCCTGAAGAATCATGCTAGGACTTATTCTCGGGTAAACCCGGTATATTATTATATTATATTATATTATATTATATTATATTATATTATATTATATTATATTATATTATATTATATGAAAACGTGACTATATCCTATGAGGGCCTGTAGTTCTAGCCTCCTTCACTATGCTGAGTGACAGTTTAGGGTTGTTTTTGGGTGGTGGGGGTCGGGTGTTTGGGGGGTAATTAACATCAGTGCTGTTTTGTATGGCCGAGCATGCTCCTGTCATGTCACCCCCCCCCAATGGCTGTGTGTGGGAACCCCTGCATCATAGCAGCTCCCACGTTCACAGGGTTAAGGAAGCTGTGACCCCAGCAGCTGCTTGAGATTACTGCATGGTTTTTAATTACTTTCACATTCACTGTTATTATTATGAGTATAATAATAATATGAGTATAAACTGACTATTACTATTGCAATTATTATTATGCAGTTGCTCCAGCTTGCTTCCCTGCCGAAATTCCATGTATATTTTTCATGTTTATTTGTTGTGCTGTGTCAGATGCATCACTGCTCAACCTCCAGTATGCCTGAAGCTGAAAACACACTATAATCCTGTCTTTCATAGCCTCAACCCTCTGTCACTGCTCCAGGGCTCCCCCTGCTGACCCATCCTGGGAAGCTTATTCAGTGAATTCGGTTATTGTGATTCTTATTGGCTGAAAGTTACTGGCTCAGGGTCTTGGACGGGTCTTGAGGTAGCACCTCTGCGCACTTCACCTGAATTAGGATTCGAGGCTTTTTGTTTGTCACGTGCAAGGTGTACAGTCAGACTATAACCTGCCGTGAAAGGAAAAGCAGTCAACTCTGAAATTAATTTAAAAAAGAATAGCAGTATATGAATAACACAAAAAATAACAATATAATAAAAATGCAATACATAAGAATGGAAATTGGCCCAGTAAAAAAATTAGCTGCATGAAAGAGTTTTGAACTACAAGGTAACAACAGTTCAGGCAATGTAATAATATTTCTTGGAGAATTCATCTTATAATTGACAATGACGGATTTTCACAGTAAATCATCTGCACTTGTCACCAGTGCCACCAGCCCCTCTGCTTACAGAGTCACTGCTTTCCCAGCTCCACCTGGTCACCACAGGCCACCGTTAAAAGCCCCCCAAGCCCCCCCAGCAGTAAACTGCATTATGAACATGTGGCAGCCCCACACTCCCTATTGTCTCCCTGCATCCCCCCATCGGCCCCTCATTGAGAGCAAAGCGTGAGAAACTCACGCCGGCTTCAACCCCACGCACTCATTTGCAGATTTGGCACTATAACAGGAATCCAGCAACCTAACGGAGCGCAGACCGGCACACTCGCGGTGCAGACCGGCACACGCGCGGTGCAGACCGGCACACGCGCGGCGCAGACCGACTTAGCTGATGGAGCAGTCCTCTGGCCAATATGGTAAGTAAACAATTTAAAGCTACTGAGGTTTCATGGCAAGAATAGATTGAAAAATACGCATCTTGCTTTTGTCTTTAGAGCTGAGAAGGCAATGGAGGAAGATGGGCTGCTTACTTTATCAATGACACTAAACAAAACGGCACCCTGTCCTGGAGCCAGAACCTCCCAGGTAGATGGTCTCCTCAAGCTGCCAACCAGAGAGTTCAACTCCACTGTCAGATGAACAGCAATCGGCTACCTTGGCCATCTCCAAGAGGTGGTCCAGCTTTCTGCCAATGGTGTGCGGACAGAATGGGAGGAGACTGAGAAGCAGCCTCCTTCTTCTAGGGAAACGTCCCAGACCTCGTTGGCCCAGCTGGAGTCCTGTAGACAGATGCTCTACTGTCTGTTTGATGGACACTGGGAGTACTTACATCTGTAAGGACGTCTGCACTGTATAAACCTTCTCTTCCGCACTTGGACAGGAGGTTAAAGGAATTCCTTTTATTGAGGGAAAGTGTGACTTGCCATAAAAAGTGAGCGTTAATTTGATGTTTCTTGTTAAATAAGAATACCGTAGTTTCGCGAAAACATAGAAAAGATATTTACATATTATATATATATATAATGGCAAAGTTGATTCCCATTTAAAGTTGGTGTTTATTTGTCAATATGAAGATTTATTCTCTTCAGATTAATTTTTTATGTAATGTTTTACATAAAAACTGAATAAATTCACTTAAAATCTGTTTACAGATTTCTAACCTGTTACATTATTTTACAGGAGGTTTACAAATGCAGGAATCTCATTCCATTCTAATGCAGAGGGGATGAAATAAAGTGCGAGTGAGAAATCATTCAACCCCTCGAGTCACATTTGTGCATATTATATTATATTTTCAAGCAGCAGAGTTTTCAGTATTATAAAGAGAGAAGGTAACAGCTGAGATGCTGAACCATTTCTGCCCACTGATCCCAATAGCTGCCTTCACACATGCTGATGATACACAGCGAATCACACATAGACAAACACCGCGACAAATCGGTGGAGCTCAGCCATGTTGGAGATAGACGTGCAACACCGAGATGTCTAACAGTCTTAGTGTGACACTTCATTTGCCGATTTTATGGGCTTTCTTGTTACATTTTCTTTAGGATACTGTGTACATGCTGCTCTAATACTTGTAACTGGGCATTGACTAAATGTTCAGCGTAGCTGCACTTATACCTAATTAACTCCTGGACAGGCATTTGTCTGTCATATCCTATTTGCCTTATTTGTCCACTGCTTTGGACAAAAGCATCTGCCGAATAAAGTAAGCAAAGTACAGGGTGACAAATGTTTACTGACCAAATACATTTCAAGTCACCTACTGTTGCTGTGCTTCTCTGAACCTGCTTTCAGGGTTGAGCTCAGAATGGTGGGGTTGTGAGTCCAAATCAGTTAGGCTATCACATTGTAATAGAAGAAGGGGAGGACATGTAGACTATAGCACAATTACATAAACATGATTTTATTGACAGTAGATAGTATTTATGAGACAGAAATGCTCAGCACCCCCCTTAATATGGTTTACCTCCATTAAGCTGTAATTATACTACTGATGTAGTAAAGACCACCTAAACCGAGACCAAGTCATTACCAAGACCAGAGTGTATCGAGACCAAGACAGGACTAAGACCAAGGCAGGGCGAGACCAAGAAAAGACCAAGACTACATGACACAACACACTAAAATTTGTGCCACAGCATAATTTGAACCAGGGACATTTTTTCATAAGATTTCAACATAAATGCTTCTGTACAAATATAATATTTTTTCAAATAAGACACACATTATTGGTTGCATTTGAACTTTGAAGCAATACATTTTACAAGCAGTCACAGAACCATGTTAACAAACAGATGAATATTTAACCGTTGGGAATACTGAGATGCTTTGATGAGTGGTTTTGACTGGTCTTGAAATAAAACCTGAAGTCCTCTATATTCTAGGCTGAGACTATAAATTGAGTCAAAGTAAAGGCAATTCCGAGACAAGACCAAGACAGCAAAAAAGTGACCTTGAGAAAAAGTGGTCTTGAGTACTACAGCACTAAAATATACTCAAACAGTGCATGTTAGAAATGAAACTCATTCTTATTTTTTGATTGTGTTCAGCCTGCTATAGATTTTTTCTATCTTGTGTGCATGAGGTCGTTACTTCATGAGAACAAGAAAGATAATTTACTATAAATTTGTAGGCATCTCTAAGGACTTCAGATGCGTACATAAACCTTATAATGAGCAGAATTCAGCTAATGAAGTTTTATTTTCACGTTGGAATGTCATGCAATGAAATTCATGCTGCTCTTGCGTTGGACAACAAATATCAAGTGCTCGTTTTTGTGCACAAGATACATTCTGTGGCACAAAAATCATCATTTAATGACGAAATTAAGTAACGTTTTGCTGTATTTTGTCCAAAGACAAACTCCTGTTACATTTTGTCAACGAACACATGAAGATGTCACTTTCATGCACAGAGATCAAAACCAATGTTTCATTTTTTGCACAGAACTGATATCAGCACCTTGCATTTCGTGTGCAGGAGATAATAACTTATCTTGTGCGCACAAGATAAAAAAAAACTCACTTTATGAAACTTTAGGGGCCAAATATGTAGCTAACAATCATTGTCTGCAGTAAGAGAAAAAATATATATAGCTAATTTAACAATAAATCAGCATTTCAAGGAGAAGTTTGTTGGGAACTGCCAGTGAGCGCAGTGTGGGAAAAAGTAAAAGACAAAGTACGATGTAGAACAGATGGCCTGTGATTTGTATACTGGACCTTCCCACAGCTCGGGGTCACCAGGGCTTTTCTGAAAGCCCCATTCACCACATACAACCTGCAGATGTTAAGATAGCTCTTAAACTTAGAGGAACTCTCCCTGTATATCCATCCATCCATCCATAGATCCATCCATCCATAACTCTTCTATAACTGCCTTTCCAGTACAGGGTGACAGTGCGGAGGGACAGGGCACGAGGCAGCGGACACCTTGCACAGGATTCCAGACGGTCCCTGATAAACTGTATTTAACACATGATATTTATTCCAGATATTCTGTTGTAATATTTTTTAATTCTCTTGCTTTTGACTGGTATTCATATCGTACTGATGACTTAGGATTTGGTGATCAGTAGTCACCACTGCACAACAACGAAATGTGTCCTCTGCATTTAACCCATATGTGACATGGTGACATTGCAGCTAATTCAGTGCCTGGGAGCAGTGCTTGGGGGTGGTACCTTGCTCAGGGTACTTCAGTGGTGCCTTGTTGCTTGGGCATTCAAACCAGCAATCTTTCAATTACAAGTGCGCTTCTGCCTCGTTGGCATATGTCTACAGTACCAGCACATCATTAGTTTTAACCAGTATTGACTTGTTTTGTGTTTTGTAATTAGTTGATGCTTCTCAAAAGTAGCACTTTAATTAATCGTTTATTGTATTGCATGAGGCAAAGACCCACAGGTACACATCTGTTTTGATAATATTGCTGATTTAATACAGGTGTGTGCATGACCACGTTTCCCAAGAACCTTGGCTGAACCCCTCGATTAAATGTGGAAGGTGATACATCAACTATGAGATTAATGTTTCTGTGCTGTTTGGTTTGTCACAGCGCGGAAGGTAATAAAATGTTTCAATGTATGAAAGAAAACAAAATAAATATCAAAATGATTGTGACTAGTTTTGTTACACTTAAACGTATTCTTTAACTTAATCCTATCCTTTGATAACCTAATCCTATTCCTTGATCACTTAATCCTATTGCTTAAACCCGTAAACACTGAGGTTACACCAAGCACTATCGCCTTCATTCATTAGGCAGCTGGAAGGGCTAGACTCCCACAATACAGAGACATAAATGAACCTCAAACTCATTACTGAGCACTTCTAAAAAAAAAACCTAAAAAACTGAGAAATGGTGTTCACAGGGTCAGCCTTTAATATTTGCCTTGTTTCTATTTTCTTCTGCTTTCCAAGTGCAGCGTTTGTCTAATTTATATCACTGGCTTACACTGCGAAGATATGGAAGACATTCAAGAAATTACCGAACAAAGTGCATCTTTCTGGTCCTGATTCAACTACTTCATTCAGCCTTTCCAGGACAGATCATTTATTTGCTGTAAAGGAAATGGTGGAAATGGGAAAAACGTTCCATTCGGTAGATTGTTATTCTTTGGACATTGTGTACATCTGAATGCAATTTTGGAAATGGGCTGTGGTGTTCATCTGGGGTTTCAGCAGGATGATGTATACTTTGGGTAAGAAATAGCCACTGAGAATACCCAGCACGCTAGCCTGAATGGCCATGACGTGTAAAGCCATGAAATATTCGCTCCTGTCGACGGCATACATGGTAAAGACGCTGATCCAGGAGATGATGTAGATCATCAGGCTGAAGGTGATGCACTTGGCTTCGCTGTAGTTGGCCGGCAGCTCCTTGCCCATGTAGCTGAAGCAGAAGCAGAGGATGCAGAGGATGGACATGAAGCCCAGCTCTACACAGGCCCAAGAGGACAGCGACCCGCTGCATTGTAGGATGACGCTGTCATTGTAGAAGTTGTAATCGCGGGTGGGCTTAGGGCTGTCCAAGACTATGTGCAGCATGAAGATTAAGAGCTCTGCCACAAAAATGAGCAGAATCGTGGCCTGGGGGCCGCCATTTCGGGACCAGATGTCATATGCCCGCGGCAGCTTGGAGGACAGCTTGAAGATGCAGACTACCTGGAAGGAACGAAGGGTGATGCAGGCTAGGCAGACGGTGATGCTGAGGTTGAAGAGGGACTGCTTGAACAGGCAGGACGCGTGACTGGGGTGGCCGAAGTGGCACAGTGAGCTCCCGGCGGCCCCCAGCAGGGACAGCAGCATCGTGAGGCAGGTCCTCCCGCCGGCGGACCTCACCACGGGGGTGTCCAGGTGCAGCAGGAAGGTCACCATTGTGCCCAAGATCGTGAGCATGGTCAGGCTCAGGAGCAACAGCAACGACAGGGATAAGGGTTCCTTCCATTGGAGGAGAATGATGATTCTGCTGAGACATTCTGCACTCTCAGGTGGGGCCCATTCGTCAAGAGCGCAAGGCTGGCAGATTGTTGGATCTTAAGTTACAGCATATAGGAAAACAACAACAACAACATCAATAATAATAATAATAATAATAATAAGATTTTCAAATCACTTTATTTGTTTCTCTCATCCATCCATCCATCCATACGGCACACTGGTCCTTCCCACAGCTTTTTCCTTCCTTCCTTCCTTCCTTCCTTCCTTCCTTCCTTCCTTCCTTCCTTCCTTCCTTCCTTCCTTC